>CM052448.1:2696617-2751166 GCA_028533085.1 Varecia variegata | reverse complement strand
TTTTTTCCCCATAATTTAGAGAAAAATATATACATGAAAATTATAATGGTAGAGCTTATTATTTTCCAAACTAGTAATAGTGAACAATATGGAAAATCTGTATCCTTGTTAGCAGCTTAAAAAGGACAAATGAGAATGCCTTAAAAGTGCAATCATATACTTTTTAAAGCAGAGAAAAATTTGTAAAACTTGATGGATGGTGTATTCTTGGAAAGAACAGAAGTGAGATATGTAACATTGTACAAATCCTGGGAGAATAGCTTAGAAGATGGTCCTGTAGATACAAAGGAATAATTTATTCAATGACAGGAGTATAATTGACAATGGCAAAAATTGAACAGCATCCAAGTTCCCACCAATAGGTGATTGGTGAGGTAACTCTGGTTAATCAACCTGATAGAGAGGATTACATTTATTCATTGTTCATCAGACCTTTGTTGAATATCTGCTGTGTGTCAGGCTCTGTACCAGTGTCCTAGATGCCTTATTTCATTAAATCTTCACAGTTCCTCCATGAGGTAGGCTTTTCTCTTATCTTCAGTTCACAGACAAGGGAGCCACAGCACAGAGAGAAGTAACTTACCTAGGTCACACAGCCAGTAAGTGGAGGGCTAAATGTACATCTTCCCTAATAATAATAAAACAGATTGAAATAAGATTGAAAAATTTTTAAATTTCTTTGATTCACAGAGATGAAAAAGATTGATTATAGTTGCTGTTGGTGAGAGGGCAGGGAACCCAGACACTCTGAAACACTATCGGTGGGATGACAAATTGCAAAAATCTTTTTGGAGGACATCTGGCTCTGTCTTTCAGAGTTTTACATGTTATACTATTTGACCAAGCCAGTCTACTTTTAGGAATTTACCCTGTGGTAATACTTGCATAAGTGTGGGAAAATGTATTTATGAGGATCTTGGTTACCATCTTTCCTGTAATAGCAGAAAATTCGCTTGAATATCTATCAAGTATAAATTATAGTCTATCCATATAGTGGAATATTTGTAAACGTTTGAAGAATGAGGTACCATGTTTGTACCAACATGGGCAAAATAGCCATCATGAATTGTTAATTGAAAAAAAGCAACTGACTGTACCATATATAAAACGTGATTTTATTTTCCATAAAAAAAAAAGTATTTGAGGCTGGATGCGGTGGCTCACACCTTGTAATCCCAGCACTTTAGGAGGCCAAGGTGGGAGGATTACTTGAGGCCAGAAGTTTGAGACTAGCCTGGGCCACGTAGTGAGACCCCCATCTATACCAAAAATTTAAAAAATTAGTCAAGTATGGGGGCGCATGCCTGTAGTCTCTGCTACTTGGGAGACTGAGACAGGAGGATGGCTCCAGCCCAGGAGTTTGAGGCTGCGGTGAGCTATTAATATGATCGCACCACTGCACTCTAGCCTGGACGACAAAGTGAGACCCTGTCTCTTAAAAAAATGTATTTGAGATTATGTGTATATAGAGATAACATATGCATTGAAGGGTATACACAAATCTGTATATAGTAGCTGTCTTTAAGAGTGGGATTAGAGGAACTTCCACTCCCTATTTTTTTCTGTTTGTTTCAGTTTTTTCTGCAACAGACACGTATTACTTTTATTAACAGAAAAACAATTAACATTTTAAAAAGGCCATTAAATGAGTTATTTGGTTGGTGGAAATGCATGTTTAAGGCACTTAAGTGAGGAAAAGAGATGCAGAATAAACCTTGGCTGTAAACTGGGTGCAGATGGGACAGAACGTGTCTTGTGTGAGAATTTAATGTTCTATACATTTTTTTAATTTCCTAAGCTGCTTAAATTATAAATCATAATATTAAAAGGCTTTGCTTTCCCTGCAAGTAGGAAAACTTGTTTGAAGACCTTCAAATCCCTAAAGTGAAAGAGGAAAAAAATGTTCTTGGTATGTTTTTTTTCCCCCAGTCTATTTATTAAAAATTAAAGAAGGAATCAATTTTTCAGCAAAAGTGCAATGTAGAGTTAGTTCAATGACCAAAAAATGATTCAGAGATTTGATTCTGCTTGTGTATATTTGAAGATATACAAATTTACAAAGTAAATATTTGCATACATTATTAGCTCACAGTGGGAAACTGTGTTTGGGGAGGTGGCATCTCACCTCCAGGTGGGGGAGATCCCCCCTCTTGGTCAGGGTAGGCCCTGAATTAACCTGCTCCTGAGGGTCACCTGGTGGCTGTGTTAATTTTGGAACTTCTCTAGGGGTCCAGTTCTGGGATGGGCAGGATTATCCCAGAGCAGGCATTTAGCCTTGAAATCGACTCAGCTGCCTGTGTAAGATGACTCAGTTGAGCCAGAACGATCTTAATTTGATAATTATCCTAATTTGAACCAGAAGTCTTGGGTTTGACCCAGAACCATCTTGGTCTGTAGTGGAGTTGTGGTGTGTATACTGCTGTCAGATCATGTTCATTGTTAGAAGCCTGGGGAAAGGAAGTGACTTGCTTGGCCAACACAAAAATAGCCGTAGTACAAGAGGAAGGATTTTAAGAATTAGTACTTTACTATGCTTGTGAAGTATTGCTGCCTATAAATATTATTTCAAATTTCAATCTGTTTTACAAATCCATTTTTTTTAAAACCTGCATTTTGGGCAAGAGTTCAATATTTCTAACTTGGGATGAATTTTTTCTCATCTTCCCCCTATTCTGTTATTCTAATGGTTTTTTAAAGTTGTCATCTCAGTTCTTAAAGCTCTTTCCTAAAAGCTGAACATCAGCAGCAGTTCTCTGTAAATCTGTCTCAGATGATGACTTGCAGTTTAATTGTATAAAAGATAAGGAAATTTAATAGTGAAGTTGTGTTTGCTTTGATGTAAAAAGAATGTTTCCTTCATTTAAAGGACATTTGAAATTTATGGAAAGTAAATTTTTCTTTGAATTGTATGTAAGTGAGAATGTTGGGAGGGATGAGGTTATATTTAACTGGGCATCTTTGAAATTCCTATGGCTCCTACAAGTGGGAATCTTTTAAAGCTCAGTTTTTGATATGAATTATTTATTATTCTAAAGATGGATCTCATGGAAATGTTATTGGCCAATACTATCTGTCTCATTAAAAAGTAAAATTGTTGCTCTGGCCTAGGGGAGAGGAAAGAGAAACTTAAATGTAGTCAAGGAGTGGAAGAGAGGTTTGAAGTGGTGGTAGATTGAAATGAGGAAACCAAGTATTTTTTACAAACAAAAATTAATGGGGAATTGTGTATTAGAAATATCTAATAACACTTTTTAAAACTTCAGGATTGTATGGTTTTATAAGAGTTTTCTTTTTTGGGGTTCTGTAATGAGATGTAGATGGAACTTCCCAACTGCCCATCACAGACTCTCCAGGCACATTTGTACCCATTCCTAGAATGGAGAAGAGTCCCTGTCTGTTGCTAGGAAGTGCCCCCATGCCTTAAGAGGCAGCAGCAGGAAGTGGAAAACATGTCCTGCTTGTTAGTCATAGGGCTAGATACTGACATGTGCCATTAGACTTCTACCATTATTTTAGTTTTAACATTTGCCCTACCTATGTCATGGTGTTACCGTGAGGATCTTGAGAGGGGATGAATAATGCTTTAGAAATGTTAAGTATTATGCCACTAGGGAAGAAAGGAATAAAATTGGAAAGCACCAAATATTTGAAAGGAAATGAAAACAGGGCTTACTTTCTCTTTCGGCCTGGGCTTTTAGAATGTGCACTTTGGAATTGAAAGTGAAAGGAATGTGCAGGTGTTTGGGACAGGATGGGGTAAGAGTGACAATGGTGACTTTAAAGAGCTGGGTGCTTTGATCTTAGCGCACCACTAATTTATACTTAGTTGAGATCTAAGTAAATTACTGTGCAAATGACATAACAATAGAGGGGCATTTTCTAACAGTTCTCTGATAGCTTCCGGCACGTGGTCACTTGGAGGTTGACTTGTGGAGTCAGTCTCTGACAGTTGTGGATTTGCTATAAGCGCCCATAACTTTAAGCCTGGTGACGGGCTATATTAGAAGAACAGCTGTAGCTAAGGCTTATGATTTTTCATTTATTCTTCCTTTGTCACTCTGTGTATTTGCTCTCTTAATTTTCCCCACCCACCCATTCACTAGCCATGCGTACCAGGAGTGGACTCAGCAAGAATGAGCCTGTAGGGAAGTGATGTAGGCTGAGGATGAAGAGGAATATTAAAGCAGCCCTTGAATTGTTCATTTTTTTCTTTTCCCTAGTCTTTTTTTTTAAAGCAAACAAACAAAAACCACTTTATTGTGGATAATTTCAAACATAAAAGTGAAGAGAATGTTATAATCAACTGTCGGGTACCCATAACTCAGCTTCAAACAATTATCTGCTTGTGGCCACTCTTATTAATTTCTGTAAAAAGTTGCTGGATTGTGTCGAATCTTCGATAGTTTGGGAAGAAATACCATCTTAACAATATTGGGTCCTTCAAGAGCACAGTATCTCCTTCCATTTATTTAGATATTATTTCATATCTCAACAGTGTTTTATAATTTTTAGTGTATAATTTTGTACTTTTGTTAAGTTTGTTTCTAGGTAGTTTTTAATGTTGATGCCATTGTAAATGAAATTATCTCTT
Organism: Varecia variegata; assembly: GCA_028533085.1. Taxonomy (NCBI): domain Eukaryota; kingdom Metazoa; phylum Chordata; class Mammalia; order Primates; family Lemuridae; genus Varecia; species Varecia variegata. The sequence continues at coordinate 2,746,575 of CM052448.1, read as the reverse complement.
AGTTTCATTTTTGCATTGTTCATTGCTGGCACATAAAAATACAGTTAATTTTCTGATATTGATATTGTGTCTTATGAACCTGCTAGACTTGCTTATTCTAGTAGTTTTTTGTAGACTTCTATATATAGGGTCAGTTATGTCATCTGAATATGAGCAGTTTTAGTTCATCCTTGCTAATCTCTGTATTTAAATTTCCTTTTTCTGCCTTACTGATTGCACAGGCTAGAACCAGCAGTACACTGTTGACTAGAAGTGGTGAGAGTGAACATCCTTGCCTTGCTCCTGATCAAAGAACCAACCTTTAGTTTCATCAATTTTCTATATTTCTTTCCCAATTCGTTGATTTCCAGTATTTATTATTGCCTTCCTTCTGCTTGTTTTGGGTTTAGTTCACTCTCTTTTTTCTAGTTTCTTAAGGCAGAAGCTCAGGTTATTGACTTGAGACTTTTCTGTTTTTCCTAATGCATGCATTTAAAGCTATATAAATTTCTTTCTAAGTACTTCCCATAGCTACATCCATAAATTTTGATCTGCTGTGTTTTTATTTTCATCCAGTTTGAAATATTTTTTAACTTTTCATGTCATTTCTTCCTTGCTTGTTGAATTATTTAAATGTGTTTTCTAATTTCCAAGTATGTGGGGATTCCACAGATTTCTTTTCTGCTCTTGATTTTGATAATTCCATTGTGGTAGAAAACAGACTTTATGTGATTTTAATCCTTTTAAATTTATTGATACCTGTTTTATGGCCTAGCCTGTGATTTATTCTGGAGAATGTTGCATATGTGCTGGAAGAAAATGAATGTGTGCTCTATTATTGCTGCCTGACGTGGTCTACAGGTGTGTTAAGTCAAGTTGATTGATAGTGCCATTCAAATCTATATCCTTGCTGATTTTCTGTTTAGTTGTTATGTCAGTTATTGGATATCGAAGTCACCAAATATTATTTTAAGTTGTCTATTTCTCCCTTCAATTCTGTCAGGTTTTTTTTTTTTTTTTTTTGCTTTATTGTATTTTGGGGCTCTGTTAAGTACTTATGTGTTTATATTTTTATATCGTCCTGATGAATTGATCCTTTTATCATTATAAAAATTTCTTTTTCTCTAGTAACATTTCTTTGTCCTAAAGTTTATTTTGTCTGATATTAGTATAGCCACTGCAGCTTTATTAATAATATGGTTTTGTTTACATAATCTATCTTTCTTCATCTGTGTCTCTTGTAGATAGTGTATGGTTGGACCCTGTTTTACTTTTTATTCAGTCTGACAGTCCTTGCCTTTTATTAGAATGTTAAATCCATTTACATTTAATGTAATTATTGTTATGCTTGCATTACATCTATCATCTCACTGTTTTCTCCATCTCATGTCTTTTTGTTCCTTGTTTCTCCTTGATATCTTCTTCTGTGATAAATATTTTCTAGTGCTCTATTTTCATCCATTTGGTGAGTTTTTAAAACTATTTTTCTTGAGTTACATTTGTGATGGTTACTGTAGGGATTGCAGTATGCATCTCATCATAGTCTACTTTAAATTAATACTAATGCATTTCCAATAAAATATAGAAACTTTGCACCATTGTATATCTATGTCAGTCTCCCTCCTTTGTGGTATTATGTCATATATATTGCATCTTTATATGTTATAAGCCCAATAATAAAGGTCTGTAGTTATTGTTTTGTGTGCTTGTCTTTTAAATCAGTTAAGTGTAAAAAAGAGAAAAAAGGCCAGGTGTGGTGGCTCATGCTTGTAATGCTAGCACTCTGGGAGGCTGAGGCAGGAGGATCACGTGAGGTCAGGAGTGTGAGACCAGCCTGAGCAAGAATGAGACACTGTCTCTATTAAAAATTAGAAAAACTAGGCAGATGCAGTGATGTATGCCTATAGTCCCAGCTGCTTGGGAGGGTGAGGCAGGAGGTTGCAGTGACCTTGGTTTCTCTAGGCCTTGGTTTTCTCATCTCTAAAATGGGTCTAGGGCCAGGCACAGTGGCTCACGCCTATAATCCCAGCACTTTGGGAGGCTCAGGCAAGAGGATTGCTTGAGACCAGGAGTTTGAGACCAGCCTGGGCAACATAGTGAGACTTTCATCTCTACCAAAAAAAAATTAGCTGGTGTGGTGGTGCACACCTGTAGTCCCAGCTACTCAGGAGGATGAGGCAGGAGGATTGCTTGAGCCTAGGAGTTTGAGGCTGCAGTGAGCAATGATTGAGCCACTGCACTTCAGCCTGGGCGACAGAGCAAGACCCTATCTCTATAAAATAAGTAAAATAAAGAAAAAATAACTACAAGGAATCACTCCTTAAGGGCAACGTTTCAGCTAGGAGAGAGAATTTCTCGAGTGGGCCCTCTTGTGTGCTCACAGAAGCTTTGGTATTAGTTGAACCGCTGAGCAGAGTCAAGAATTTCTTACAGGGTGTGGGAAGCGTTGTTAGCCGGTGGATAGTAGGTTGAGAAGACAGGCTGGTGTTGGGAAGGAAACAGAAACAGGACAGTGGCTAGCAGACACAAGATAAGGCAAGATTATGGAGTAACTGACTGCTACAGGGTTCGGAGTTACTTTCTAGGGTGACAAAAGTGTTCTAAATTGATTGTGGTGATGGTCGTATGACTCCATGAACATACTAGACACCACTGAATTGTACACTTTTAAATGGGTGAATTGCATGGTATGTGAATTATAGCTCAGTGAAGCTCTTATTAAAAATGATGGAAAGGAAACAAAGAAGTTAAAGGTGGTTGATCTTTCTGGTTAGGGTTATTGATCATCTTTATTTTTTCAATATACTCTACTTTTGGCTCTTTTTGATATTTCCAACAAAAAATATTTATTGTCTTTGTAATGATAAACCAAACAAACAAACTTGACCTGCTCCCCCATAGCTGCAGATTTTTGCATTCTGTCTTCCACAGCACAGGCTGAGACCTCCCTGCCATGGGTGTCTCCAACACTTCTTGTCTGTAGGGGTTGAGGAAGTGGCTTCAAAACCATTTGGTAGGGATGCTCAGTGTGTACCAGTCAGCCCGGCCGTTGTACTTCTAGGAGCTGTCTTACTGCTCAGGCATCTTTGATAAGGAGTTCCTCATGTTTAGGAAGCGACACCTTTGTTCTGCTGGCGAATTGTTCCTAAAAAGCATCTCAAAAGGCTTCTTCACTTGTGAATTCTGCTGAATAGGACCAGCTTCCTGAGGCTTGGCTGTCCCTTTAATGTGTGGAAGAATGGCTCTGCAGAGTCGGCCAGGACAACCCCAAGCCCCAAGCACAGTTCTCTCCTGCCTCTGCTTCCTGTCCCTCCCCTTCCACTGGGGACCTGCTTTGTGCCTCTTTCTGACCTTCCAGAGTTTTTTACAGATTAAATAAATAGTTACAGTTTCATGACATAGTGATGTAAAATCCTGAAATAAACTCTAAAATCTCAAGAGTCGTTGGACACAATGCAGGATTCTTTTGCATAACTTGATGATTTTTAAAATATTCATTTAATTAGGGCCATACTTTTCCATTAGCACGGGTGCTTCCTGAGTCTAGTATCTCTAGCAAGAAGGTTTGTGAAATGGACAAACAATAATCTTAAGAGTTTTTGAGATACAATTTGAGGGAATATTATTTCAGAATTGAGCCCCGTGAAGTCTTAGCTTTTTTGCCTTCTACACTTTGAGAAGATCAGGTATTTTTTCAGTCCATTTCTATTTCTGCATGCCATAAATATGTAAACAAAACTCAATCTTTGTCAAGGGTGGGGGGAAGGGTGACAGAATTCTGGCATCTAATACTGGTCATCAGTATTTCCATGTGTTTCCTGATACCATTGTCTCTGCTATTTAAATTAATTAATTCCACAAGTATGCGCTCAGTAAGTATCATGTGCCAGGCACTATTCTCGGCTCTGTAGATACATCAGTGAACAAAACAGACCCTAAGCCCTGCTATTGTGGACCATATATAATAGAATGGGGGAGTAAAAAAAATCAACACATATAATAGAAAAATATGCAGTATGTCAGTGGTAAGTGCTTTGGGAGGATTAAGCAGGGAGGGGCGGGTTTTGTGGGGTGGTGATGAGAGACATGGGGTGGGGGTGACAAGAGGCCTGGTGGTGGTGGGTACAGTTGTAACTAGAGTGGCCAGGGAAAATCCTTGCTCCTTCAGGCAACCCCTCTCAGGGAGACCCTTGCAAATTTATAAAATGCTATTTTATTACTGGGAGAGAGTCGTTTGTGAGCTCTCTGAAGCAAATAACTTTTGAAGTTGGCATTGGCAGGATATTGTGCAATTGGGCTTGCTGGCTGCCTCCCAGGCCTCCGCATCTGATGTGAACCACAGCTTTGCAATCCTTCCCCGTGCCATCCAGAAATATTTTGTGACCTTGCCGGTTGGCAGTTTTTAAAATGTTATTTTAAATCTCCAAAAAAGGGAAACATCAAAGTGCAGGCTGTCCATTCCTGCCCTTCTTGATACACACAAACAGCTGTACAATACAATCGGCCATTGTGGTGACATGTGCCCAGCTGTTATAAATAGATGGCATGCATGTGAAACACTCCAGATGAAGGGCAAGTGCTCTGGGACGATGCCAACTGCTGTTTCCGCCGAAAGCCCTTCTCAAAGATCAATATTATTTTATGTCTCAGTGACTGAATTTTAAAAAACAACCGTGAAAGCTCTGCGTAATTTAACTGTTTCCAATATTCTAATCCAAATGTGTTTTCTCTCTTTACTATTAATCCTAGATATATCCTATGCTCATTTAGTAGTGATTTCCTGATGGCCCAGATCACTACATTTTAAAATTTCATCCATCCACTCTTAAATGATAGGTTTATGGATAATACACTTGTGTATGTGACAAGTCTCATGGCTGGAAATGCATGCCTACTAAATATCATGTTCATCCCATATTTTAGCCCCTATCTAAGAAGTTTTTATTGTAGTTTATGTGTGACAAGTCAAAACATCTGAAAACTACGCCATCCGTACAGTAGGTTCTCGGTAATTTAAAAATCAGTTTGTCTGTTAAGAAAAAAAAATACAGGATGTGACTCTTGTTAGTCCCAGAACAAAGTCACCATTGTTCCCTGGGCACTTGAAGAGCAGCTGATGTCAAGAAGAAACTGTGATTATACAGTGTGTGACTTAAGATGTTGTCAGATTCATTGAGCTGAAGTAAGAATAAACCAAAGTGGTTTATCTTATTAAGTTAACATATAAAGTGACATTTTAGTATTGTAGAAAAGGCCATGTTAAATATTCTTTGTAGTGTATTAGTTTCCTAGAGCCGCTGTAACCAAGTACCTCAAACTGGGGTGCTTAAAACGAGAGAAGCTTACACTCTCACAGTTCAGGAGGCCAGAAGTTGGAGATCAGGTGCCAGCAGGGTTCGTTCCTTCGGACCCTTAGAGAGAGAATCTGTCCCATGCCCCTTTCCTAGCTTCATGGTGCTGGCAATCTGTGGCATAGGTGCCTTGGCTTGTAGCTGCGTCACTCCAGCCTCTGCCTTCTTCTTCACGTGGCCTTCTCTGTGTCCTTTTCTGTCTCTTTCAAGGACACTCTCATTGGATTTAGGGCCCACACTAACCCAGTATGATCTCATATCTATCTTTAATTAATTGTATCTGCGAAGACCCTCTCTCCAAAAATAAGGTCACATTCTGAGGTTCAGGGTGGCCATGAAGTTTGAGGGGATTCAGCCTACTATGGGTAGCTTGTATTCAAAGCTTATTTGTTGATCAGCCACTATTTGAGCATTTATAAGAGGCTGGGAGTGGGGGACTCCAAGATAAATGACATGGCCTTTCCTTCAAGGAGTTTATGGCATCTTGTTCTTTACTCTTGGCATTGATGATCAAATGGCATCTAGTATTTAGGGTAAGAGAAGAACCGCTCACACCTATTTTTGTCTGGTCATCCTCCCCAAGCAGATTGTCTTAAGAGTTACCCCTGGTGTGTGTAACCAGAATGCTGTGGTGGCAGTGTCTGGGGTGCCTGCCAATCCTGTGCTGGCCACTGGGGGTGCGGGCAGGAGTGAGTCTGAGCCCCGCTCCCCATTGGCGCCACTAGCTCCTGGCCCAGTGTGTTCTACCTCGCCTCCCAGGGCCAGGTTCATGGTGATGGATCACAGCAGCGGGTGTGGGCTGGAGGGAAGGAAGTAAACCTTTGGGAATTGTAATCTTCGAGTGCCTCCTCAGTGTCACAGCAGTTGTGGAAAATGACGAGAATCACCTTAATTGGTATTCTTGATGGAAAATGAGCCAGGGAGGGGAGTGGTGCTAGAAGAGTTGCCATATTGGTTTTCCTTGACCTAGGTTTGGGGCCTGGGCCTACTCTTATCTGAGCGTGACTTTGGGAGAGGCACTCAGGAGTCCTGCTTTTGTTTCTGTCAAATGGAGAAGATTGTGCCAAGTTTGCAGACTGCAGTGAGGAGAAACTGGGATACCGTGTGTGAGAGTTGTAACTTTGCGTCAGTAAATAATAACTTCTCACTGAATAATATCTAGGAATGCTGAATAAATGACCCAGGGTGTTTTGGTGGTATTATGTTGTAATTTGAAATAATTACAGATTTACAGAAAAGTTTCAAAACAGTAGAAAGAATTCCAAAATGCCCTTCATTCAGATTCCCTAAATTAACCTTCCACCATATTAGTCTGTCTGTCTCTCTTTACACACACACACACACACACACACACACACCTTTTTTTGCTGAATCATTTGAGACTAGACTGCAGATCGTGCACCTAAATCTTCTGTGTGTATTTCCTAAAGACAAGGATGCGCTCCTGTAGAGCCTTCGTCTACCCACCCAGACATTGCCACAACACCCCACCTGCTCCATAGGCCCCTTCACGTTTTGCCACTTGTCCCTGTAACATCCTGCAGAGGTGCAGGAGCCAAACCAGGATCACAGGCCCTGTCAGTTGCCTTGGCTCTTCAGTCTCCTTCAATCTGGGACAGCTCCTTTGTCTTTGTCTTTCATGACCTTGACATTTTTTAAGAGAACAGGCCAGTTACTTTGTAGAATGTCCCTCAGTTTGGATTTGTCTCGTCTTCCCTCGTGATTAGATTCAGGTTGTGTATTTCTGGCAGGAGTATTGCCGAGGGGGGCTGCATCCTCTAGGTGCATCATGACAGGAAAGCGCATGGTTGTGATTTGTCCCATTTCTAGAGATGTTAACTTTTATTGTGTGGTTGAGGTGGTGTCTACTAGGTTTCTTCACTGTAAAATTAATTAGTTAGCATTTATTAATTATTATTTAAAAAGTAATAATTTTTTGTGGGGAGATGTTTTGAGACTAAGTATCCTGTTTCTCATTTAAACTTTCACCCACTAATTTTAGCATCTGTTGATGATTCTTGCCTGGATCAATTAGTATGGTTGCCAAATGGTGATTTTCTTTTTTCTTTCTTTCTTTCTTTTTTTTTTTTTTTTTTTGAGACATAGTCTTGCTCTGTTTGTTGCCTGGGCTAGAGTGCCGTGGTGTCAGCCTAGCTCACAGCAACCTCAAACTCCTGGGCTCAAGCAATCCTCCTGCCTCAGCCTCCATCTGAGTAGCTGGGACTATAGGTGCGTGCCACCACACCCGGCTAATTTTTCTATTTTTAGTAGTAGAGACGGGGTCTCACTCTTGCTCAAACTGGTCTCAAACTCCTGACCTCAAGTGATCCTTCCACCTCGGCCTCCCAGAGTGCTAGGATTATAGGGATAAGCCACCATGCCTGGCCAAAATGGTGATTTTCTAATGGCATCATTTCTTTTACATTTATGAGTTGGTATCCTACTGTAAAAAAGAGCTTTCTTTCCTTCCTTCCCTCCTATCAATGGACTCACAGACTATTATTTTATTCATTGGGTTATAATCCATTACTAAGTCATTTGCTTTGATGCTCATATTGTCCCAGACTTGGCCAGTGGGAGCCCGTTCAGGCTGGCTCCTGTGACCCTTGGATATGTCCTTATCATTCTTTGAGCACTGCTTTCCTTTTTGGCACAACATGTTCCAGGCTCATCTTGAACTTTCCTTGCCCCAGCCCTGGACTTAGCCATTTCTCCAATAAGCCCTGGTTCCTTTTAGTGGAGAATGGTTTTTAGAAACCAAGACCTAAGCTCTAGGTGTGTTCATTGCTACTGAGGTATTGTGACTACTAGGGCTTCTCAGTGGATATAGTTAGGGAATTAAGTATGTATGTACTTCCCCCCACACACGTTTATACATACATGTGTGTATACACACATACATTTACAGTTCTGTATCTGTCTGTCTAACCATCCATCCAGCTAGTTATAAAAACCATGATACAATCCAAGTCACATGATTTATCTTAGCTTTCTGCCTTTCCTTGGTTGTGCCTCTCTTTTCCAACAACAGTAACAGATAGCTGCTATCATGTTTACTAGTTTTATTTATTGCTCAGACCCCTTTCCTGTAACCAGTCTCCCTGCCCACGGGCCATCTAGGCCTGGCACTTGTTCCCCAGCTCCAAGGGTCCACTACGCCTGCCTCTGTCCCAGCGTGGGCATACTCACTCCAGTCTGTGCCAGCAAGCAATACAAGTATTTTAAAATCTATACTTTTGCCTTGAAAGGGGATCCAGTTAGCCTAGGGATAGTTCTTTATAGCAGCAGCCTAGACGGAACACGTCCAACATAAGCTGAGGAAAAGGCCTTCTTTATTGATTTTCCTAAATCAAACTGAGAGACTTTGAAGAATCAGCTGGCTCCGTTGGTGAAGGACTGTGGAGATGAAACCTACGTGGAAGGGCTGGATGGGAAGCATGAGGTGAGTTTAACCAAGTGTCTTATGCTTAGAGGGTCACTTATTGTTCTGCTTTGAAATCTGATTTCACCCAGTTTGGGCTCAGAAGTGTCTTTGAGAGTTGACTACAGAGATTTAAGTTGACATCCCGGTGACTGTTTTTTACGATATTCTGACCGAAGGTGTTTATTTTATTAGCTAGGATCCTTGGACTCAGCTTTGGTCTTGGTCTGTGCTAACTGGGTGTGGGTGTTGTCCACTTCTGACTTTGTCTTCACTGCAGGGAAGGTCCTAGGTGAGATTCTGCATGGTAACCCAGGGCAGGGGAGAAGACATCCGAGTCGTCTATGCCCGTTTGAAGCAGAGTTGTGGGCAGGTGGCAGGTGGGAGGTTTTCTGCAGCTTCCGGATGAGCTGCTGTGAGGCTCTTGCTTCTAGCAGTGACCTTCACTGCCCTCCCCCTGCCACCCAACCCTCAGCTTCCGTGAATTTAAAACCTTTCTGATCTGGAATTACTATTTCTTTATTGAAATCATGACTAACCCTTGATCATTTCATGTCCTGGTGGCCCCAGGAACTTTCTGTTCACTTGCTTGGGTTTTGATTTGTGATCTGGAGACCAGAGATCTCATTTGATGGGGACATTATTGGGTCTTCTCCAGGGAGTGACCATAGGCCCTGCCCAGGTCACTGGTCTCTTGAGACCCTCTGGATGATGAGTGGTCAGGGGACTAGAGCCTCCCTGATACTGTGAAGTCAGCCCTGTGTCACTGTCCAAGCCAGTATCTCTTGAACTCTCACTCTGTGTGAGATGCTAAGTGGAGCTCTGAGAGAGGGGAAGAGAGAGAGAGAGTGACAAATAACAACACATGTTTCACTAAAGTCCTTGCACCAGAAAAAGCAAAACAAAACACATATTTCCTAACTTTGAGGAATTTCCACTTTATCTAAGAAAGGCAGAAATGGGCAGCTCTTGGGCAAGTAGAGAGGAGACGTGGCTGTGTTCTTTATCCTGGACCATTTTGACCTTCCTCTTGAGGTGGACTGAGGCGCCAATGTGCGTGATCCTTGCAGGTGCACTGACCTTCCTTTCTGCTCGCCTGTGTCCCTTTTTCAGTACAAGAGTTGTAGAGTTATGTTATTCTTAGGTAGCTTTTAATGGATCAACTTTCATAATAAACATCTTTCCATCATACTGCCATTTGTTGAACAAAGAGAAATTGTATAAACCACAGAAGGGGGAAAAAGTGACAAAGGAATAACTGTTGTGTTTCACAGTAAGTGTATGGAACCAATTTAGGATGATTTCTCATTGTCAAAGTACTAATTGAAATTTGAACAATATGTAGTTACTGTTTTTTAACAGAGACTTCATTTTAATGTTATTAGTGCTTTCTCATTTTATAAAGACAGTGCAAATATAACTTTAAAATAGTGTTTATGACTAATTAAATCTCTTCTATGTCTGTCTGACAATTTCTGATTATTGAGTGTTCCATTTCCCCTGCTCCCCAAAATGGCAGGGAACAGAAACTAATGAAAAGATCTCCCTTTGACGCCCTTCCCAGACTCAGAGCTGTTTTGTCCAGGTTCTCTTCATAGCACTGAGTCCTCTTGTGTACTTAGGGAGATGGCATTGCCAGTCCTGCGCAGGTCAGGGTAGGGCCCCAACGAGAATAGCAAGGGATGCTCAAGCACCACTGCTGCCAGAGGCCTCATTGCTACCTGGGTAAGAAGGGTATAGGGGCCAGTTATGGGAGTGTCTGCAATTCAGACAACAACAAACATTTGAGAGGATGAGAGTTCATTGAAAAACAAAGCTTTTTGCTCTCATATTCTCACAATTCACTCTGTGACTTTCAGACACTGTAAGCAAAGTCTCTAAGTCACCTGGGAGCTGTCCCGTCCTCTAACCCTGGTTGCTGCTGCAGCAACACATTCATCTCTGTATGACCCACCCCCATCCAGGTCAACAGAGCCCCGAGAGCAAGATCCTCCCTGAATTCCCTGATCTCTCCCACATGTTCCCGCTCAGCTATGGGACTCTGCTTCCATCCACACCAGGGAACTAGCTCAGCATTTGTCTTAATTCATTTTCTGTTGCTTCTAACAGAATACCTGAAACTGAGTAATTTATAAAGAAAAGAAATTTATTTCTTACAGTTATGGAGGCCGAGGAGTCCAAGGTCGAGGGGCCGCATCTGTTGAGGGCCTTCTTGCTGGTGGGGTCTCTCTGTAGAGTCCAGAGGTGGTGCAGGGCATCACATGGCAAGGGTGCGAATGTGCCAGCTCAGGTCTCTCTTCCTCCTCTTATAGAGCCACCCCAGTCCCGCATTGAGATTACCCATTAATCCATTAATCCGTGAGTGGATTAATCCATGAAAGCAGAGCCCTCATGATCCAATCACCTCTTAAAGGCTCCACTTCTCAATAATGCCACATTCAGAATTAATGAAGTTGCCACATGAGTTTTGTACGGGACAAACATTCAAAACCACATCAACATTTGAGTGTTTTTTTTAGGAAAAGAAATGTGTTTCCTCTAGTCGACCCCACTATGAAAACTAATTATTAGGGAATGCCCGTCCTTTCCATTGAGGAGAATTGTGCTCTCTGCAGGTACTCAAACCTGTGTGGTGTGCAGTGTCAGAAGCAAAGAAGGAAAGATGTCCAAAGTTCCATTCATATTTTTAAACAAGTTTTTGGAGGATAGCGGGGAGGATTATGATCATCCAGCTGCTGTTCCAGCAAAACACTGCAGCCAATAGGACCTTCTTGGTTATATGCAGACAAACCTTTGAAGATGTTGTTACCGGTATGGATAGCATTTTGCTTTCTGTACTGAATGAGAACCAGTATGTGTCTAAGGACCCACATGTAAGTCAGTCGGTTACAAAGGAAGCCTCTTTGTCAATCTAATTGCCCCTCAAAGAGGACTGAAGACTTTTTACATAATGTCTTTGTAATAGATATATAAATCCTGTAGTTGTTAACTAGAGAGACCATGTCATAGAATTTTTACCTTATAAATCCTAATATTTTAGAATTAACAAAAGACACTTTGTAGTTTAGATGATTCTAGTTAAGCTATTTCATTTTTTAAAAGGGACTTCCTTACCTTGATACATGAGGTCTATGGAAAATTTTGGTTTAAGCTTATCTACATTGACTAGTAGCCTAGAATTTTTAGAAAATCTTATTTTCTTCAGATCTCTAATAGAGAGGTACAGTTACTAGATTTAAATTAAGGGGTCGTAAAGCAGCCTCAGTACTTTTTCATGATGTACACATGTTTAACACTGCTTTGGGAATGACTGCTGGCCTACTCATCAGTGGAAATGTCAGTTTCTTCACTTATGTCATTGGTGCTTAGAACAAACAACGTTTGCTGGCCCATACGGTTTTTCCTTATTTACAAAGCTAATAGGGTAATTGTAGCTGTACTCACACATGAGTGCACAAAATATATAGATTAATGTAAATTTGGGCATATGGGGGAAATATGTGTGTGCTGTGGTTCAGTGCTAAGTGCTGCCACTGATTGCTTCTGTGACCTCGGACAGGTGCTTAAGGCTTAGCGTTGGGTTCTTTGTCATTAGCGTGAGTTGCAAATTCATAAGGATTTTCAAAGCTAGTTATTATCTGAAATCGTCTTCCTTTCTTGGATGGATCAAGAATATTGGGAGGCAGATTAAGAGAGATCAAACTGCGTATTCTTACCAAGGCTTTAACTTTTTTCTTAGTAGCCACTTTAATTTGGTTTTATTATCCTCAGATTCCCTTCAAATATTTCTTTTCTTTTTCTTTTTTGGAAACACGGTCTCTCTCTGTTGCCCGGGCTAGCGTGCAGTGGTGTCATCATAGCTCACTGCAACCTCAAACTCCCGGGCTCAAGGGATCCTCCTGCCTCAACCTCCCAAGTAGCTGGGACTACGGGTACACACCACCATGCCGGGCTAATTTTTCCATTATTTTATAGAGACAAGGTCTTGCTCCTGCTCAAGCTGATCTGGAATTCCTGGCCTCAAGTGATCCTCCCACCTCAGCCTTCCAAGGTGCAGGGATTACAGACATAAGCCACCACACCTGGCCCCCCTCAAATATTTTTTAAGAATCTAAAAATGGCAATAGACTCTTCCATTCAGGACTTTGTCCAAAGTTCTGCTTTGTAATTTATACTTATACCCATAAACTAAGAAGATTATACTAATTTATATGAGTTGATGTTAATAAATATTTATTGCATGCCTGCTTCATGAGCAATACAGAGCCAGCACAGTCTCATCTCCCAAAGAATTTACAGTCAGATCGGGGAGCCAGGAGCCAATTGCTGGAATGCTAGGAAGTAGGATGTTTGTCTGAGGAAAGATTTATTGATCTGGGGGCAACAGAGGCAGGATGGAGAGAGCCCATTGGCCTGCCCCACGTGTTGATGTGGCCTCAGAGCTAGGTCCTGAAACATTGGTAGGCTTTAGAGGCAGGTTCTCCATTTAGAGACATTATTTAAATGCATAATGGTTCAAAAGTGATACTCTCTTGCTGTGTTTCTCTTAAAATAGATCAGCTTCCTATATTGGGATTTATAAGTACCCAGAGATAAAACCGATTTACATTAAAGTGGCTGTAAACCTCCGTTTTCAAGATTAAATGCAATATTTTTGTTAATATTAAACCATGGTTTCCCTGGTAACTAGATTTTAAATGATTTGATTCCATCGGTTTATAACTGAGAAGTCCAGGTCTCCAAAAGTTTAAGTCTTACTATTCAGGAACCCTTTTTTAGATTTCCTTTGCTGTGTATTGGTAAACCTCCGGGGCAAAAATGGCTTCATCAAATCATAGAATGTTATTGATTTTATAAATCCTAATATTTTAGAATTAATAAAGACACTTTGTAGTTTAGATGATTTTAGTTAAGCCGTTTCATTTTTAAAAAAGGAAGAAACTTTCCCTGAGCCAGCACAGGGTTCATAGAACATAAGTACCCTACCCAAGGTCATAAGGATATTTAGTGACATTGTTATTTCTTAATGTACTCGTTCTTGCAATGTACAGAAAATTCTAGGCAAAGAATAAAAGATTACAAATTATTAGAAAATAAGGGAATATCTTTTGGTTTTGTTCCAGTGGTCTACTCCTTTGTCTTCTAGTAATGCTTTATGTTTATAGATAACAAATTATATGATTTTAAAAGCAACCCTTCGGGATAGAGTTTTAATATTTTTAATGCTGTTTTACAAAAGAAAGCCCAAAGAAGTTAAGTAACTTGCCAAAGTCATACAGTTGGTAAGTTAGCAGACTAAAACTAGAGTTATCCAAATTGAGTTGTACCCAGAAAGCCAAGGAAAAGCATGTATTACAGGTAGAGTCACATCTGATTCATAAAACGGCCCCGGAGCAGAGTTCACCAGGTGACTGTGGGGCTTTTGTCTCAGAAGTGGGCTAGCCCAGTTTCTCAGGTATTTTGGGCACCTCATTATACCCTAAGAAAACCAGTATGTGTTCATTCCCACTCTTCGAGATAATCAATACTTACAGATCTTGGTCACTAGGAAATTCAGTTCAACCAACAATTGAATGCAGGTCATCTGGGAACTCATCTAAAATTAAATCCTATTTTAATAGAATTAGCCAGATTAAGGTCATGGTTTAAAAATGGATTTTTCAGAAAGAAGGAAAAATACAAAATATCCTAAGAATTCACTTTATAAATAATCAAATAATGGGAAGGGGAGTCATATGTTTTCCTTTCTCTTTTTTTTAAATGAATTCAGATAAATAAAAACAAAAATAAACTTAGTTTAAACTCATAAATAATCTACTTTTTCTTTACATGTCATTTTCTTTTTTTAGTACTAGCACTGGCATTAAAATAGTAGTATATAAAGATGGGATTTGCTTGTACTTTATTTGTAATTCTGGAGTTATATGCTTTTGCAATCAAGTGGTTCCTTGAGTTTGGCAGTAGATTTAAAAATTTAGAAAAAGAGTCTAGCTGTTTAGAAGGAGAATGTAAAGGTGGAAACACAGGGAGCGGTGAGTTAGGGGCTGCTTCCTTACTGAGAGTTCACTTTTCTCTATAATTCCTTGCAAGTCTTTTGATGCTGCCAGTCTTTAATGCCGCTTATGTGATTGTCCTTTCTGAGCTTTGATTCTCTGCCTTATTTGGTGTGGGTTTTCCATCCTGAAGCTTTGGATAGCCATTCACCTCCAACTTAAAACTGAACACCACGGTCAGGTACCGCCTTGGCCATTCTCACACTCCCGTCTCTTCCGGGAGCAGAATTAGTTCTCCTGTCTCATCGGAAAATCAAATGAGGTAATGGAATGAAAAATGGTACACAAGTGTAAGTATTAAAGACAATTCATTCAACAGGTAAAAGACTTGTTTTAATACTTTATTTAACCTGGAGTCAACACCTTACTCTCAACAGATACTCCTTAAATGCTTGTTTACTCGAATGTCATTTTAATGAGCAATTCCTTTTTGAACAAAGAAGAAACCAAGAAATAGGATGGTGCTCAGCAGCCTCACCGGGTGCTTGTCTCAAAAGCAGCAATACCCAGAGCAAAAAAGAGTTCCAGAGAGTGTAACTTTGCAACTGTCTTCCTTCTACAGAGGCCTTCTTGATTAAGTAAAAATGAAAATACAAAGGACAAATACCTCATGTCTTAAAACCTGGATTCTTCAAGCACTTGCAGATTTAGGAGCTCTGACAATCTTGGAGCAAACATGAACACTGAATTTTTAAGAAAATGATGTGTTCACAGAAACCAAAGTTTTAGACTGGATTAAAGCCATTATTGGAGTTATTAGTATAACTCCAGTGAGTGTTAAGCTCCGTTGTTTCTTTTAGCAAAGTCAAATTTTAATTTTCAAGTGTGAAATCTTGCACTTACAGCATTTTTTAGGTGTAACTGGCACGCTTAAAAAGGAAACAATTGGAGTATTAGTGGAATACCTAAAAAAGGCAAGGAGACGTAACGAGAGCATGTAAAGGTGGAAGCATGTGGAGTGTTTGAGAAGCAGCACTGCAGGAACATAGGGGAAGAGCAGAGATAGTGGGCATGGGAGCTGGGGTTGGAAAGGTGGTTTGGGGCCAGATAGTGAATGACTTTGCATACCTCCTTAGAGCCTGTGCTTTATTCTGTTAGCAGTAATTTGTAATAGTACCTCTTCATAGGACTAGCATGGGTTAAATGTGATCCTAATGCACGTGAAGTGCCTACCACAGTGTGTGACACACAGTCAATGTTCTCTAAATGTTAGTTGTGGTAGTAGTGGTTGCTATTACTATTTTTGTAAGAAGGCAACCATTACAGGTTTTAGAGCAGGATATATTGGGTGACAATGTAGAGGATGAATTGGAAGAGGAGGAACCAGAAGCCAGTAGCCTGGTCAGGAAGCTATTTGCTGGGACCCAGGAGGAATTGAGGTTCCGATAGTGGGAGTGGAGAGAAAGTGGGAGATAGAACAGGAAGACATGGCAGGGCCAGATGGTGGGAGAGGGGAAAGAGAAGGAAGTGACGTGGGGCTTCTGGTTCGGGTGGTTGGGGGAATGATGATAGCCTAGAGAACAAAGGAGAAAAACAGGTTTGTGGGGATAAGACCTGACTATTCTATGCATCCCTTCTCAAATGACACTATGAAGACTTCATGCTGTAGGGAGTGTATAGTTACATAGCGTCTCAGTGTGTTCCTGCTGCTATAACAAAACACCTGAGACTGGGTAATTTACAAACAAAAGACATTTATTTATTACAGTTCTGGAGGCCAGGAGGTCTAAGGTCAAGGCCCTGGCATTTAGTGTCTGGTGAGGGCCTTCTTGCCACGTCCTCACGTGACAAAAAAAATGGAAGCCTGGCTAGTCCCCTCTAGCCCGTTTATAAGGTTGTTAATCCCTAAGGCCTTTTGTTTAAGGGCCTTAATCCCATTCGAGAGGGTGGAGCCCTCAAAACTTTATCACTTCCTAAAGGCTGCACCTCTTAGCACTGTCACATTGGTGGTGAAGTTTCAACACATGAATTTGGGGGCGGGGAGCACTCAGGCCATAGCACATAGATTTCACAAGTGAGGAAAGGCCTTAAAGTGATTGTCGCCTTTCTCATCCTGGTAAATCATCCTCACATACAATCCCTTGCATTCTAACACTTCTGAATCTCGTCTCGGCCTTTGTAGTACAGGTCTCTGCTCAAAGACAGTTGTAAAAGGGGTTTGGCCTGGATTAGTCAAAAGCATTATGCACAAAACTTGTAAAGATGTGTGGGGTGTGTCTGGGTTCTTAAAGAAGTTTGAGGAGGACCAGAGTTTACTAGGATATGATCATGAGAAACATCGTCTCCTGGATTGTGTTCCAAAGGAGAAATGAAGGATACAACGCGATTCCCTTGTACACGGAGAGATCAAATCTCTAATCCCGACATCGTGGATTAGGAGGAGTTAGCTGGCTTGTGTTTGGTGAACACAAAGGGGCTAGAGTCCTTTGGAATCTATCAGGCCAAGACCTGGGAAGGTGGAGATCTAGCACTGCAGTCATGAAACGAAGTCAAGAGAAAACCAGAAAAGTGAAAGTCTCTCTGAGAAGGAAGAGAGAAAGGATTCCCTGAGACAAGGAAGCGACTCAGTGTTCCTTTCTCTCTTCATGTGTGTGATTGGCTTCCCATGCACACAGGCTTTGCAGGACATCCTGAGGATGTGTGCACATGTGTTTTGTGTTTTTGTGTGAAATGAATGAGTATGGCTAACTTGAGTGGGCATGCATAATCACTCAGTATGTCAATTACATTTATGTTAACTTTCATCAATTTCTGAGTAATGACTCATATATAATTCATACCCTTATATCGTTGCATTTTATATATTGATTATTAAGACATAATAACCTATCCTATGGTTCTTTCTCCAGTTCTGGAATGCATAACTGCAATATACTTAGCAACTGGCAGAATTCTGATCTTGGTTCCCTGGGGTGGGAGCTATTAAGGCAGGAAGGTTCAAGTAGAAGCCATTAGAACTGCTTCTGTCTACCAAAATAGTAAACCAAAAGCATCATCACATTCCTGGAAGGATGGTAGAGATTAGTGCCACCAGCGAAGACTTGAAAGATACAAGGGTGGTGATTCCTACCACATCTCAGTTCAGCCCACATTTGGCCTGTACAGAATATGGGTGGATCTTGGAGAAGGACATGGGTTATCATGAACTTAACCAGGCAGCGACTCCAGTTGCAACTGCTGTGCCAGATGTGGTTTTGTTGTTGGAACAAGACAACATATTTCCTGGCACTTGGTGTGCTGGCGAATGCTTTTTTCTCCTCTACCTAATAGTAAAGACTACTAGACGCACCTTGCTTCCAGCTGGCAGGGTCAACCATCCACCTTCACAGCTATGCCTCAGGGTTCTGTCAACTTTCCAGCCTTACTTCACACCTCCATCACCCTCTTCACTCCACAGGATGTTGAATGGGAAATGACTCAGGTAGAAGGGAAATGATCATGGAAGGATTTTGGATCCTCTTTTGGAGAGAGGGGGTTAGCAAGCATGTTTTTGGTTGTGAGAGGGATGGTAGATCGTATTAGATGGAAGCCCGGTTACTATTTGCTTTCTTTGGAAGGTAAGCATGGTAAAAAGAGGAGTCTATCAGGATGCCAAGTTGACAGGGGGTGGACGGCAGTGAATTCATGTTGTGTGAGTGTAGCTGAGTTGGAACTCTGTATGTGGCTTGAGCCACAAGAGACGATTTATACAGGATTTATAGTGAAGCAGCAGCCACATTCCTCTTACGCTCAGAGGATCAGTGCAGGGGCAGCAGGAGCTTCTGTGGCTTGTGCACATGGTCTCTGATCTGTGGACTCACCAGGTTGGCACAGGGCAGCCATTAGGCCTGTAGCTCCTCTGAAACCCATGAATCTGTGGTTATTTCTCCCATCTGCGTATGTGACAAATAGCTCTTCTACGTTTTCAGCCAAGCTGTCAAACAAATAATAATGAAATTTTTGAACAGGCCAGTGTCAGTGCTAATAGGTACCAGGCACAGCTCTAAGCCCTTCATGAATATTTACTCATTTAATCCTCAACAAGCCTGTAAGGTAGGGAGTGTTATATACTGTCAGACTAAGGAACTGAGGCACAAAGAGTTTAAGTGATCGCTTGAGGCTACCCATGCTATCCGTAGAGAAATTGGGATCTGAACCCAGGCAGTCTGGCCTTGGAGTCCATGAGCTGAAATAGAACAGATACTGTTGTCAGCTTGTCAAGAATGACTTCAGTGGGAGACTGTTGAGGGTTCCTCTGTCCTGGACATGGAGAGAATTTGTCCTCAACTTGGAATCTTGCATATTTATTATAGCTCTATAGCAAATGAATCCACTGACCAACTCATTTGGAATTTAATTTCCAAGTAGCTGTAAATAATAAATATTTTGTCTCTGTTCTGTTTGTGGTAATAGCAGGAGAAAAGAACTAAGGACCAAACCTTTTGGGAGTTTTAAATATTTTTTAGTAAATGCTTATATGTGATTTATGGGAAAATAACTTCCAGGAAAACAACTTTGTTTCATAAAGAATGACCATCTTGCAACACCTTTAATAAATCAATGTTAAGTGTAAGTTAAGTGTGTTTTCATAGCAACCAAATTGTGAGCGCATTTAGCAGCTAAGTGACGGCAGCATTGTTATGATTGTGCAACTGCACGGCGGGGGGTGGGGTGCTGGCGAGTGATGGCAGTGTACCCTTGGCAGTGCAGCGTGGGGCGCAGTGGCTGAGCTACTCTCTCTCCAGCGTCCGATTATAACTCGCTTCTTACACACGAGGCATGTGGCTGTACTTGCTCCGTCTATTCTTTTGTGAAATCTTTTTTTAAAAAATTGTCAAATATGATACAGATACAGAAGACCACATAAAATAAACACACAGTCTGATTATTGTAAAGTGACCACCCTTGTGTCTACCAGCCAGGTTGCAAAAGAGAGCAGTCAACCACCCAGACTCCCCTCCAGTCCCCTGCCTGCCACAGGTGACCGTGGTCTTGCTGCTACTGGTGGTGCTGTCTCTGCTCTTCTGTTTTTCTTACCCATGTTTGTGTCCTTTAATGCTTGACTGGGGGTGTTGGGTTTGCCTGCTTTGGGGTTTGCTTTTGCCTTTGCCTTTTTTCACCAACTTTTTATTTTGGTAAATTTCAAATCTATTGAAAATTTGAAAGAATAGTATAATAAACACTAATATGACACTTTACCTAGATTAACCCATTATTAACATTTTGCCAAAGTTGCTCTCTCTCTAAATGTATGTGTGTGTATAATTATACATATATGTATACTATATTATATCCTTTATATATGTGTGTGATGATATGTGCATGTGTATATATGTATCCATGTCTGTCTTCTATTTCCTTGCTGAGCCATTGAACCATTACAGAGTAAACTGCAGGCGTCATAGCCTTAAATCCTCCAGCATGTATCTCCTAAGAACAAGGACATTCTCCTGTATAGACAAAACAGACTTAAGAAATTTAGCATTGACAAAGTACTGTTATCAAATATATAGTTCATATTCAAATTTCCCCAGTTGTCCAATAATATCCCTTTAGAGCTTTTATTATTTTCATCCAGGATCTAATCAGGGATAATCTAGTGCATTTAGGTATCACATCTCCTTTGATCTACAGTTATTAGTTTCCTTTGATCTAGAGCAGTTCCTTAGCCCTTTTTTTTCTTTAATAATATTGGCATTTTTGAAGAGTTTGGATGCCTGTTTTTTAAAATAAATGTCTGCATTGAAGTATATAATATGCATACATAAAAATCTATAATTATAAGTGTACCATTGGAAAAATTATCACAAAATGAACACATCCACACAACGAACATCCAGATGAAATAGAACATTCCGGAAACCCCATGTGCTCCTCCAAACACTACCCACTTCCTCCTTCTAAAGGTAACCATTGTCCTGACTCTGGCACCATAAATTAATTTTGCCTGTGTTTGAATTTCATACAAATAGAATCTTCAGTGTGTGTTTTTTTTTTGTGGCTGCTCCTGTCACTTGATGTTACATTTGTGAGATTCATTCCTGTTGCTTGTGGTTATAGTTTGTTCAGTTCCACTGCTATACTGTCTTCTCTTTGTCACAACGTATCTATCCATCCTCTCCACTGTGGGATGTGTCCAGCCTTTGGCTTTTACAGAGTCCCTATGAGTATCTGTGTACTCTCTCCTGGTGCACCCTTGCATGCATATCTGTGGAGCAAATAAATGTCTACAAGTGGACATAGACTCCCCTGTCCCTCCAACCCCTCTTTTCCCTCTCAGACCTCTTTCTGACCCAGCTCCCTGACTGTTTCTATGCATTGCAGCTCCCCAGGGCTCCCCTCTGGCTGTCCTCTCCACAGTGATATCGTGGACATCCCCTCTCTCCCCTTGGGCTCCCTTCTGACCTGATCATGTAGCTGCCTCCTTGACACCTTCATTTGAGCATGTCACAGGCATTGAGGACTCAGGAACCAAGTTCCTGATTTTGCCCCCAAAACTTTTACTTCCCCTGGTCTTACTCATCTCAGTAAATGTGTCATCGTCCACCCACACACCAAAGGCAGTACCTGGGAGGTGTCCTCATCCTCTTTCCTCACATCCCATCGACTCTGCCTAGGCTTTAGATTGTGACTCTGATTTCAGGCCACTCCACCTTCTGCCTGGATCACAGCAACAGCCCAGAATGAGCCCCCACCACTCTTAACACCTCTGAAGCCACTCACCACCTACAGCTGCAGGAGTTTAACTGGATGGGATCTGGGAACATAAATCAGGCAAAAAATTGGTGAAATTCGCATAAAGTTCGTCGTCTAGTTAATAATACTGTACTGATGTTAATTTCCTGTTCTTGACACAGTACAATAAGACATTCACATTAAAAGAAGTAGGGTAAGGGGAATAAGGGAACTCCTTGTACTATACACGTAACTTTTATGTATGTCTAAGATTAGTTCAAACTAAAAAGTTAACAAAAATTAAATGCAAAAAAGAGAAAGTTGTATTTGTGCTCTGTCACTTAAAACTGCAGAGGCCTTCCACAGCCTAGCTTATAAATCAGATTCCCTGGGCCCTGCCCCCTCTCCAGCCTCACCTGATGCCACACTTTCTCCCCTCCCTCTGCTTCGGGGACAGTGGCCTTCTTTCAGCCAGGTGAGTGTGCAGCCTTCCTTTCCACACTGAGCCCTCCATCCAGCACACCTTCCTGGGCCTGCCTCACAATGCGCTCCCTCACCGTGACCCTGACATCTGTACCTCAGTATCACTCCTTCAGAGAGCCCTCCTGGGACTCCCCATCCAGCCTGTTTCTGGGCTCCCTCACAGGAAGCTTTTGTTTTCCTCGTGGCTCTTAATCACTGGTGATTTGTGCCCTTGTTTACTGGTTCTCCCTACTGCTAGCTCCGGAGTTAGGGATGGTGTATATCACACACATGGACTTCTCACTGGCATCTAGCCTGGCATGTAGTGGGTACTCACAACCTACGAGTAACTTCTTGTTCCTTATCATGTGAAGAAAGTTGAGCTGGATAATTCAGTCTCCAGGGACATTAAAAGTACTTTTAGTACTTTGTTCTGCCCCTACTTGATTTTCATGCTATTTGCAATGGACCACTGCTGTGGAGCTGCAGTTCAGTTCTTCACATATCTGAATGTCCTTTGTTTTGGGCCTTTGGGGAGGTACTGTAGGTACTAAGATTAGTGAGACATAATCAATGTAATGTATTATTAGGATTTATGATAGGCCTAATCCTATTCTTAACAGATTTTAGGAGCTTATCGTTTATTGAAAGAATGAGTAGGATAAAAATTATTAAGAAATTTTCTCCTTTTTAAATTGCTGCAGAAACACATGTATACCCACATACACACATATACTCATAAACATACACATTATACATGCATTTATATAATAGATACACACATTAACAGAACTGTGGAATATTTAGTCTTTAAACTATCCTCAGGCTGGTTCTCTCATGGCAGGGAAATGTATGGAAAGAGGAATAGGGACTCGCGGCTGCCTTTAAAGCGTGAAGGCTCTGGCACCACCCTGCCTTTGCTGAGCACCCACCACCGCATCCAAAGGCAGCTGATGAATGGCTGGGTGTTCGGGAAATTTGTTAGGGGTGTTTTTGATGGTTTCAATGATTAAAGTTAAATTGTGCATGAATTTAATTTTATTTCAGGTTGGGAAAGAGGATATTACAAATTAAGTATGTAATAAAAATGTAATAAATGTAATAAAAAGGAGCCATTGGCTCTGATAGGGTGGAGAACGAGTGGTTTGCTCTCTGGTTTCCGGAAGGTTTTATTACAGATCCTCAAGGGAATTTAACATATTTAAAAAGACCTAACAGGACTGTTATGTGAACCCCAGATGAGGCAGAGTCTGACATTGAAACCTGCTACTTCAGCATGGAAGTGCCCCCACATAATGCCTTGGAGAAACTTTGGCTGGATGTTGGTGATGTGGAATTTCTGGAATATCATGAGGGGAGCAAATGCCATCACCTACCTTTGTGTCGGGAAGGTAGAGTATGCAAATCAGTCAGCGGCAGGACATGATTTCCTGGAGCACTGGGGGAGTGTGGGGGCAGTGAGCAGGAATTGGGTCTCTGATGTTTACCTAACAGTGCCCTGTGGTGACAGAGCTCTATGTGATTGCATCCTGCTCATGTAGCCTTGATGCTGTGGACACTCAAATGGTGGGTTGGCAGGAGGTTAGGGACACCTCAGAGGCAGTAAGGCCTTGTGGGGGAGTGGAGGACAGGTAGCAATGGAGGTTGGCTAAAGTGACTTCAGTTGGATTCTACCTACTTCCCGAAATTGCCCGGGGCTACAGCTTCAGCACAGGGACAGTAGAGTATTACCTTTCCTGAAACACCTGTTCCCGGCATTGGCTCAGTCAGTTTTTGCCAGATCCTATTAGCATTGTGGCCATGTGCCTAGTTAAACATTCAAGCCCCATGCAGTCAGAGAGAGCCCCGTGAAATGGTCATTTGTTCAGTGGTGTGTTTTAAAACATGTGTTGCTTTTAATGGGCGTGAAAGATCAGAGAGCTTGGGTGTTTGTTTTACAAACTGTTTTCATGACTCATGTAGTAAAATTTAAAGATATAAAAAGTGGAAAATGTGATATATCTTATACATATTCACATTTAAAACATTTTTTAGGAGTAAAATATGTCAAGCAAGGTCGAGCTATATACATATAAGTTCTAAATTAGATTTTTGATCCAATATTTAATCCCGTTTTAAGGTGGTTTGAAATTATTCAGATGTTTCCAAGCTTTCCTGTTTCCTTATTGTTTTTTTGTTTTTTTTTTTTGAGACAGAGTCTCACTCTATTGCCCAGGTTAGAGTGCCGTGGCGTCAGCCTAGCTCACAGCAACCTCAAACTCCTGGGCTCAAGCAATCCTTCTGCCTCAGCCTCCTGAGTAGCTGGGACTACAGGC
The DNA here is from genome assembly GCA_028533085.1 of Varecia variegata. NCBI lineage: Eukaryota > Metazoa > Chordata > Mammalia > Primates > Lemuridae > Varecia > Varecia variegata. The sequence continues at coordinate 2,722,340 of CM052448.1, read as the reverse complement.
ATGTGCCACCATGCCTGGCTAATTTTTTTCTATATATATTTTTAGCTGTCCAGATCATTTCTTTCTATTTTTAGTAGAGACGGGGGTCTCGCTCTTGCTCAGGCTGGTCTCGAACTCCTGACCTCGAGCGATCCTCCTGCCTCGGCCTCCCAGAGTGCTAGGATTACAGGCGTGAGCCACCATGCCCGGCCCTGTTTCCTTATTCTTAAAGGTTGCCTTCCAATTTGTTTGATAGAGTCTCTGTTTCTATTCCATTCTCTAATGGACTGTTCCTGTTATTAGTGTACAGGGTAATTTCTCCCTTGCATTTGCTAGTAAGTGTCATCTGTATCATAAATAAGAATTAATGCCTATTGGCTTCACATTTCGTTTTCCTTTTTATCCCACCCATTTTTCTTTTAATAGTTTTTACCTCCTCATCTCTATTTAATAAAGATAAGAACACTTTCTGTTTCCAGCTCATCCCTTTGATCGATAAGGAAGGATGTAGGTCTTCACTGTGTAGTACATAGCGGCCAGCCACATGTAGCTACTTAAAATTTAAACTGCAGTTAAAAAACATAGAACATTCGGTTCCTCATTCAGACTAGCCACGTTTCAAGTGATCAGTAGCCACACGTGGCTGGAGGCTACTGAACTGGACAGTTGTAGGGCATGTCCACCAGCACAGACAGTTCTGCAGACAGCATGGGTCTAGATTCTTCCTCCAGTCCAGTAACCCCAATTCTGTGTTATCTCATCCTTGGAATAGCTTTCCGAGCTCCTCAGCTTTCTGGAGCCATCCAGAAGCTCTTCCTCTAGTTCCACCTCCCCATTCCTTTAAGCCCAGCTCTGTGTGGCTGAAATACTCGGCTCTTGGTATCAGCCGTACTTTAGGCCCTTGATGTGATGGGGCAGATCTCTGCCCCTGACCTATGGCCATGAGTGGTTGGTCTTGGCTTACGGCAAGTGGCAGGCCTGCTGGCCTCAGCACACAGCAGTTGTGGGGATTTTCTGCACTAGGGTTAATGGAGCTGTTACCTCTCAGCCTCGCTCACTTACATTCTGAAGAACTCTGTATTCCTTTTATTTCTTCATTTTGATTATTTTCCATTTTCACATGCTGTAGTGGTGCCTCATCTGGCACTGCCATCTTCTCAGAGTTTGATTTCTTTAACTCTTTATTTCAGCAACTTTTCTTTCATCCTTGCTCCTCTCTTGATTTTTTTTTTACTGATATGCACAAGTTGCATTTCTTCCTTAAATTTATATGTATGATATATTCTTTAAATCAATGAAATTTTTGTGTTAAGTATACTTTTACCTTGTTTATCATATGTGTTTTTTTTTTTACAGAACACAGAGTTTATCATTGGTGTTCATTTAATACTTTCAGTTTTTCTTTTTAAAATTATGATATATTTATTCAGTGATATTTATTATTTCATAAACTTCATAATATGAAAAATGGATGAATATGATCACACCTGCCAATATGGGTGAATCTCAAACATAATGCTCAACCAAAAAAGCAACTTTCAGAAGAGAACTTGTAAAATGATATCATTCATGTAAATTAAAATAAACATATTAATGCTGCATGTTGTTTAGCATTACATATGTATGTAGTGAAAGTCTAAAGGACATAGGGAACTTACACAGTATAGGTGACATTTTATTTTTTAGACTGGTGGGACCACAAGTCTTCAGTATATTTTTCCTTATATGTTTCTATGTCTAAAGTATTTTGTAACAGATTCAGAAATTTGGGCTCATTTTAAACATCATTAACTGCCATGTGAGTTATATTTAACTCATGCTGATTTTGAGCTCAGGGCCTCATGAAGCAAATGTAACTCACACTTCTCTTACCCTTGGGAGCTGCTTGAACTATTTTTCAAGTTGCATATAACTCACAGAAAACAATAAAAAATTACAAATTTTTCATTAAATTAGGATTGTTTTGTTTTCGAAGTTTTTATTCTATTTTCATAATAAAACACTGTGGCCCCAAGGAAAAAATTTTTTTCTAGTGTGGCAGTCAATGTGTTAAATAAGAAAAAAATGAATGTTTTCCATAATACTACCATCCTGTTATGTTTTGGTGTTTTTTGGAATAGTCGAGTGTTGTTCAAATAATGCTTTCTTTCTCTCCCATGATGTTAGCTGATCTTTATGTCTCTTCCCTAAGAACTCAGCTGCCTTGTTTTGGGCCAGCACCTCTCCTAGTCTGGAACTTTCCTTCCTGGGCTCTCTTCCCGCTTCCATCTCTTCTTCCACAACAGTGGTTCTTCCAGGGTGTTCCAGGGCTATCGTAGAGCTCAGCTTTCCACCCCGAGCTCATCCAGCCCCTTTGTGAATGAGGCCGTCGATTGCAAGCTTCCAGTCGTCTTTTGCATGAGCCGCATCTCTGCCTGTTGCTGTGCCCAGGGAGCCACCCTTCGTGCTCTGCTCTTGGGCGTGGGCTCTCGCTACCCACCGCCATGGTTTCGCTTTCAGTTTTGATTATGTGGGAGTCCACAGCATAGTTGTGGTTTTCTTGAGGCATAAATGACAGCCCCACGCCGTGCAGCGGGAAAGCAAAACACCCAACCCGTGACCTCCCTGAGTGGCAGAGTGGCCCTGCTTCTGGCTTCTCGTGGGATATGCAGCAACACTTTGGAGGTTATTAAAAACATGCCACACAAACCCAACTTTGAATCTTCTGAAAGGGTTGAAAAAAGAAAGACCTCCACTAGTGCTGACATGAAATTGGAGGTGTTGGAGATATGTAGGAAGAAAACAGAGGTTTTGGGTTTCCCAGTTAGATGGCTTAAGCAAGTCTGCTGTGTGCTCTATAAACAAGAAAACACAGTCTGGGAACTGTCAACCGACACCCCAGCCAGTGTACAAACTACTCATCAAAAGAGAGAAAACCTTAATGCAAGTTTAAAACTGGGTGATCTGAAAAGTGTGGGAATTCGCAGCAAGCATGCGCCTGTGCTGCAAACATGACTTGGGAGAGAGCCAGAAGCCCAGCTAAACATTGCCACGCAGTAACAGGTGGTGAAGGCAGTGGTGTTGTGGCTACTCCCACGAGAGGTTAGTCGAGCATTTTCGGCCTTGCCTCTTTTTCTTTGCATGATTTGAAGTTTACAGGAGAGGTGGCACCATGATCTAGGCTGCTTTTTTTCCCAGCCGAAGATGCTCATAGGAGGTGTCGGTGCAGGTTAAACCACCCATGGGTCAGAAGAAAATGCCTTTGCAAATAATTATACTCATGGATGAAAAGGCTGCATCAGTATTCAAGGCCAGCAGTGCCTTCTGAGTTTCTGTGGCCAAGCATTAGGCGTGTGAGGAGGGCAGGCTCGCCACACCGAGCAGGGCTCACCTGCCGCAAGAGGAGTGTGTTGGCCCCAAATGAAACAAGCTTGGGTGTTGGCCCAACCTTCATGGGCTAGACTGCAATAGTGAGAGCTGCACAGCTGATGATTCTTGGAGCTATCCTGTGAAGGTCAAATTTTCTTTTGTTTTGTTTTGTTTAATCTCTCCCAGACTTCTGAACTCTTGCCGTGTTGAATTTTTAGTTCTTCAAGGTTATTCAGCATTAGTTCTTATTTATGTATTTTCCATCCTGAATCTACCACATTATCTATTTCTGAGCCTTTATTTTTAAGATTTTCCTTCTACCTGCCACCACCCACTTCTTTGCCTTGAATCCTCAGGGAAAGTGTATTTCCTCCCAGCTTTATTTTATTTCTTCCCTAAATCTCAGAACTGCTGCATCTTATTGCAGTTCACATTGTTTTATTTCTTTTCTTTTCACATACTATGCAATGCACCTCTCTAAAGTGTATAGTTCAGTGGTTTTTAGTGTGTTCACGGAGTTATGCAATCATCACCACAATCTCACTTTACGACATTTTCATCACCCCACAAAGTAACCCTGTACCCATCAACAGTTACACCCTATCCCCTCTAAAGGCTTGGCCACCACTGATCTGCTTTCTGTCTCTCCAGATTTCCCTATTCTGGACGTTTCAGGTAAATGGAATCGTGCAGGATGTGGTCTTTTGCGACTGGCTTCTTTCATTGAGCATCATACAGCTTTATTTCTATTTTCAATGTATTCCCATTTTTGGCTTTTCCAATTATTTAGCTGCCACCTAGTCTCAGATTTTAAATTTGGTTTTTCATAGAAATGAAAATCTATTTTGAAATCTATTTTACGTTGTCTGTGTTCTATATTTAAATTGCACCTCTTAAAACCTTCAAATTAAGGGTTACTTCTAGTTCTCTAGGGAAAGGGGGCAGGTCTGTGATCTCTCTTGTGGCTGCTGCAGACGTAACCCATCCTGCTCTCTCGCTCCTGTCCTAGGCATTCGGTGCCTTCACTTGGTGAATAACAACCCGTCAGCTGCTAGTCTGTAGCAGTTCCTGGATCTTTCCCCAGCTCTCTTGTTTCATAGCCTCTTCTGATTATTTAAACTCTGTTATGTTACAGTATTCCAAAATAGTTATTGTAGACCTTCACTTTCCTTTTGTTGCCTACAGCTCATTTTGAAAATGGCTTTTGTCACTTCTGAACATCCCATCAGCACGTAGACTTGAATTCGTATAATTCTCTCTTCTAGCAGATCTGTGTCATTGCTTACATATCCTCTTCACGGTCGCTGCTGCTCTCAGGACTGTCTCACGAAAAGCATTGTCTTTACCTTTTGCATTTCTCTTTTTATATGTATTAACTCATTTAATCCTCACAATAACCCTATGAAGTGGTGTTATCATTATGTTACGGTATTTCCATTTTATAGATGAGGGAACTTAGGATGAGCCTTCAAGTAAAAGTCACTTAGAGAACTTTTTCTACCTACTCATTTCTTTCAACCCTTATCCCAGCTTCTAACCCTCAGTGAGTACTCAATAAACATTTACTTTGTTGGGTAAGTGAATGAGCAAATGTATGAATGAGATAGTACCTGGTAGGCTGTATATACATATACCAAATGTGATCTTTCAGAGAACTCGTTTCTGTAGCCTTTGTGAAGGCTCATGATATTAAACCATCATTCAAAAGTTTTTTAGAGGTGGGAGAGGTGGGTCTCTGAAGTTTGTTACCACTGGACTCTCCCGGTGTTAGCATTCAGCAACACAGCATTTAGCAGTGGAGGATTTATTGACACCAAATATAGAAGTTAAGAAGAAGACAATACTGGGAACGTGGTTGCTACGTGGGTGTCAAGTCATTCCCATTTGGCTGTGCTGGCAGCTGCTTATGCGTTACTGGCAGAGAGAAGCCGGATGTAGAGAGTGCCTGTTTAGGAGCAGGGCACAGTGTGTGTGTGTCTCTAAAATTTTCTTCTGTTAGGCTGAAGTTTTAATCAAGATCAAGTTAGGCCAGGCATTGTGGCTCACACCTGTAATCCTAGCACCTAGCACTTTGGGAGCTGAAGTGGGAGGATTGCTTGAGGTCAGGAGTCTGAGACTAGCCTGAGTAAGAGCAAGACCCCATCTCTACCAAAAAATAGAAAAAATTACCCAGGTGTGGTGCTGTGCATCTATAGTCCCAGCTACTCGGGAAGCTAAGGCCAGAGGATCGCTTGAGCCCAGGACTTTGAGGTTGCAGTAAGCTACGATGACGCCACTGTACTCTAGCCTGGGCAACAGAGTGCTACCCTGTCTCTAAAAAACAAAAACAAGTTAAACAGAAACAGGCATGGTGCCCACCTTTTATTTCTTTCATTTTCTTGCAGAAATCTGTCTTGTATTTTAGTGTTTGGGACTTCATTTTTTAAAAAAAGGTTAAGTTTCACCAGCAGCCATTTGTGATAGGAACTTACGATTTATCATCAAATATTAGGACACCCAGAACAAGTCAGTTCTTGTGATTGTTTTACACAGGAGTGAAAAGAACTTAGAGCCATCCAGAGTGTTTTAATGTTAACAGGTGAAAAAAAATTTTTTAACCAAAACTTTTGTTCATCTTTGAAGCAAAGCAATAGATAATTATGAAATACTAATATCGTATCTATAACTTTATAGTCTCTGGTTAAGTGCTTTAATCTTTGTTGTCATTATTGACTGATTACATTTTAGTTTAAGTAATTCTCATGCTAGTTGGTCATTTTACACATAGTCATGAGTAAAAATACAATGTAAAGTGAAAAGACATTTTTAGAATGTTTACAAAGCACAGCCCAAACCCATCGCCTCTCGTGTTTATTGCTTGAAGAAATGATATAAGCTTCTGGGGGTTTGTTATGTTATGCTGTTACCTCCAGAGTCATGTCTGAAAACAGTCTTCCCCTCCTGGTTATTATTCTCTTTCTGTTGAGTTCACAGTCAGGTCCTTGATTGAGGATATCTCAGACCAGGGCAAGAGTGCCAAAGAAAAAGACCAAAAAGACAAATGAGGCCAGAATCATCTTTCTTTTCCAAAATGAACCTTGTCACTCACTCATATTACACTCAGTTCACCAGAACTGATCACCACTGTGTACAAGGCACAGTTTTTGTTCTCAAAGAATTGGTGATATATTATACTTAAGAATACTTAAGAACGTTAACCATGGTAACCTTGACACAGGCAACCATAGACAAATTCCTCCATCAGACAAGAGCACATTAGGAAATGCCTCTCCCTCTCTGTAGCCTTTGTAAAATGAAGATGAGAAAAGGCATCAATGTCGGTGAGGTTTAAAATCAATTATCAGGAAAGAAATAACAAATCTTATTATTCTCCTGTTTACACTGTACTTAAATCATTGAGCTGCCTTATTTTGATCTTCTGCTCCAAAAGAGCCATTCTAATGAACTTGGACCCCAGGGTCCATGTGTGTGGTTATTCATTAAATCCTTCCTTCTATAAACTGTCCTGACTTCAGACTTTGACAGAGCTTGAGCTTAGAAGCCTGACCTGATAAGTCTCTCAGGGGATTTCTTGTCGGGCAGTGGGCTTTGCTGCACTTTCTCATGCTGACGTCCCTCTAGTTTGGGCAAAAGGTTTCACTTTAAAGTTAGCTTTCCATAATGAAGCATAAATAAAAAGATACTTCGTTTATTAGCTCATTGTGCTTGCTGCAGACACAGGTAGGTATGTTTGACCTTTGTAGCACTAGTGGTATTGTGTTATCACTACAAGTTGGTCACTCAGAGCTTCCTGAAGAAAAATTCAAGTTAAAAACAAACTGGGAACAATTGTTGATTTAACAGTTCTGCACATGCTTTTGCACATAGAAGGAGCATGAAAAAGATTCCCAGTGATAATACTAGCTAACATTACGGCGTGCTTTCCGTGTGCCGGGCACTGTTGTACAGGCTGTGAATGTGTTAATCATTTAAGCCTCACGTCACCCCTCTGGGATGAGGAAACCGAGATGCAGAGAGATGAGGCAGCTTACTTAGGTCACATGTCGGAGGTAGTGGAGCCGGGATCTGACATCAAGGGCTGCTGTCCAGAAGCCAGGCCCTCACCCATCGTACTTGACCGCCTGTGACAGAAGCATTGCCATTGCCACCAGATTTGGGGGGAGTAGGCTCCCATTTCCACCATTATTTCCTGACCTAGTGTCCCTCAACTCACCACCCGCTGTGGCTGGCATTTGCTATTTCTCCCCCAGTCCGCCAGGACTTAGGCTCCTGGAGGTGGCCCAAGTGGTGCCCTGCACAGGTGGGCTCCTGCTCACCTCTGGCCATGCTCCCGCGCATTCTCTGTTCCGGTTGTGCTGAGCTTAGTACCATCCCTCAGTCATGTCTGCCAAAGACTCTTTTTAGGAGGGTCTTTCTCAGACTATTCCAGTGACACCCACTGCCCAGTGCTGGCCACCCGCCCTTGGCCCTGTGTGCTGTCACTGGGCTGACCTCACTTCATCTCTTCGGCTTGGAGGACACTTTATCCAGGGGGCCTTCTGTCTTGGTCCGTTTGTGCTACTCTAACAGACTGGGTAGTTTCTAAAAAACAGATTTATCTTGTCATACTTCTGAAGGCTGGAAAGTCCAAGATCAAGGCACTGGCAGGTTCTGTTGTCTGGTGAGGGCTGCAAAAGGAAGAAGGCAGTATTCTCACATGGCAGAAGAGCGGGAGAGCAAGCCAGAGACCTTTGTGCAGGCACCTGATCCCACTCACGAGGGAGGCTCCCTCCCGGCCTCGTCCTCTCTTAAAGACCGCGCTGCTTAATGCTGTCTCATCAGCAACACCTGAACTGTGGAGGGGACGCTTTCACACATAGCACCTTCCTTTCTGCATCTCTAGGAGGTACCCCTCTTGCATGCATCCTGGAGCAGTCCATCCTTTGACTTGGCATGCCTGATATATAGTCACACCTGCGTGTTATCTAGGCACCTCTACAGGTGACAGGCTTCACACTAGGCTTGATGGTGGCTGACATGTTCCCTCCACCTCCTTGGGCACGTGACTGCGGGGGCTGTAGCTGCTACTCCATGCTTGCTACCGAGGCTGTGCTGGTCAACGTCTGAGGCTCATGGCTCTTCAGTTCTCTGTGCCCAGCTTTCTCTCTGCTTCGGTTGTCACATGCCTCCAGGAAAGGCTGACTTTACTTTATCTTGCAGCACTGGAGCCACAGGGGGAGCAGATAAACAGTTACCCCGACAAAGGACACTTCCTGGGTTTGAAAGGCAGCCTGGCTCATGCTCTCAGGGCAGCCCTTGTTTACAGGGGGGCAGCAGCCTCTGGCAGGGGCACCTGGGCTGCCAGCGTCTCACAGGGATCCTACTCTGTGGTCAGGGCCAGCCACAGACCTGGTAGATAACCTTTCCCTTCAGTAGCTCTTCACCCTTCCAAGCAAGAAAATGTCGTCTTTCCTCTGCCTCTGGTCCCCAGGGTGGCCCCCTGCAGCTGCAAAGGCACTCTCAGGCCCCTGTCACCACCCTGCTGCCCAGGGACCCACACACCACAGTCAGGAGTCATGGGGAGGAGACCCTTAGAGCAGCCTCTGGAACAGGCCTTGTGCACTTTGATGAGGCCGGGAATAAGCCCTTCCTGATCGGAGACCCCAGCCAGGTCAGAGGTAGCAATGTTCTCTCTTCAGTCCACATAGGTTGCATTTTTTTCACTTTGACTCTGTCAAAGTGAAATGACAGAATCAGTCTAGTATCACCTGTGACAGTCTAAGAAATTAATATAAAGGTACTTTTGCTTTTACATCATATTCCAGTTCACATTTCCATTTCAAGTTTGTACATGTAATTAGTTAAAACTCAGATTGATCCTATAACTAAATTGGGATGTGGGTTTTTGTTGGAGGAAAAAAATGCAGAGAAATTCAGGACCTAAATCAGAGTGAGCGTTTAAAGATATCCTTTGGGGTCAGTTGGCATCTAAAAATATCTAAGTCTTTCGATTTGCAACTGTGACTTGGCTATACTCTGGGATGTCCTTAGATGTCTCCAGGACTCTTGCCAAATTCTCACAACAGTTGATTTAAAAAGATATGCCATATAGTATTTTTATGAGGAGACAGGGAAATGAAAGATTAAGCTCACTTGACTAATGTTAAAGCACTTAACTAAATGTGTACCAAGTGTAAGAAACTGCACTGGAATCTGGTGTAGACCCAACATCACCTCTTGATTGGATCTTTCCATGCTGCACCTTCCTGTAGCTTTCGTTGTGACCTTCTGCTGGAGGATAGCCTCAAAGATAGGGACCCTGTTTTGTTCATGATTTTATTTTCAGTGTGAAACATACACCAGGCCTGCAATAAATGTTCGTTGAATAAATTACATTGTCATTCCCTTGATGCGTTTGCTGTCTGGTTAAATTCCAATAAGGACTAACGATGGCTTTCTTTAAATAAAGTTTGCTTCTTTTTCAAAAATTCCTTGAGTTCTTCCTGGAAAAGCTGCTCCTTAGTATTTTCGCAGCAGATAGCTCTGAATACCCAGAGCAGGGACCCACCTGCCTGTTATAGCTGCTAAACGGTGTAGCGTGTATCAGTGTGTCATTTCAGCCTTTAGTGAGAATCATAAAGATACAGGTTAATTGTCCAATTTGACCAACTTTTTTTCTAAATAGAGATTTTATGAGAGAATAAGATGCACATGGACCTCAGCTTAACAAAAGCTGAGTGTTCCTGGGATGAATGTCCAGATCCAGTAGAAAATGGACATTCTGTAAATCTACATCAAGGGAGGTTTTAATTACCTCTATTGATCCACAATGTGGTCTTACTTTTGTGGTAGTTTTGTAGTCTCTGACACAGGTAAGATTATCAGGGCACGAGGTCACCCTTACATCTAGACTGATAGTTATAAATGTCAGGGACTGGTGTTTACAGTCAGAATAAACCCAAGCAGTATGTAGAGCTGACCATCAGTCCGCTCTGCTGCCTTCACAGAGAGGTCACATGGCCTTTCCACGGAGGAACTCTTTAATGCTTATTCTAGCCCTGAAGGTAAAATGTGCAGCCATTATTCAAAGAAAAGATAATGTGAGTAAACGGTGTGTCTTGGAGGCAAATGGTCTCCCTGAGGCTACAGCTGTCTGAGAAAATCATGGAAGTCAGTCGTAAAATATGAGATATTCACATTCTCACTCTACTCTCAACTTTCCAGAGCGTGTCCTCCTTAGAGGGCAAGATCGAGCTGTGTGTCAACAAACGGTGGTTTCACTCTGTGCTGATTGTAATTTTTATCCATCGTAGGTTTGAAGACATACCTGATATCGGGTCAGAGAGCCAAGGAGTCTCGCTGCAGCTGTGCAGAGGCCTTGCTTTCTGGCTTTGAGGTCATTGACGGCTCACAGGTGTCCTCAGGCCCTAGGGGACAGGGGACAGCATCGTCAGGGAGTGCCAGTGACCTGGCGCAGACTGTCAGAACCTTTGATAACCTTAAGGTTAGTTTTTTTTTTTTTCCTACTTCTAAAACTTTATTAATTCTGCAGTAGAACATGTGAAATAATAACCAGCCTCCAGGTCTAAGGCAAATGACTTGGAATGGCCTTTGATTTGGTTTGCATAATTTTTAAATTTACTATAAAATTAGAAGCATTTTACATTTTTAACATCATTGCTTTTTGACATTCACGCACCTCCGTTTCCTTGCTGCATTGCATAAAGATGCTTCACACTTGAGTTATTAGTTATTTTCTCTTTCTGTGACCTGCAGCGCCTTTTGGGATCTCTACAAGCTAACAATTAAATGACAGCAAAGTTGGCTTTCCTTTGCATCTGGTGCCAAGAGCTAGGTTATATCTGATTTCAGGAACTACTTTCTCAAATACTGCTACGTCTCTTGAAATCCACTATTTTATAATTACTTTAAATTTTGTTGGTGTGGATAAATCTTGCGACGTAGCTCACTGAAAGAATGAATACAGGTTCCCGAGAACCCTGTGGTATTCCATTATTGGAACCGAGACCTCCTGGCGGCCATGTAGCAGTGCCCATTTCTGGACTGACTTTATGTCATAATAAACTCCCAAGGAATTAGCATGGCCAGCCTTGGGCTTGGGAAATCATTCCAGTTTCTGAGCTGTTCCTCAGTGTTCACATTTGATTTAGTTCCCCCACTGGTACTTTCTGTGTATTTTCACAGTTTAAATATTTGCTGTTTTGATTTTTAAAAAGAGAGAGAGAGACATTAATAACAGTTCTACCTCACTATTTTGTGCTCTCAGATAACAAAACAATATATTAGAATGATGGCCTATGGTTATGGCTTTAATGCAGTACATTCCTACTTACCCACATTCATTAACAGATTTGAACGCTAGCTGATGCTGCTTGACCTTAACAGTCTTCAGAGTGTGGCAATCAGCTGGGGTGTTGTCCAGATTATCTTACTATATTGGCATCCATAGTGCCTATCACACAGTTACTTTTTGCAATTATTGTTCAGGTCTATTGACAGTGCTCATATATCATTTTCCTTGTGTGTCTTGTTAATGTGATGCAGGGTTTCTTGCCGTGGCTCTATTGACATTTTGGAGCAGGGAATCCTGTGCTGTGGGGGGCTGTCCTGTGCACTCTGAGACTGTCAGCAGCATCTTTGGCCTCTACCTACAAGTTGCCAATAGCACCCCTTCCCCAAGCTGTGCCACCCAGAAACATCTCCAGACATTGCCCAATGTCCCCTGGGGAAGGCAGAACCACCCCTGGATGAGAGTGATATTAGACCCTCTCTTTCCCATGCTCATTCTGGCACATGCATAACATATAGCTGAATCACTAAATAAAATAACTGAAGCTTTCTGAATGCCTGCAAACTTCAGAGACAGCCTCCTTGCTTGGGCTGACGGTTTGCAGGGATCAGAAAGAGGAGCCCTCACTCGGAGGCTGTTCCCGGAGGCTGTTCCCGAGCACGGGCAGGGAGGAGGTGGTGTGGGAGGAACGCAATAGCATGGCTGTCCAAATATGGTTTTATTATTCGGGGAGAAATTGTTTCTTCTAGGCTGTAAACTGAGCTGTATTTAAGTAGAGAAACAGAGCTCAAAGCCAAAATAAATGATTTGTTGTGTTTGTCTGCCATTTTAGAGTATGTGTGTGTTTCTATCCATTTGAGGATGCCGTTCTAAGTTCACCATATTACATACTTGCAATTTTAGTGACAGCGATTCTATGCTAAATTGCCTTAAGAAGGTTTTCTTTCACCCTGAAAGAACATTTCTTGTTCTAGTCATATATATTTGTTTTGGTCTGGACGGACGAGAACCATTTAGCATATTCTATTGCCATATATAGATTTTCCAATAATCGTTGAAAGTTTTCTGAAAATCTCATGATCTATTGTCTGTTTACCCAAAGAAATTTGAGCCAAACAAAACAAAAAGATCTTTGTGCCCTCTTCCAGGATGGAAAGATGAGTTGGATCACAAAGCATGATTTCTGGGATGTTTTGATGGTTTGGGAAGGATAATAGGATATCTGAGATGAGGGCTGTCCCAGAAAGCTAGAATTATTTGGATTCCACAAGTGGAGAGGAAGGAACATGGAAAGATGGAAACCTGGGTTTACCCTCAGGCTCTGCCGCCTCGGGGAGCCTCTTGAAATCTTGCCTTTCCGTGGGACGGGGGAGGGCAGGCATCCACGTGCCCTGTGAATTGTAAGCACTGGGTGACTGGGAGCAAGTCGTCATGAACCATAATCCTAAATTTGAAAAGAAAAGAGAAGGCTAAGTTCTGCTTTACAGACAGTATAGATTATAATCTGACATATGAGACTTCCCCTCAAGTTAGAGTTTTTGAAAGATAGAAATGTGAAATTCCAGGAACGTGCTCATATATTCTTTGGGTAGGTTTATCCTACAGACTTGTCAGTGCCTCACGTGTATGTCATTGGTTTGTTGCCGTAATAATATTGTCTGCACTGAGGTTAGCTGACCAATGAGGTGGCGTCAGCGACTGATTCCTCATGATCCTTGCCAGGCTCTTTTGACTCTTCTGACAGCAGGCTGCTTTTCCATGGTCACTGCCACTGCCTCGTCCAGTGAGAGTTTACTCCTGTGGGCATTTCTGTCACCACCCCACATTCCCATCCTCTCCTGCCTAGCTACAGGGGCCTGCCACAAGGCAGTGTCTCCCGAAGTATGTGCCCTTGCACAGTAGTTTTTCAAGATGGAAATAGGTGTCAAATATAAAAAAGGGCTCTGGTGGTCAAGTAGATTTGAGAAATTCTAGGTTAAACAACATCAAAAAGGTTTCTTTACTACAGGAGTTTTCAGAGCCTTTTAGTACGCTAATAGACTTAGCTTGGTCTCTGTAGAGGAGTGTGCCATGCAGCATTCTCAGGCCTTGTTGGGCACAGATTTTCTTTTCCAGCTGCACCTTGCAGGGCTAGTGTTATGAGTGAGACTTTTTGGGGGAAATCTCATCTGGTGGAAGGAGTTTCATGGCAAGTACCAAGAAACTAGAGAAAAGGGTGTTCAGTAAAACACCGAACGAGTACGTGCGTGTCCTGTTCCTGCTGTTCCTCTTGCTTGCGTTGCCCGTGGCCTCCCCTTCCCCCTAAACTCCTCTCTGCGTCTCAGCCTCCCGCTGCTAATCGCTGTCTCCTCCTCTCCAGTTCCTGGTTCCTCTAGTCTGCGGCACTTGGCTGGAACGTGCCCTGTCTTAAATCTTCGTTTCCTCTGCACCTTTCTGTGAGCTCTTTGAATGTAGGGACCATGCGTTAAATAAGTTAGGTATTTCCCAAGTGTCCAACTTGGTGCCTGACATGTAATAGATAATTATAATTTCTTTTTTGGCTTTTTAATTCCTCAGTGACACATACACAGATATAAGATCTGTGGAGCCAGAGTAAAAAGGACCAAACTCAGGCAGAACTATTTAGAACCCGTATAATGTCCATGAAGCATATGTGTCCTGTATGTCTTTTTGTTTGTTTGTTTTGAGAAAGGGTCTCACTGTGTCCCCTGGGCTGGAGTGCAGTGACGTCATCATAGCTCACTGCAACCTCAAACTCCTGGGCTCAAGGGATCCTCCTGCCTCAGCCTCCAGAGTAGCTGGGACTACAGGAGTGCCCCACCACACCTGGCTAATTTTTCTATTTTTAGTAGAGATGGGGTCTTGCTCTTGCTTAGGCTGGTCTCGAACTCCTGACCACAGCAATCCTCCTGCCTTAGCCTGCCAAAGTGCTGGGATTACAGATGTGTGCCACTTTGCCCAGCCTGTGTCCTGCATGTCTTTACATTATCTACCAGTTCGTAGCTGGAAAATTCTTATCTAATGTGAGACAGGCTAAGTACTGCAACGACCTACCAGGGGATGATAGTGATGTCAAAGGCTAAGGGTTTGGCCCTGAAGCCATAGGTCAAAGGGAAGCCTTTCCACACCCAGATCTTGGTGTCTTGAAGTGACCAGCAGTGAGAGGTTCTCGGCAGGAAGGCCCTGACATGCATAATGGGGGACAGACACTGCCTGAGCCCTGGCACTCACTCTCTGAGCCTGAGTGTGCAGAGACACCCCTTGTGCTTGGGGTGGAGGAAGGAGGGGTCAGAAGGGTGCCGAGGAGCAAGCACTGCAGACGAAGGCTCTGTGTGTTGGCGGCAGGGAAGGCAGCTTGGGTGAGACTTAGAACAGAAGGTCCTCCTCAGAGCCTTTGCTTTGGGACCGTGAAATCACTTAATTTCTCTAAGCCTGTGGTCCCCACCCCCTGTGCCATGGACCAGTACCAGTCTGTGGCCTGTTTGGAACTGGGCGACCCAGCAGGAGGCGAGCCAACAAAGCTTCATCTGTATTTACAGATGCTACCCATCACTTGCATCACCACATAAACTCTGCCTCCTGTCAGACCAGCGGTGGCCTTTGTTGGGCACAGATTCTCATAGAAGCACAAACCCTACTGTGAACTGTGCACGCAAAGGATCTAGGTTGCCCACTCCTTATGAGAATCTTATGTCTGATGATCTGCGGTGGAGCTGAGGCGGTGATGCTAGCACTGCGAATACAGGTTATCATTAGCAGAGAGGTTTGACTGCACAATAAATGCAATGCTCTTGAATCATCCCACAACCATGCCCCCTTGCCCCCGGTCCGTGGAAAAATTGTCTTCTGTGAAGCCAATCCCTGGTGCCAAGAAGGTTGGGTCCTGCTGCTCTAAGCCACAAGTTTTCCTCATCAGTGAGATAGTGATGAGGAATAAACCTCCCAGAATTGTTTGAAGATTAGCTGGAGTAATGCCTGTAAATGCTGGATTTGGAGTGGAAGCTTAGTTAACACTGGGATGTGCATCCATTCTGGGATGTACAGAGTGAGGGATGTGGCCACAGTGGGAGCAGAGGACGGGAGGAGGCCAAGGGACAATTCTCAATTGCCCACAAGAAGTCACCAACCCTCTGGGGAAAGTCTCACTTCCCCTTGTTCTGATTTGAGGGAGATTTTTACAGTTTTTACGCTTGGTTGCTGCTATGGAGATGGATGCTGTCTGATGTGACCACGTCATGAACACAACATAGGACCACAGCACCGTGGCTGCTTAATGTGGCCTCAGCACCGCAGCAGGTGTTTGCTGCCCTTTTCTTGTAACGCTGTGGGCAGGGGAGGGATCACAACTCCGCATGTCAATAAAAACTGCTTTGCCAGTACCTTCGTGAAGAAAAAGGAAACGAAAACCAAAAATGGAATGATTTTCATCACGTTGGTTCCGACCAGTGAACCACTTGAGCTGGAAAGCATCTCCGTTCGTGTCTGCGAGACCTCCCTGGGAACGAACCTGCTTGGCCCGTCTTCATGAGTTTACCTCCATCCATTATTCAGAACCTCCGGCTGCGCGGCCACTGGGTGTTTCCACACGTTTACAGTCGGTAATGAAGCTACTGATGTAGACTTGCCCACGTAAGGACAATTCAGAGAGGACTTGTCCTGTTTTCCAAGGTTTATCCTTCGCCGTTGGGGTCACTATCCCTGGGAACCATCCTTTTGTGACAATTGCTGTGACTTTTTAAAATGACCCTGAATAAATGATCACTTCTTTTATCTACTTGTTATCTGTATGTGAAAGCATTATGAACAGTGAGGCTCAGTCAGCCCAGTTTGAGGAAGTAGGGAGCCTTCTAGTTCATTATAGAAATTGAAAAAATAATAGGTTTATATGTTATATATACACACTCATATATATGAAGTTAAGACATGAAGTATTTATTATAAATGCTAATCTCAATTGATAGTGCTGATGGTTGTACAACCCTGTGAATATACTGAAAACCATTGAATTATACACTTTAAATGGGTGAATTGTATGTGAATTATATCTTGATAAAGCTGTTATAAAACTAAATAATAGTCTAACTGCTGGCTCTGAAATGTGGATGTAAGGTAAGTTTTTTTAAAAAGTACTTTTCAAGTTTTACCTGTAGTTTTAGTCATATGGGTGTGTGTTTCCTTCATTGAGGAGAAAGCAAATCAAATATAAATTGACAACTCTATCTTATGGAAGAATTCCAGAGAGTAGATGCAGAACGAATGAGAGCAACAGAAGATCACCATTAGGACAGCACAGTAGGAATTGCTACAGGCATGATCCATCTGGGACTTCTAGCATCAGTGGGCAGAAGTTTAAGGAAAAACAGGATATCTGCACAGCCTCCAAGCAGCTCCCCGCCAAAATATGTATTCATTATAAAGGGAAGAATAGTAACTTTACAGTGGACAAACCCAGCAGCCCCCACGTTTGCTGACAGTCAAAGTGAGCACCCCCGTTAACCAGACACACGAACATCACGCACCCTGGTAGGGTGTGCTGAGAAGGGCACATCAGCTCTTCCCCCAAACCCCAGACCTCAGCCTACTCGTGAGAAAGCATCAGACAGATCCACATCCAAGGATGTTCCACTAAATACCTGGCTGGGACACATCAAAAGTGTCAAGGTCACGAAAGACAAGGAGAGACTAAGGAATTACCACAGACTGGAGGGGAGTGAGGGGACAAGAGAACCAGATGCAGCACGGGATCCGCATGGGGCCCGGAACAGAACGGGGGCTCTGGGGGAACCTGGGGACATCTGGATAAAGTCTGTATTCAGTTAATAGTGTTGTGTCAGGGTTAATTTCTTAGTTTTGATTACTATACCACGGTTATATATGGTGACGGGTATTCACCAACTTCCCGAGCTCTTTCCCACTCTCTGTAAGTCTAAGATTACTTCAAAATAAAAAAATCCACATATTATATGGAAATGGAAAGATATGTGCAGGATTATTTACCTGGCCTCTTCAGGTGGTGAAGTGTTGTATGTAAATGAAATTTCCCAAAATGCAAAATACGAAATAATTTTCTCATTCTGAGTTTCTGACAGAATGTCCTCCCTAGGCTGGGCACAGTGGTTCACGCCTGTAATCCTAGCACTCTGGGAGGCCGAGGTGGGTGGATCGTTTGAGCTCAGGAGTTCGAGACCAGCCTGAGCAAGAGCGAGACCCCGTCTCTACTAAAAAATAGAAGGAAATTATCTGGACAACTAAAGATATATAGAAAAAATTAGCTGGGCCTGGTGGTGCATGCCTTTAGTCCCAGCTACTCGGGAGGCTGAGGCAGGAGGATCACTTGAGCCCAGGAGTTTGAGGTTGCTGTGAGCTAGGCTGATGCCACAGCACTCTAGCCCAGGCAACAGAGTGAGACTCTGTCTCAAAAAAAAAAAAAAAAAAAAAGAATATTCTCACAACATAGTAACAGTCTTCTTGCCTTATGGTCTGTTGAATATGTTTTAATTTATTCTTGACCCGGGTCATCATTACTGATCTTAGTTATAAAGCACAATGGTCGTTTACAGCCGAGGAATTGAATGAGAAGTTCAAGGCTCTTTGTCTCTCACTGTGCCATGTGGCTTTGCGATCTTATGTATGAGCTTTACAAGTTTTTGTTTGTTTGTTGTTTTGTCTCCAGTATTTTCAGGGTGTCTGTATCTGCTCTTACAGCTTCTGGGATGCCTTTATTTTTCTGTGATAATTCCTGCTTCTATTTTCCTCGAATATTCTACTTCTGTTATTCTGCAATATTTTGTTAGCAGAAATCATCTATTTTTTGAAGTGTTCATGCCTGTACCTAATCCATTAGCTTAAATAGTGACGCATGCTGAGCCCCAGGACTTCTGCCCCTCATTACAGGCAGTCCCTGTTCACCTGGAGATACACACACGTGGTGGTTAGGGCTGAGGGCTCTGCTGCCTGCACTTCAGCTCCCCTCTGCCGAACTGTGTGGCTCTGGGCAAGTCCCTTCCCTTCTCTGTCTCAGTTTCTTCATCTGTAAAATGGGGCCAATCATAGTACCTGCATAATGGGTGCTTATGAAAACTAAATAAATTGATAACACCCAAAGAGTGTAGAAGGACACCTCAGTAAATTGTATTTGTTATTATTGTTGCAACGTCATTATTATTCCTGTCTGCCATGTTCAACATGATTTTGAGTTTGGGAGCAGAGGGTGCTTCTTCTATAAAATGACATCTTGCTCAATACTCCCGTTCAGCAGACTAAACAGGCAAAGCCAGGACTTTTCTGATGTCGTTTCCTCCTCATTTCCCAGAAAAGAGGTTTCCCTGCTCTCTCCCTTGACAGTTATGAAAAGGGACAGCTGTTGGCTGAGAAATGATTTATCTTGGGATGAGAAATAAGCTTGAAGAAAAACTATTTTGTAGATCGACGCCATATATTTTGACCAGAATGTAGGGTGCATGTGTTGAAATGTGTTGAAAATGAATGCAAATGTGCCCAAGTGTGTTAGAGAAATAATCTTCCCTTCAAGGCCCACATCCACCCAGGGGGAGGAGCAAAGATAATCTGGGAAATTGCAGAGTTTGCTCTTGGGTATTCTCCAAGAAATCTCAGGTTACCCAGGCAACAGCCAGCAAACTCCTTAGCCTGCAGAGTACGCTTTCTGGGGGACCCCAGGAGCTGGTCTTGAAGTTTCCTTTGGTGCCCAAGTGCCAGTGGTGCCACTCAAAAGAACCAGGAGGACAGTCGTAGTTGCTTGGGTCACTTCAGGGGAACGAGGCACAGGAAACCAAAGTGCCAGGATTATTCCTGAGTCCTCTTTGTGCCAGGAAGGAAGGCCAGAGCCAAGCGACAGTGGTGATCGGGGGCCCAGAGTCCTGGAGTCCGTCAGCATCTGCAGAATGGCCGTTTCTGCCCCGCAGTGTTGTTATGAGGATTAACTGAGATCACACACGAGACTTGGAAAGATTGCGTGGATGAGGGCCCGACTTTTGTTCCTTGGCAGGTCCTTAGCACATAGACGTTTCTAAATCACAGCAGCTGCTATCATTACGACACTGATTTTTCTCTAACGTGCCTGCCAGCGTTGCTCCCTTGTGGGTCAGCTGCTTGGGCTTGCCTCCCGAGGTGGTAAGGCACCTCCGTATGCGCAGGTTCCTGAGGTTGGAAATGCTTTTCCTAGGGAGGGCTTCTCGGCAGGGGAGGAGATACCCGCGCCTGTTCAGGGGGCAGACGGACGTTTAATGGGCTGGGAGGTATGAGTGCTTGGCAAAAACCAGTTTGTAAAATGTTTTAATCCAGATTAAAGTTAAGCTGGCAAATAGTTAAAGGAAAATTGCTGTGGGGTGGGGAGAGGGAAACAAACCCACCCACCAATGCATGGTGGGACCTCCTGGTACAGAAGGGCCCTCTCACTACAGATCAGAGGGAATGTTGAGATACAAGAATATCTCCATCAGGGTATGTAGATTTCTCTAAGATTTTTTTTGTTTCATTTGTTTTAAAGTTTTCGTCTAGAAAATTTATCCCCCAAAAGGAAAATAGCTGAGGAAGAAATAGAAAAACAGAGCCACATTTTCAAAGTGCAGTGAAAAGATGGGCTGCTGGATCAGGGTGATGCAGGTTCCTGCCTGGGGCAGCCCTGCCCAGGGTCCTGCCCTGCCTCGGGTCCGCAGCAGGAGTTCCCAGCACCCCGTCCCCAGTCCCTGCACAGAGCTGCTGTGGGAGCGCAGAGTGAGCAGTGAGCACTGGGCAGGCTGTTACGAGTCCCGACTGTGGGTCTCTACAGCTGGACACGTGACCCAGATGACCCCTGACCTCAAGCGCAGCCTCCCATAACCTCAGTGAACATTCCAGCTCCAACAGCCTATGCCTTTGCTCCTGAGGTTCTTTCATGGGCAGCTCCACAAGACCTCACCTCTATTAGAACATCTTTTCACAGCAGGGTACAGGCCAAGCAGCCTTTTGTAAATGTTTGTAAATATTTGTAAATGTAGCATTGAGTTGCCCAACTGTGAAGACCGCTGCCTCAGGCTCCTGGAGATCAGCCTCGTCCCCACAGGCCATCCCAGTCTCACTGGCCTTCAGCCTCTTCACAGCACGTTGTGTGGCCTTGACTCGGATGGAGGGAAGCCTGTGCAGAGGTCCCAGCTGTGTTCAGTGTGCCCTCTGGTGCCCAACAGGTCTGATTGTTGCTTTTGCATATTCGTGGCTCTGAATGCGTAAACCGTCTTATAAAGCCAGGAAAGCCAGTGTGCTGGGGGCATACCTAAGGAGTAGGTGGCTTCTTCCTAAAGCACATCAGATAGACTTGAGGAGAGAAAAAATACCTGAAACAAACTAATGCCAAGAGATTCCAGTGACCAAATGGCTATAGAGGAGGATACCAAGGATGACTGTTCTATGGTCAAGGATGTTAAATTAGCAGATGAACTATTTAATAACCAGACAGAATAGTCAAAGTGTTTTATTCTTTATGGCTGAATAATATCCCATTGTATGGATAGGCCACAGTTGATCCATTCATCAGTCAGTGGACATTTGAGTTTCTACTTTTTGGCTGTTGTAGATAATGCTGCCCTGTGTTTGTGTACAAGTTTTTGTATGTTTCAACTTTGCCAGTTTGTTTTTAGCTCATCCTGGAGTGGTTCAGTGAGCCTTTCGCTGGCCACAACCATCCTATGTGACAGCAAATTGCAGTAGCATCGGACTTGTTTGAATTACACATCATGGTCACCTTTTCTGGGTATGTTTCTATGGTCTGTGTTTTTCTTGTAGACCTGCCTTTCATGTGGAATCACATTTGCTCCCAAATCTGAAGCTGGTGCAGAAGGAGGAGCCGTCAAAAATGGCTGTCAAGATGAGCATAAAAACAGCACCAAGGTAACAAGCTCATGGCTGTTGTTCCTGTCAGTTCCTCTCCTGGCGCATCCACCTAAGGTGACATTCCTGTCTTGTCAACTTCTTAGTTCTGGGAATAACTCCTCTTAGGTAACACCGCTCCATGCCTTCTAGTCCTTTGGGTTTTGAGTAGACCAGTAAAGAACAAGATGGAGAGTCAGAACTAGCCCACATGAAATAGCACACTCACGTGCTGAGCTGGGTGGGACTCCTTTAGTGGACAATAAGAGTTTTAAAATATGTGTATTAGAGTGTTTTGGAAAAGATTTGCGGGGCTGGGAAATGGACTCAACATATGGTAGAATATAGATGTGCAAAGAGGACAGGGGATTCTTCAAGATGAGAAATGCACCATGAAGAGAGGGTCAGAGTTAGGGCAAGCAGCAAGGAGGCTACCAGAAAAATCGCACTTTGAGAAGAAGGTCAAGACTGGAGTGGAAGGCAGATAAAGCCCAAACCCGAGAGCCCATTAAGAAAGCTTGTGCAGGTCGGGTGCAGTGGCTCACACATGTAATCCTAGCACTTTGGGAGGCTGAGGCTGGAGGATTGCTTGAGACCAGGCGTTTGAGACTAACCTAAACAACATAGTGAGAACCCATCTCTACAAAAAATTGTCCAGGTGTGACGGTACACACCTGTAGTCCCAGCTACTTGGGAGAATGAGGTAGATCACTTGAGCCCAGGAGTTTGAGGTTTCAGTGAGCTATGATTGTGCCACTGCACTCATGCCTGGGCAACAAAGCAAGTCGCTATCTCAAAAAAAAAAAAAAAAGGAGGCATGTGCAGGCTGACTCCCCAGGGGCCCAGGCTCTGCCATCCTCCATCTCATCATCTGCCAAGGAACGGCATGCAGGTCAACCCTTGTCCCTCACAGCCACGGTCAGCACCCACAGCACAGGCCCCTGTGTTCATACATGTCTCCTAAGCCACAGCACAGACAGCTCCGTGTTTCCTTCCCCTGGACCCATCCTCACACTTCCCTGAGCTCCCAAACCTTCCACACTGCCCCCTGAGCCCTAGCTCTAGTTTGTAGTAAGCAAACTCCTAGAATGCCAACTTTCCACTTTCCAGCTCCTTGCTATCTCTTCCCAGGATATCACTTTTCTGGTGGCCTGAACACCCAGAGATACCATTTAAGGAAATAGGGCAACAGGGATAAGCAGATTGGCAGAGAGACTGAGAGGCTGAGCATTTGGTTAAGAGCAGATTTGCAGCTGCAGGCCCCTCGGACAGGTCACAACGCCTGGCACATAGTGCGGTGGGACCCTGGCGTGGCAGAGAGCTCAGGGCTGGGGATAAGCTCGTGTTCCCTGCGCCACTTCACTTTCGACGTTTGCTCCCTCTTTGTCTTGAGGCAGGCTTCTGGAGGACCTAGTTCTAAAACTCAAAATGGACTTCTGAGCCCTCCCCAAGAGGAGAAGCTCACCAACAGTCAGACCTCTCTGTGTGAGATCTTACAGGAAAAGGGAAGGTGGACAGGGGTGAGCTTGGACCAGTCAGCTCTCCTTCCACTGAGATTCAAGAACATCCGGGAGAAAACCGACGCCCATTTTGTGGATGTCATCAAAGAAGACAGGTAAGATTAGAGCCATCGTGTAGAAAGCAGAGGTTGCAGGTAGAAGTCTCCTCTTTTGCTGCATTGCCTTATCCCCATGTGTTGTGGTCCGCCATGGTCAGTATATTACTTTCATTTTGAAACTTGCAGAAAAGTTGCACAAATACATAGGATTCCCTTAATACCCATTGCTGATTTACTAACTTTTAGCATTTTGTTATTGCTCCTCTCTCTCTTTCTCCTTCCTTCTTTCTCCCTCTATGAAATTTGTTTTTTATTTTTTGTGAACTGTTTGACAGTAAGTTAGACACATCCTGCTCTTTACTTTTCCTACCGTATTTCCTAAAAACAAGGATATTGTTTGACATAATCTTATTAAATTCAGGAAATTTAACACTTAAGTGATATTTTTATCTAACATACACTCCGTATTCTGATTTTCTCACTGGCTTCAGTATGTCCTTGATAGCACTTTCCCTAGTCCAGGACCCAGTCCGGGATCACAGCTTGCATGATGTAGTCGTCATGCCTCTTTAGTCTTGTTAAATCTGGAACAGTTCCTCAGCCATGCTTTGTCTTTCATCATGTTGACATCTGTGAAGAACACAGGCCCAGTCCTTTTATAAAATATTCCTGAAGTTGCATTCATGTGATATTTCCTCATGATCAGAGTCAGGTTCTGCCTTTCTGGCCAGATACTACAGAGGTGACGCTGTGTCTCTCTCAGGGCATTATTTATATCCAGAGGTACACGGTGCTCATTTGTTCCTCATTAGTGATATTCATTTTGATTAACCAGACAAGGTGTTGCCAGTTCCTCTGATCTAGAATTATTATTTTCTCCTTATGACTAATAAGGAATCTGTAGGAAGATACTTAAGATCTTGTATATATTCTGTTCCTCATCAGACTGAATTATTCCATTGATGATCCTTGCCTGAAACAGTCTTTACTATGATGCATCAAATGGTGATTTTCCAACCTTGCACATTTGGCTCCTGGCATTCCACTGTGAAGAAGAGTCCTCCCTCCCATTCATTGTCTTGTCTATCTATCTGTTATCTTCTTGAACTCATGGATTCCTGTTTTATTTAATGGGCTATAATCCATCACGGTCCGGATTATATTTGGATGCTCTAATTGTCCCAAATCTGGCCAGTGGGAGCCCCCTTTAGGCTGTGACATGGCCCCATCGTTTGTTTTGAGCAGTTTCATACTTTCTAGTGAGATATGTTCCAAGTTCATTTTATATCTTCCTCCCTGTCCCAGCTGAGGAATCAGCTGTTTGTCCAAAGAGCCTTTTTAGTGAGAAATGGTATTTAGATGTTAGCTGTTAATGTCTAATTTAATGTTGTCATAGTCCAAGAACATATCTGTGTGTTTTCAGTCCTTTTACATTAATTGAGACTTGTTTTGTGGCCTCACATGTCTGTTTTGGTGAACATATCGTATATACTTGAAAAGAATGTATATTCTGCATTTATAGGATGTGCAATCCATAAACATCAATTAGGTCCAAGTGATTGGTAAAATTGTTCAGATCCTCTATCTCTTTACTTAATTTTTTTTATCTATTCTATCAATTGTTGAGAGAGAAGGGTGTTAAAATCTCCAACTATAATTGTGTATGTTCCTCTTTAGTCTGGACAATTTTTCTTTCAAGTATAAGTTCTTTTTTAGGTGCATACACATTTATGAATTATATATTTCTGATGAATTGATCCTTGTTATCATTTTGAAGTGTCCTTCTTTATCCCTGGTGATGGTCATTGTCTTGGAGACTGCTTTATCTGAATAGCCACTCTATCCTTCTTTTGTTTACTGTTTGCTTTTCTTTTTTTTTTACTTTTGACATATCTGTGTCTTTGTATTTGAAGTACATCTTTCAGGGTCTTACCGTTTTATCCATTCTGACAATGTCTGCCTTTTAATTTCATTTTAATATATTTATTGGCTTTTTACCCATACCGATTTGCATTATTTTTCTTTTAATAGTTGCTCTAGGAGTTACCTGCTCTGGTGACTTTCCAGTACCTTCCAGGAGTTGTTTTATATTTTGTCTAGAGTTTATAGTTTCTATCTGTGAGAGGATTAGTCGAAAAGGAGCTATCTTCTATTCCTAGAAGTGGAACCTCCCAATATTAATTTAAAAGGAGCAGCACAGCTTATAGTAGTGTTGATTCTGCCACTCGCCTGCTAATGTGGCTGTGGCACGTCCTCCTTATGGCTGCTTTGTTGTTTTTTTCCTTTGTTCCTACTTCCTGAGTATAAGAGAGGGGACGGGGTTAACATCAGGAGACAGAATTTTCTCTCTCCTGAGTCTGAGAACATGGGAAGTTATCACACACTTGTCACAGAAAAGAGAGTCCACTATGCTACAAGGAAAGGAAGGAGTATACATATGGTAAGCCCTACTTTGTGTCGGACCTGTGCTAGGCACTTTACACATTTCATCTGATTTAATTCTAATAGTTACTACTATTAGAAGGGAAAGTAACTATATTTGTGACTAAATTCACCTACAGAAAGCATGTTAACAGTCCCCTAAATTTATCATAATTTTCTGCAGTATAAAAAGGATATCACTATTTGCTGGCAATTCATAAAAGAATGAAAGAGTCATGTAAAGCAGATTTGACTTCTCTGCTATT
>CM052448.1:2618439-2696117 GCA_028533085.1 Varecia variegata | reverse complement strand
CTCTCGGTACAAGGATCTGCTGGCTGTTCAGAAAAGATCGTTTCACAGAACAAAAAAGCTGCCTTCATCTTCTTCTAATCCTAGATATTAGGAATATGTTTTCAAAAGCAAGGCTCTAATAGTCATGGTAGATGGTCATTCTTTAATGGAAATGAGACATAAAATGTAGTTATGTTTAGGAACTCTTTCTAGAGATGTTTTAAAAGGGGCAGTGGAACGTCTATTACATAGTGACTTAGATGCAGCTGTTGTAATGTGCCTGATGAGTGGCATTTGGTAGTTAATCATGATCTGATAAAATAATTACAATGATTGTGCTTGGATGTTGATCGATTGCATTTATTGTGTCTTCTAGCCTGATGAAAGATTATTTTTTTAAGCCGCCCATTAATCAGTTCAGCCTGAACTTCCTGGATCAGGAGCTGGAGCGATCCTACAGGACTAGCTATCAAGAGGAGGTGCGTTTTTTCTTTGTAATGTTACTAAAGGAATTAGTAGTTCTCACTGGGTAGTTTAGCAAGTAATGGGAAAATGAAGCCTAATACTGATTTCCACAATCTGCAAACCCTAAATTGCAACTGTATGTGAATTTATCTTTGCAGGAGAGAAAAAAGCCTTTCTGTGTCCTTTGTCTTGAAGCCCAGCCTCCTAATAACCAGACCCTTTCTGCTGCAGCTGCGTCTCTTGGCCCCTATGGCTGTCCCCAGCCCTGGAAGGCCCAGCTACCTGGCCCGGAAGGGACCCCCTGCCATACCTATCCTGGGTTCTTGAATGAGACTTCTCCACCTGTTATCTGGTTTCTTCCTCCCTGAAATGGGCCCAGCAACACAGGAGGCTTTTACCTCTCTCCGTAAAACTGTGGCTCCATGACCTTCTCCCGCTGCATCACCTTAACCTTTGTTGTCCTTGAACTCTCAGCCCAAACATCATTTCTTCCAAGAAACTCTCCCTGACCCCCAACTGGATTTTGCTTCCCCTGTGTACTTTCTCTTCTTTGTGCACCTCATTTTGGAATCTGTGTGTGATTCTTGAACCACATGCCTCCCTCCCTAGACTCTCACTCCACAGGGCAGGACTTCATCTTTCGTCCCCTTCACCCAGCATCTAGCATGGGCTCCACACCTATACGTGCTCAGTAGGGGTTTGTTGAAAGGAATAAATACAAGAACCTGGAGCCTGGTTTGAATTCTAAGCAGCCAGATTCCTGCCTTCTTTCCTTGGGCCCAAACCTGACCTTTTTGCATGTTCCCAGGTCAAAAATGAAGACCTTCCCAACCCCAGGACCAAAAGAGTTTCTTGTTCAAATTCCATTTGTTCATTTAGCAGATCTTTATTAAATGTCTGTTGTGTACAGGCACTGGCCTAGGCTCTAGAGAGATCTTGGTGAAACAGGTAAAGTTCATGCCTCGGGCTGGAAGTGCCACCTTCTGTTAGCCTCCAAGGGACAGTAAATATCCATAAGTATCCCAGGCACAGCTCCTGCGGTGGACTTGTGAATTGGTTGGTTGGTGGCCTGTATGGCAAAACATTATCTCACTTAATCCTCACAGCAGCCCTTTATGGAAGCTTGTGATTATCCCTGTTTTACCAAAGAGAAAGCCAAGTGAGTTGGTGGCCCAGAGTCCCCTAGCGAGGTTGGACACCAGGTGTCTGTCTTCCAAGCCAGGTGTCCTGGCTGCTTCTGGCACTGTACTGGTGAGCCTCCCAAGCAGAAGGCACCTTTACCGTCCGTTCCTCCAGGCCCCAAACGTTTAGCAGGTGCTGCTCCTGGTGCTGGGATGTAGAGGTGAGAGGCACAGCCTGATGGGGAGCAGTAATCGGACAGCAGTGATAGTCCAGAGCCAGAGGTCTGGTAATGCCCTTCGAGCACACAGCAAGGCCCCGACACCAGATCGAGGGCTCAGAGGGTGGTATCTTCTGAGCCTGCTTTAGTGGGAGGACTAGGAATTAACCAAATGTGGGAGAGAACATTCCGGAGAGAGGGTCTGGCATCCACAAACTTCAGAGATACAAAAGAGTCTGATGCGTCCAGGAAGTTGCAGGTGCTGCCTTGTGCAGGGCAGGATGGGAGAGGCAGGAGGTGGGCAGGGGCTGGACTGTGACTGCCACACTGTGGACACTATACCGAAGGCCAGCAGGAGTTGTTGAAGGGTCCGGAACAGGAGGTGGCACCATCATACTGTTTTTATAGAGATCTCAAGGCTGAGTTGAGGAAGGTGGTGGAGACTGGGCAAGATAGGAGGCCACACAACAGGTGGGACACTGTTACCAAACGCCAGGACCGGTCCAGGGCTGTCCAACGCAGGGTCAGGGTGGAGAGGAAAGGAGAGACTTGGGGTTGTGGGGCACTTCTCAGCCAGCCCCCATGTTTGGGCTCTCGCTGTGCCAAACACTCCCCATGGGTATTTCTTAGGTGAACATCACCACCTCCCACCAGGTACAGGTGCCAATTTTATCCCTAGTTTCAGATAAGGAGACTGAAGCACATGTAGGTTAGGTGACATACACACCTTGGACTCTTGAGCCCAGATAGCCCCAGTGCAAAGCCTGTGCCCAAGGACGGGATAAGACCCATGCCCAGAGCTGACTGGATGTAGGTGGTAAGGGGAGTGGAATGGGTGAAGCCCCTGGGAGGAGAGAGTTGCTGAGGGAACATGATTCCCTGAGGTGGCTCCAGGTAGAACGTGCAGAGACGAGAGAAGGGGACCAAGGCAGGTGTCTCTGGGAGGCACCAACCCCAGGGCTGTAGAGCAAGCAGGAGAGACAGCAGAGAAGGAGGAAGGAGGTGCAGGAGGGGCCTTGGCCAGTATCCAGGGAGGGGGCTGTTCTGCAGAGGAGGCGGCACTTCTCCAAGCAGGGTGGGAACTGGACTGAGCCCGTTGAACCTGGAAGGCAGGAACTGTGGGCTCCCGGAAAGGGCAGCGGCCTGGCTAGAAACCGTCTCCAAGGGCACCTCCCCACCCTGCCCTGGCTCCAACACTCAGTGATTCACAATGGCATGTGTGTCATGGTCCATGGATGCTAGATGAGCCTCCCACCTGGGATCCCAGTGGTGTTGGGGGTCTTCTTAGGTCATATGTATCAAACCCTCTGACATCACCTATTGCAACAGAAGTCTCTGTGCAATAGTTTTCAGAATACCTGAAGTGTGAGCCTTAGCCAACCCATGTCAAAAATTGGGGAAGTCAGGAAACCTCGGGGTTCAGGTAGAAGCAAAGCTTCCCCCATGCTGTTCAACTGCTGGAACAGTGCAGCAGGCTGTGGGCTCCCCCTGCCCGATGCCAATGCCAGCAAGCTGCAGTGAGCCCTGCTGTTCACTGGGGCTAGATGAAGCCCCAGAAAGAAAGGGGACATGCATGTGCTTCTGCTGAGGTGGGTCAGTGTGGGCAGCATCGCCTCCAAAATTCTCAGCCCTTCTGAAGGGATTCCAGAGGTTAGGGCCAGACTGACCCTCTGGGACATAGGGATACCTCCAAAGCTTCCAAGTTTCTTGGAGAGAATCTGGAACCAAACCCTGTTCCCGGGTTGCCCTGGCAGGATCCAGGCCTGACGTGGGGCTGACTCGTGGCCTTGCCCCTCTGCCCAGGCTCACCTTTCTCCCCTCCCACACAGTTCCTGGGATCTGGGGTGCAGCCGAGGCTCCGAGAGCCAGTTTGTCCTGAAAGGAACATGCACCAGACCAAAGATGGGTTACAGAGCCTTTCTGCCCCCTGCATCCAGCCTGAGCCCAGCTGGGAGGCCAAGCTGACTTCCGTTGTCTCTTATGGGTGGCCAGATGGAAAGCAACTTAAATGGTTTGCATCTCTTTCTCCCAACTACAGCCCCTGCTTTCGGGTCCATGCCTTCACCTTGAGAGGCCCCTGGACAGAGGTTAGTGGAGCAACTGGGCATCAGCTTGTCGGGGCTGAGTCCTGGCCTGGCTCCTTGTATGACCTTGGGGCAGCCACCCCACCTTGGCCTCCCCGTCTCTACACCAAGATCATAGTGTTTCCTTCCCTGTGGGCTGTCGTGAGCATTGATGGAGACTCTGCCCTACAGGACCCACACGGGGCCTGGACCTAGTCTTCTCTTGGACAAGTTAGCATCATTGCCTCCCTCCTCATTCGCTAACAGCATGTGCACGCCTCTGTATCATACTCGACACACCACTCTGAACCTGGGACCCAGCCATTTGGTGGAAGCTTCCAGCACTTTGCATCCATGCGATGCCTTTGCAGACGCAGAGTCGTTAACATTGCCAGTCAGTCACTCATCTTTCAGGCTAAATATACAGTGTGTCTGTGAGAACTACTGGTTTATAATCAGTTGCTGTGTGACCCTGGGCAAGTTTCTTAACTTATCTGTGCCTGTTTCCTCATTGTCAAGTGGGGTTGGAGCAAGGAGTGGGCCGCCTAAAACACCGTCACCCAGGAGGTCTGGAGTAGGCAAGCACTCAGCAGACATTGGGGTTTTTCTGTCTGAATTATGCTCCATGGCCACCCGCAGCTGCTTCCAGTCATTTGGTTCCCCTCCTGCCCCACACAGGTGATAAAGAATTCCCCCGTGAAGACTTTTGCCAGTGCCACCTTCAGCTCCCTTCTGGATGTGTTCTTGTCGACAACAGTGTTTCTCATTCTCTCCATCACCTGCTTCCTGAAGTACGGGGCTGCCACCACGCCTCCGCCACCTGCCGCCCTGGCGGTCTTTGGGGCAGCCCTGCTGCTGGAGGTGCTGTCCCTTGTGGTGTCCGTCAGGTAAAGTGCCGGCGCGGGGTGTGGGGCGCTCTCTAGCTCTTAGCCTGTAGCTCCCTCTTCTGGCGCGACAGATTATGGCCAAATAGTCCGACCGCAGCGCACACCCTGGTGGGAAGACAGCTGTCCCTCCCAGCTTGTTTCTGGAGACAGGCCCTCATTTCCTCCCCACCCCAGCTCTGCGTCACAGCGCCCTCCCTCCCAGACGCTGGTCCAGGCACAGGAGGGGACCTGTGGGCCCCACAGCCCCAACCGCTGCTTCTGGTCCCTGAATCTCCCGGGTCAGAGACTTAAAAGGAGAATGTGGGGAGATAGGAAGCGAGAAAGGAAGGAAGGAGAGGACAAGAGGTGTGCAGGGTGCAAGTGACAGGCAGCCAGTGGGTCAGTGGGCGCTGCTTCCACGTATGAGAGCCAAACCACAAACCTCAGAGGAAACCACAGGTTCGAATCTTCACGAGCTCAGATTAGGTGGTGGTCTCTTAGATATGACACCAAAAACACAAGCAACAAAAGGAATAATAAGTAAGTTTGACTTCATCAAAATTTAAAACTTTGTGCTGCAAAGAACACCATCAAGAAAGTAAAGAGAGGCCGGGCATGGTGGCTTACGCGTGTAGTCCCAGCATTTTGGGAGGACTGGAGTTTGAGGTTGCAGTGAGCTGTGATGATGCCTCTGCACTCCAGCCAGGGCAACAGTGAGACCTTTTCTCAAAAAAAAAAAAAAAAAAAAGGAAGAAGAAGAAAGCAAAGAGAATCCGAAGAGTGGGAGGAAATATTTGCAGATCAGATCTGACAAAGGTCTACTATCTAGAATATTGTATAAAGAACCCATACAGCCCAATAAGAAAAAGACAACCTGTTTTTAAAAAGAGGATCCGAGTAGACCACAGGTGCCTCTTGGGGAAGCTGGGCCCTCAGGACCAGCCTAGAACCCTTACCCAGCGCAGACACTCAGGGTGCCCCATGTTACCCACCTCCTGGATGCCATGCCACCTTATCCGGCCCTGTCACTCTCAACAGGATGCCTATCAGCCTAGCAGAGCCCCACTGGCCATTGCCCCCAGGAGCTGGGGGTAAAACAGAAATGAGAGGACAGACCCTGACCTTGAATTTCTGCTGCTCTTACCCAGCGTCCTAACACAGACAAAAATGGCTTTGGATCTGGCCCTGAGGCTTCCAAACGCTAGTTTCTCCCCCTCTGGGCTGGAATACCTGCCTTCTCCCTCCCACACCTCCTGCCCAAGGGCCCCTGTGGCTCCCGGGACCTTTCTTGGGCTGTCACAACATCCTAAGGTGTAATCTTCACTGTCTCCCCAAATTCCCCCCAGGTTCATGCCCCATGCCCACAGCAGGTGACCTTCCCCCTCCCACAGCCCTGCAGGATTTCCCTCCCCCTACCTCAGCGACCCCCATCCCCCACCAACCAGCTCCCAGGACCCACTCCCCAAGGAACTGCTCACAAGGCAAGTCCTTCTCAGGGCCCACTTCCAGGGAACCCAAACCAAGACATCCTCAAGCTCCTGCCCCTGGTCTATTTGGGTTTTTCCCTTTTTTTTTAATCAGCTTTATTATGATTTAATTTACATACAGTAGACTAATTCAAGTGTACAACTCTGTGATTTTTAATAAATTTACAGAGTTGTACAAATATCACCACAATATAATTTTAGGATATTTCTATCTCCCCAAAAGGAAACCCATCCATCCCCATTTGCAGTCACTCCCTCCACGTCCACCCTCCCTCACCCCTGAGTTCCCCTCTAATATGGGAGCCTGCAGCCTCTTGATGGCTCTGAGGCAAACAGCATCTCCACACCTTTTCTTCAACCACTGTTTGCTGTTCCTGCAGACCAGTTCTGAAGGATCGAGGGTAGCCTGGGTTCAGAGACCGTGAGGGCTGGGGGTATGCTGTGCTGGGCCCAGGACACCAACTTGCTCTGCAGCCATCCCACGAATGAGGGGGCCAGTGTGCTCCCGCATGAGCATTTGGTGGGATTTAGTTCAGTTTACCAGGAATCAAGGCCTAGGAGAAGTCAGGACCCTGAAAGATTTTCTCTGGTCCCTCTGAAGGCCATAATTGGGATCCTAGATCAGTAAGAATCTGCGCTGTGGAATACGTGGGATCCCCAAGGAAACCAGTTGTGCCGCGCTCTCAGCCTGGCCCGCGGTCTCACCCGCCTGGTCCAGAAAGTTTCCCGCATCTCAGCTCTGGGTTTTGTGCCTCCAGTGCAGCCCCAGCCAAGCATGAGGACAGTTGGTGTCATCCTCAGACCTCTGCAGGCTCAGGGACCACTGCGAAGGGCTCCCCAGTCTCCCCGGTTCCTGGCTGGGGACTCAGTTCCCTTTGTCCCTCCTCGTAGGGCCTCTGTATTCTGCCTTTGAGCATATTTGTGGTTATTCTTGGAAGTAGTCCAAGGCCTTCGTTATCCTTTAAATATCAGGAAGCCAGAGCTGCCCAGAATCCTAAAAGGGTCAGACTGTGCCTGCACCCATGTGGGAAATGGCCAGAGAGTCGGTATTTCTTTGCCGTGGCCACACGCAACCAAAGCTGTCGATGCACTGCAGCTGTGTGAGCCCAGTTTCCTTGTCTTCTACCAAAAGGGAGGGAAGCAGGGGCTCTGCCTGCTCCCTTCCCTGCCCCAGGGCAGCAACAGCAGCATGAGAGAAAGTTGGGGGGGGCTTTCCCCTCCTTCCCTGGCAGAGACCCACCCCAGACCCTCCCCCACAGGATGGTGTTTTTCCTGGAGGACGTCATGGCTTGCACCAAGCGCCTGCTGGAGTGGATCGCTGGCTGGCTTCCACGCCACTGCATTGGGGCCATCCTGGTGTCGCTGCCAGCACTGGCCGTCTACTCGCATGTCACCTCCGAGTTTGAGACAAACATACACGTAAGTAAAGACGTGGCAATTTTATTTCCACATTCTTCTGGATTTTCAAATCTCTCTCTCTTTTTAAATAAGCTGTTACTTGGGATAGCAGTTTAAAAATAGGCCCTTAAAGAGGTACAACTCTGGTACTACCTTGGGCCTGCGTTTTTAGATGATTTGGCACAGGCCTGTCCAGGTGCTCATGCTCTGTTGTTGGCCAGGCTGCAAAGACTCCCCAGTGGGCACAAGTCCTCTTCAATGTCACTGGTCCTCACCAAGTTTCAAATCAGTTCTTTTCCTTTATGCTTTACAAACAAGCATCTGTCCCACATTTCTAGACAATAAACGATAATGTGCCAGTCTGCAGAATTGGCAGAAATCCTAGCAATTTGGGAGGCCGAGGTGGGAGGATCGTTTGAGATCAGGAGTTTAAGACCAGCCTGAGCAAGAGTGAGACCCTCTCTACTAAAAATAGAAAAAAAAAAAATCAGCCGGGCATGGTGGCCTGTGCCTGTAGCCCCAGCTACTCAGGAGGTTAAAGCAGGAGGATCGCTTGAGCCCGGGAGTTTGAGGTTGCAGGGAGCTATGATGATGCCACTGCACTTTACCTGCGGTGACAAAGCAAGAGTTTCTCAAAAAAAAAAAAAAAAAAAAAAAAAGAAGAAGAAGAAGAATTGGCAGAAATAATCAACTTGCACCTGGATCAGCTGCTGTTCAGGAAAGGACCTTTTAAGTTAAACTCCATTAAGAGTGAATCAATGCTGTTGTGGAAGCTTGTATTTTTGGTGCAAGTGAGTATAACGTGAGCTACCAGGGCAGGTGGGCTGCATTTGGTACTTTAACACCAGATTGTATTTCAGTGGGTAATGGGTAAGTGCCCAAAGGAAAAGCTTTTTGAAAGTGGTAGTTCTCAAATGGGGCAGCCTTCCTTTCCAGCAGAACAAGGTGCCATTTCCACACACCTGGAGAAGAGTTTCAGTACCAGCATGCACTTGTAACCTAGCGCTCTGGACAATGAACCCAAAGGGTTTTGATCTGTCCCTGAGACTGCTGGCTGGCCAAAAGAAAGAATTATTGCAGATAGAGAAGCCATTTGGTTGTATCAGCAGTATTTTTATATTAAGCAGAAATACAAGTGAGTGACAAATGCTTCTGAAGTCTCATGTAGGGCCCAGGTGGCGTGTGGTGGGAAGGGGGGTGGCCGTCACTAACTCTGCACCTCTTACAGTTCCCCGTGTTCACTGGCTCGGCCACGCTGATCGCCGTGGTGCACTACTGTAACTTCTGCCAGCTCAGCTCCTGGATGAGGTCCTCCCTCGCCACTGTCGTCGGGGCTGGGCCACTGCTTCTGCTCTATGTCTCCCTGTGCCCAGACAGGTACGCAACCCGCGCTGCAGGCCAGACACCCTGGACGCCGGGACACGGTGTCCGGCTCAGGCCTGGCTGAGTTTGCACATTGACACTGACACCCTCCCCAGTAGCGGTTGTTTACCATCATGGCCCAAAATAGCTTTCAGCACACATCCTGTCAAAAAGTTAATAAGATGCCCTAAGAGTAATATGCAAAAGAAAGAAAAAGAAAACCGTTTATAACAACATACCATATATTTGAATATTGACACCCTTGGAAGAGGTAGTGCAGCAGTCACGTGAGTTGGAATCTAAGAAAGTGAGACCTGAAGCGTTTCATGGAAGACGGTCAAGAGGATGAAAGAGCAGAGGTGAAAATGAGGAAGCTGCTGGTTCTGACCTGTTGAAGTAGGGCTCAGCTGCCGAGACGGCTCCAGATTATGGAAGGAGAGGAAGTGAAGACGGGATGATCTTCCAAGTGACCTGGGCCTTACTTACAAGTCTTGTGTCAAAACAGTTCCCCATATTATGACACAAGTCATAGGAATAATGACCAGTCACTGCACATATATCACTTATCTCGAAATCCCTCCACATACCAAGGAGTAGCCCAGTTGCTGGTACTCAGAATGGCCTTTAAAACCATAGCACTGATGGGTACCGAGGAATAGAGAGGATGGTGCGGACAAAGAACCAGGAGTTGGGGCGGTAGACCTCCCAACAGGGGACAGGATCAGTTCCCATCATTGTGCTACAAATATTAAAAAATAAAAATATACAGGACAGCAGTGATAGGTGCTGTATTTGAAATATCCTCTGTTCGTGAGATCCAGTGAGATCCCTGTCTTTCACATGTTCTATTAATACTAACTGAATAATGTTTGTTTGGTTCCTAGTTTGTTAAATGAGTCTTAAATTGTTGCTCATTTCTAACTGATTTTGGGGCTTTTAAGCTTTTTCAGCTAAATATGTAGTTGGAAATACATTAATACCTTGGATAGCAGGGTGTACACAGTGAACAATTTATTCAAATATTTCATGATATCTTAAATCCATTAAGCTTCCATTTGTGTAACAAACTTCTCCTAAATACTGGGCTTTTTCTGGAACTGCTTATAAATGTTTCACTGTTAGCATGTATTGAGGAACCACCTATTTACAATTACAGAAGGTTTAGGCAAGCAGGATAAAGTTCCATGGGACATTTTTTTATTGTGCTTTGCAGGACAGCTAACATTCCAGCTCCCAAAATTTTTATGACAATCAGAGAGACCCTTAACATTTCCAAGATGCCCCCTAGGAGTAGCATTACTGTTACTTTAGTGAATTCAAAAGCACAAAATGATCCAACTTGTTGCCCTCTCAGCAGTATGAAATGTAATTGTCATAGGTATCCTTGAGTATTAAAGCAGTGGTCAGTAACAGAGTAAGTGTCCTTCCTCAATTTACTTAATAAGATAATAACAATATGAAAGATATTCAAATTCCCTGCACATTAAGATCAAAAAGGGAATTTAAACTGGAACCATCGTTCAGTATTTGAAAGGAAACTATAAAAAATACGTAAATTACTTTAAGCAAAATAAAGCATACTTTCATCGTTGTGAAGGTGTGGCCATCTGGAATCATGGTTATTATGAAGCTCTGTACTGAGAGGATGAAATGCAGCAATCTGCCTTTAACCTTTTGGCTCCATCACAAATACCCCATTGGCCGTTCAGAGTGTCATTTGGTCACGGCCATGGCGATTTTCCACCTGGATCTAGAGAGCCAAAAGGGTGAGGGGACCCTCTATTGCCCTTTCGCCCAGAGTTCAGGTAGCAGCTGTCAGGACAGGGCTGGTGGTGGGAGCTCCCCTTGCCCAGGATTCCTTCACCTGCAGAGGGTCCTCTTACGTACATGGAGCCCCCGCCCCATCAGCCTAGCTGCGCTCAGCCAGGCAGGGAATGTGTGGCTGGTAAACAGAGGCATAACCTCAGCTTCCACAAAGGGGCAGGGGGCCCTTCCAAGGACTGTCCCCAGCATTGAGGAGCAAAGATGTGGAGGGAAAGGTGTGCGTGCATGGATTATGACAATGGTGCCATCGTGTCTAAAGAAGTAAAGTTGTTTGTTTAAGCTCTTCTCAGGTTGCTTTCTAGAGTGCCGTCTTTGCTTTTTATAATGATGTTTTTCTGTGTTTTAATTTCAGTTCCATAGTAACTTCATCCCTTGATGCAGTACAGAACTTCAGGTAAACTTCTAATGTACCTATATCCAAATACATGGTGACTGTGCTACTCCTGCTTATTTCTAAGCTTCCTGAAAGCAGTCGTATCTTAAATAAAATGAACAATACATGCATTATTCAAAGAGGAAGTGGAAGATATCTACTGGTTGAAATATCAGATCATAGTTATAAGATCTAATTGGGAAAATAAGATGATTATTTAGACATATATTGGAGTTGGTGTAATTTCATGTAATACTTTAGGATGTTACAAAAGAAATCTTACAAATCAAAGAAAAAGTTATTTCCTAAAATATTTTTACATAACTGACTATAACTTTGAAATAATAAATGTTGGACCCTTGCTTTACTGTAAACATCAACACAAATTCTAAAAATCTTGAAGAGTCAAAAGTTAAACTATATAAAATCTAGAAAAAATTAAAATTAAATAGTTTTCAAGCTTCTAAGACAGAACTTTCCAGTTTTACAAATAAAAAATAGAACCAAAAAGAAAAGACTAATAAATTAGGATGGGAGAGGAAATCAAGGCAAACAGAAAAATATTTGTGGGACTATTATATAAAAGAGCAAATTAAGACCTGCATAAAGGACAGAAACCAAAAAATTCACAAAAGAGAAAATGTGGGTAGAAGACAAATATGGAAGTGTGCGCAGTATCACTGCACATTCAAATAACTGCACACTCCTTTGGTCTTTTTTCCTCTGACTAGTCTCTTAATTGGAATGGTATTTTTTTAATCGACAAATAATCATTCACTTTGGGCTTTTAAATTGGAGTTTCAAAAAGTTTTAACATGAATGCCCAGTGCAGGGAAGGGTGTAGTACATTCACAAATTGTGGTTAATTTTTTGTTAGCTACCAGACATTTAAAATATAAGTTTATTTAATCCTCACAATAACTTGGCATATTAGGTGACTTTGTCCCCATTTTCCAGATGATGAAGCCACGGCTCAAAGAAGTTAAAGAACCTGCTTGTGGTCACACAGCTAGTCCTTGGCAGAGTTTAGGCCCTGGCCTCCCTCACTCCCAGGCCATGTTCTTCCTGCCAAGCCTCATTACTTCTCAGAACGTTGCAATAGTTTTGGAAAGTAATGTGACAATCTATAAAAAGCAGTCATAAAAATGTTCATAGCCTTCAACCTAAGAATTCAATTTCTTGCTTATTTGCTGAGGAAATAATTCAGTATATGGCAAAGGCTGCATGCCAAAAAATATCAATCACAATGATTGATAATATTGAAAATCCATTAGCTTCAGTTGTCAATAATAAATTGTTACGATAAATGTACTCAAATACTACAATTATTAAAATGTAGCAAATAATGGAAAATGTGATTTTCATTTTTCATTTATTATATGAAATTATATATGTATTAAAATAGCTACAATTAAGTAATTACATATATGAAAATTATAAGAGATATATTTGTGATATAATAATGAGTGATGATTGCTCCTATAGTATTTAAAATGAAAACATCTAGCATCTTTTTTTAAGTTAACATTTTATTGCCATATAACATACGCACAGAAAAATACCTGGATCATAAGAGTTTAGCTCACTGAATTTTCACTAGTGAACACACTCATTTAACTACCACCCAGACCAAGAAATAGAACATTACCAGCACCCTACAAGCCCCCTCAGGCCCCTCTTGGTGATACCCTCTCCCTCACCACATCCTAGGTGTAGATTGTAAATGGCGCTGAAATACACCAAAGTGTAAGCAAATGCTGTGTTTAGCTGGTTAGGACTGAGAGTGATCTTTGTTTTCTCTATTCTTAAGTCGACCGTTCCCTGGTGGTCTAGTCGCTAGGATTTGGCACTTTCTATTCTTAAATCCCTCTTTTCCATGATAATCGATTATGCTGTATTTTACTCTAACTTCTACTTATGATGTAACGTCCAACTGTGGTCATAAATTGACTCTTGCATTTTGTCACATAAAATTTCTCTTTTTGAAACTGACTTTTGCTATTTGAATTTGAGAATAGGAGCATCACCTCTGTTCCTTCTGTATTAGAATAAGAAATACAGGCTATAGATCGGAAGTAATTCTCTCACCTGCTTGTTACAGACATCCTCTGTTGAGAGGCAGCCCCCTTGGCTACTAACCGTAAATACTATGTATTAGGACTTTTTTCCCTTTAAACAAAGGTAAAAAGCCAAGGCTGTAATCTGTTTCCCTTTTCCTCTCACACTAGCCCACATTTTGCTGTTCCCTCTGCCAGAGGGGACTGGCCTGTGCCCCTCTCCAGAGTAGGGCCCCACTGCTGGCCCCGGCCATAGCACAGCAGGAAAAGCTACAAGAGCAATAACCAGTTGAGGAAACCCAGATACAGTCACCCAATCCTACCACAGAGATTTAAAATACCTCATCATACCATTCCGATGATGTTAAACCTTGGTGACATCTACCTCCAAAGGGGCTGTTCCTCTGTTTCACCACTTTGAGAAACCAAAAGCAACTCCCAACCCAATGAGATGTGCTCACAAAAAGAAAAGTCTTCCTCCTATTTTAGATTCTGTCCCCACTCTATTTAAAAGCCAACCAGAGGGCTTAAGGGGCTGGACATAAATATGTTTTGGTCATCTAACATAAAGAGTTATTTTGCTTAGTACTTGAGATTCATGATATGTATTGTGATTTATTTCAATGACAATTAGCAAAATAAATAAGTGACACATGGGGTGCCTTACCTTAGAGAACGTTTTTGGTTCCTGGCTCATAAGTGTTGAGTCATAGAACCTATGTTGGGGTCCCCAAGACCATCCCCAGATAGACTTAAAGGACTGAGCACATTGTCATACTCATGGCTATGATGTATTCAGCGAAAGGACAGAAAGTAAAATCAGCAAAGGGAAAAGTTACGTGAGATGAAGTTTGGACCAGTAGAGTCCACAGGATGTGCTTAATTCCTCCAGCAATGATCTGTGACAGCGTATGTGAAGTGTTATCTACCAGGGAAGCTCATTAGAGACTCCGTGTCCAGGGTTTTATTAGGGACTGGTCAGGTAGGCAGCCTCTGCCCAGCATGTGCCAAAATTCTAAACTTCCAGAAGGAAAGCAGGTCTTCAGCATAAAACTCATTGTACAAACAGCATAGGCACCATGAGCCACTCTTATCAAGGAATGGTGGGTACCCTCCCCAAATCCAAGCCTCCTGACACCAGCCGAGGGCCACCCTTGCAGGCAGGTGTTTCTAAGGGTGGCAGCCTCGGGCACCTCTTTTCTGCCCAGCATCTTAGCCAGAAGGAACATAGCCATACTCTAGTCCATCTTCACAGTTCACATGTGAGGAAGTTGAGGCCCAGAAGGATGGCATGGCTTGCCCACGGTTCCAGAACTCTACCGTGGTCCAGCCAGATAAAGCCCAGGTGTTGTACTTCAAAGCCAGGGCTTTTGTGACTGTGATTCACAGAGGGCTGTGAGGGCTCCATTGGTCAAGTTCGTTATTTTTTAATATCCTTAAGTCACAATTAAGAGTAAAACTTAATAAACACTTTGATTAAAGAATCGAGGCTGGGCATGGTAATCCCAGCACTTTGGGAGGCCGAAGCGGGAGGATCACTTGATGCCAAGCATTCGAGATGAGCCTAGGCAACATAGCAAGATCCTATCTCTAAGAAATACTAGCCAGGCATGGTGGCACATGCCTGTAGTCCCAGCTACTTGGGAGGGTGAGATAGGAAGATTGCCTGAGCCCAGGAATTTGAGGTTACAGTGAACTATGGTCATGCTACTACACTCCAGCCTGGACAACAGAGCAAGACTTGTCTCAAAAAAAAAAAAAAAAAAAAAAAATTGAGCTTTTTGTGTCATGGAGCTATAGAAACTGAGGATCCATCAATTTTATATATAATTTATATTTATGTAGTAACCAAGCCCATTATTACATAAAATCTAGTAGCCTGCTCTGTGCACTTGAGAAATGCATCAGGGCACAAAATTTATATGAAAAGAACAATCACAGTATTGTAAAAAAATAAAAAAAGACTAGAAGGAAATTCAACAAATGTTAATGGTGATTGCCTCTGGATGGTGGGACGGTGGATGAATTATTTTTTTTGTTTCTACTTTTCCTCCAAATTTTCTATGATGAGTAGGTAGTATTTTTAAATGGAAAAAATTTATATTTAAGAAACAAACATTAAGAGAGATTGTGCTGCTCGCCACAGTCATCTGCAGTCTCTGACCACAGCTGTCTCCCGTCAGGACCATCAAGCCGGAGAACAGCCCCCCTGAAAGCCGGTTCAGTTATCAGAGGGAATAAAAATTTGTTCAGCCTCTTTGAAGGGCAATTTGGAAATTTCTAATGAAATGTGCAGTATTTCAAATGACTCAGCTATTCCACATGCATGAAGATGGGGTAGAGGAATATTCATTGCAGCATGGTTTGTGGTAGGAAAAAATGGACACAGCCTCCCCAGTCCGCTGAGAGTAATCTAGTTAAATTACAGGACATCCCTGTACAGGAACACTCTGCAACCACAGAGAATTACAACAGCGGATGCCTTAGAGGAAAGACACTTGTTTTCTGTTGTTTATACCGTTTGAGTTTCTTACAGTGTGTGTATATTACTCTTAAAATTATACACTTACATTCTTTTTTAAAAATGTTAAAATTGTCTTTGATGACACAGGCAAAACAGAACTAACCCAGAGTGGGGGGAGATGGCATTTTGTCAAACTTTTATATAGGTAGAGAGTAATGCACTTATCAAAGTTCTTTGTAAAATGACAAGTCTGTTGAATTAGAAATCTAAGAAGCAAATATATCAGAGAATGTTCAGTTTCTCAGGTATAATACTGATATTGTTGTTATATAGATAAATGTCCTAAGAAGGACATATGTACTAAAATATTTAGAACTGAAGTGTCATGTCAGCAACTTACTTTGAAAACATTCAGCAAAACGTGTGTGTGTGTGTGTGCGCGCGCGCACTGAGAGAAAAAGCAAAATGGCAAAATATTAACAGTTGTTGAGTACAGGGTAAGGTTGTATGAGTGTTTGTTTTGCTAGTCTTGTAACTTCTATAATGTTGAGATTTCTTAAAAAGAAGCTAAAGACTTCTGGGAAAAAAAAAAAAAAAGCAATTACAAAGCACTCATTAAAGAAATCAGTTACGAAAGTCAGTCATTATCTCTCCATATCTTCAGCCAGCCAAAACCAGAGGCGGGCTGCTTTATGGCTTCAGGTTGCTGAAGGTTTGAACTCAGCGAAACTTTGCATGCTGGTTAGCTGGGCTGTTTCGGAGCTTGCAAGTACTGAGTCATAACCTTTCCCTTCAAAGATGCACTCAGAAGGTATGTCCTTTCTCATGTCTTTGCTATCCAGCTCCGAGAGGAATCCATGCAATAGCTCGTTGCCACGTGACCTCAGGAGGCCAGCCAGCCTGATCGGCCAGGAGGTGATTCTTGTCTTCTTCCTCCTGCTCTTGTTGGTCTGGTTC
Organism: Varecia variegata; assembly: GCA_028533085.1. Classification (NCBI taxonomy): domain Eukaryota; kingdom Metazoa; phylum Chordata; class Mammalia; order Primates; family Lemuridae; genus Varecia; species Varecia variegata. Next base: position 2,679,483 of record CM052448.1, on the reverse strand, counting down.
CTGAACCGAGAATTCGAAGTCAGCTACCGCCTGCACTACCATGGGGATGTGGAAGCGGATCTTCACCGCACCAAGATCCAGAGCATGAGGGACCAGGCCGACTGGCTGCTGCGGAACATCATCCCCTACCACGTGGCTGAGCAGCTGAAGGTGTCCCAGACCTATTCCAAGAACCACGACAGCGGAGGTGTGATCTTCGCCAGCATCGTCAACTTTGGCGAGTTCTACGAGGAAAACTACGAAGGAGGCAAGGAGTGCTACCGGGTGCTCAACGAGCTCATCGGGGACTTCGACGAGCTCCTGAGCAAGCCAGATTACAGCAGCGTCGAGAAGATCAAGACCATCGGGGCCACTTACATGGCGGCGTCGGGGCTGAACACCGCCCAGGCCCAGGATGGCAGCCACCCACAGGAGCACCTGCAGATCCTGTTCGAGTTTGCCAAGGAGATGATGCGCGTGGTGGACGACTTCAACAACAACATGCTGTGGTTCAACTTTAAGCTCAGAGTTGGCTTTAACCATGGGCCCCTCACTGCTGGGGTCATTGGCACCACCAAGCTGCTATACGACATCTGGGGGGACACCGTCAACATCGCCAGCAGGATGGACACCACTGGCGTCGAGTGCCGCATCCAGGTGAGTGAGGAGAGCTACCGAGTCTTGAGCAAGATGGGCTACGACTTTGACTACAGGGGGACAGTGAATGTCAAGGGGAAGGGCCAGATGAAGACCTACCTTTACCCAAAGTGCACAGACAACGGGGTCGTGCCACAGCACCAGCTGTCCATCTCCCCAGACATCCGTGTCCAGGTGGATGGCAGCATCGGACGGTCTCCCACGGATGAGATTGCCAACCTGGTGCCTTCTGTCCAGTATCCGGACAAGACGTCTCTGGGCTCTGATAACAGCACGCAGGCCAAGGACACTCACCTGTCCTCCAAGAGACCCTGGAAGGAGCCCATCAAAGCCGAAGAAAAGTTTCGGTTTGGCCAAGCCATAGAGAAAAACGACTGTGAAGAAATGGGAATGGAAGAAGCCAATGAACTCACCAAGCTCAACGTTTCAAAGAGTGTGTGAGGCAGCACCTGCAAGCTGCCCGAGGTGCTCTGTTCGTCGAAACACAATATTTGTATTTGGCTGTCGTGCTTTCTAAGTGCCACAGTTTCCGTCCCTGGACGTGGTGTTATGTGGTCATTTCAGCCCTAACTTCTGTGTGGATCACAGTTATTCAGGGTTCATTTTCATCCATTTCTTTCCCTTTGCTCCCTTTCCTGCACTCTCCCCCTTGGGGTATCCGCTCAGCACGTGGAGGAGAACAAGTGCCTTCAGGGCTTGGCCTTGGCCTGGAGTCTAGGGACAGAGGCCACGGTGGAAATCATGGCTTTGGGTATTATTTGACATTTAAAACAAAAGCTGTGGTTAAGATACCATTTTCATTGCTTTTTCTCACGAGACACTTTTTTTTTAGGGGGGGCCTAATGCAATGTTTTTATTTTTTTTTCTGTATCCATAATAGTGTTTCCCAGTTACCTGACCTTTCTACATATGCACATACACGCACATACTTGCATTTCTGAATCTGACATAAAGTGCCAGTAATTCACCGAGAGGGGATGTGAGAGGGGAGCGTGGGCACCTGCACCTTCCCGGGCACCTGGGCCTTCGCAGGCTGTGGGTTCACCGAGCTCCCTACACCGAAGGGCTTCAAGGGTTCCGCCACATGCAGGCCAAGATTATGGATGCTCACCGGGCACAAAGCCTGTGCACCCAGGCCTCAGGTATCTCAAAGCCGTTTATCCTGACCTTCCGCCGAGGGGTCTGCCAGTCAGGGGTGAGGGTGTTTGTCTTGGAAGCTGACACGTCTGAGGGGGAAACTCCAAATAAACGTCAGAGGGTCGCCTTTATTTATTTATTTATTTATCAGGCAGTGTGTGTTTGGGAAGGGGGTGCTGGGTTTTTGGGTGGAGGGAAATAGCCTGTGGGGGGGGCAGTTCACAGGATGATGACAAGATGTCCCTTAGTGTTTCAGCCACCTGCCCCTGAGAGGGGACAAGCGAGAGCCGGAGCCACATCCATTGCAGTTCTAGGGTTGGGGGAAGCTCTCCAGCTGCCCCTGCCATCTCTGGGGCTGCTCCCTGTGGAGCTCTGGACGGAAACCTGGCTGGGCAGGCAGCGCCAGCACTATCTTGGCTTCCACAGATTCGGGAAGTTTCTCCCTTCTCTTCCACTCTCGGACTGCACAGGGCCTATTCGTGGCAGGATTTAGTCTTGTGAGCTAATCCCAGCCTCTTGAGGTGGTGTCCTTACACTGTACTTAGGGACAGAGTCATCTGTGTGCAAACGAGGTGTCCAGCCAGGAGGAGGTAGAGAAAACCTGAGAGGAAAATTGCTTCTAAGCTTTTGGTTTTTGATCCTGTTTGCAATTATGCTTTGCCATGTTAAGTCTGAAGTTTATGTCACAGTGAACTCAGGCCAGAGTTGCCTGGGTGCCGTCATCATTATTCTTCCAGGTGACGCTGGTGTACACAGTTCACGGGACATCGGAGATGAGCTCCTGGTCTGTTGGTCTTTCCTGGCGTGTCTGCTTGTCACTGGTAAATCTCACTAATTCTCACATCTGCATCAAGTCCCAGCATCACTCCTCCCCTGCCAAAAGACGTACAGATCTGCCATTTCCAGCGTAATGAAATAGTGATTCTGATCCACCCCCCTCCAGGGGATGTGCCTGGGACAGCCGCCCTGCAGCGCAGCCGGAGCCAGGTCCCGACGTCCGGGGATTGAGAGCATTCTCAGTAACCTTTAGATTTTCCTCCAGGTTTTACTGTCAGTTCGTTGGTCTTCCAATACTGAAGAAAGGATGGCTGTGATAATACCTCTTGCTTCTAAAGAATGTATTCTTATAAAACACCACAGATTTTTTTTCTTAAAAAAAAAAACAAAAAAACAAAACACTACCTGATGCTTTCCTTGTTTGTATGGGATTGTGGGCTCATTAGGATTTTTCTGCCGTCAGTATTAAGGTGTGTATTTGAATGTCCTCTCCTTTGCCTCCCACCTCCAGGCTGCTTAGCTTTGAGGGGCTGGGTGGTTGCTGATGTCTTTGCTGTCGTGCTCAAAATGTGCTCTACAAAGTTCATCTGTGCACACACTCTTCTCCGTCAAACTCTTTTCCATCCCCTGCCACAAAGGTGTCTGTGATTCCTCACCCTGGGAACCCAAGGAGCTGCAAAACTGAAGTCTGGTTCAGCATTGTGCGAGTAGGAGCCTCTGACAAAGGGCAGCTCACCCAGAGTTTAAATTTGTCTTTAAAAAACACCCTGAGCCTTCCTAAATAACCAGTACAGATGTTCTCTCTGGGCCATGAAGCCCCTCGGGTCCTTCCACTTCCCTGCTCCGAAGCGCATACCTCAGTGCAGACCACAGAATCTCTCCAGCAGAAAAGTCGTGCGTCTCAATCTGTTGGCACTGAACAAATAGTTGCTAGAGACACACAGGTTCCTAAGCAGTGGGCTCAAGTGCTATCAACAGGATGGATAGTTCTTCAGGGTGGCAATACCTCTTAGGAACTTAGGGCAGGAAGCAATACTTCAGAATTGAATGTGTGTAAATAGTTGCTTCGAGTTGCAGTTGCTCTTTTCTTCTCAGCCCCAGCTCAGATCGAATGATACATATATACGATAAATAAGCACACATAATTTTATCCAATGCAAACAAATGTAGAGCATCAGTTATGGAGAAACCCTTAAGTAGCTTGAGGGTCCCACAGATTGTGCCACACCTGCGCCTGACTCCATCGACACTGACTTCCCTTGTGGGGACTACACCTGCACATTTGCACATGACACGGAGAGCCAAAGGGCCGCGTGCTTCTCGTCACTTGGGCTGTAATCATTTGTGGTTTCCAAAGATACGTCTGCATTTGAATTTCTAGATTCTCAAGGTTAAGCGTTTTTTGATTGGTTGTTTCAAAAATCATACCATGCCTAGAATCTGAAATTAACCAACTGTTTGCATTTTCCATATTTCCTTTGATCTGCTCTTTTTAAATTGTTAATTCTAATTTCAAAATGCATTCACTGAAGAAATGGACATTAAAATATTCTAAAATCTAAATATTTGATGCCTGGTATTTCCTCATTGAAAAGATCAGCACTGCTTCAGAGATGAGGGCAGTCCTCCTTGGACTCTTTGTGTTTTCTGCAATTTGTGGCTGAAATCGGAAGGTTTGCTTTTCCTTCATACAATTATTTCAAAAACAGGGCAACTAAAATACCCTGTTTGTGTATGTGGGTTTTTTTTTTAATGCACACATTTGCTACAATTATCTTTGGTTGAGAAGTATTTATTTTTACATGGAATTTTTTTTAAAAAATCAGGTTGCAGGACAAGTTTTGCTTGTGACAATTTCCCTATTTTATTAGGCCTTCTAAGTAGTTTTTTCTGCAACATCTTAAGGGAAGGAATTGACTGAGAAAACAAAGTAGGCTTTCTGAAAAGCAGTGTCTCCCTTACAGAGTGACTGCAGATACCTGTATCATAGTGGTCCCTGATGTTTTAGGACGTCACAAAGCCACTCCAGAATCTGTTTAAAGTCACAGAGCCTCTTCCTAGAAAAACACACATGCCATTTTGTACACATCTTAGGGGCTCACAACACCTCCAGATCTGAGGCCAAATAATGGATCTGCTAAGGGTTAGAGCCTCTTCCCCTGGTGAGTCAGGTATTCATGAGCAACTTCAGGGCACAAAGATTCTCTTGCAGGCTCTCAAAGGGAGATGCAGACACTGCTTCCAGTCATTGCTCATCTTCCAGGTGATTCCTCTGCTGGAGTCCAGTGCCTGAGAGGACCCTACTTGTTGGCGAGGGCACGCTTTCCTCCCTGAGACGGTGCTGCAGGTGTCCCTAGCAACCTTTCCAGGTTAGTGAATAATGGTCTTTGCTTCACTGAAGGTCTTGTAGGGATTTGGGTCTTTCTACTAGGAGGGGCTCCCAGGGACTTGGAGGATTTCTCAGTCAGGAAAGGCAGCCTGTACTTTTTGCAGTAAGCCCCAGAATTTACCATTTGTGATTTCTCTTTCGTCTGAAATCTTTCACGTGGTTGCTTTTCCCTGCTGTGAGAATCCATTGCTGTGGCCGCCTGAAATAGATCCCAAGTACCGGGAAAGTGAAGCTAACTGGAGAACGAGCTACGTGAGAGGAAGCGATTAAGAAAAAGTACACACTTGCACACTGTATACGTGTACATCTCAGATCTCCCAACTGTATTTTTATACAGTTCCTTCATAAAAATTGGCTTTTTTAATAACATGACTCCAAAGAGTTGTAACCGAGTATTAGAGTAATTTAAGCTTGGGGAATTCTCATGTTCCTGCTGGGCCTGAGAGTCCGAAAGAGACGCGAATTAAGCAATCCAAGCGCCTGTTGGAATCTCATTCATCAACAGAGTGATTCTTAACCTTTTTTTTAAGCTCACAAAGCCCTTTGATAATTTGATGAAAGCTGTGGCTCCTTTCTCCAGAAAAATGCACATAAAAATCAACTCTTGATGTTGCATATAATTCCAGGAGTCCATGGATCCAAATAAAGTATCCCTGATCTGCAATAACCAGAGGAATGATGCCTTTTAGTTATGACTATCTGTAGATGAAGTTTCCAAGCGTTTCTGAATCCTCCACTGGAAACTCAATTCAACATGTTAATGCTACCCATTTATATGTGCATTTTTAATCAAAATTATGTTTTAGAATTTTATGTCTGAGCTATCTAAATATATTGAAGAGCTACTTAAAGAACATTTCAATATGTAAATACAAAGTTAACTGAATTATTTCCAACAGTTAAGTAACATTCAGCCAGTATTTATTGAGTGCCTACTATGTGCCAAATAATGCCGGAAAACTCTCTTTATTTAGGTTGTTAAATTTGCTGTGATACTGGAGAATACTTGAGAAAAACTGCTTTTCTTTTTTTTGGGGAGTGGGGTTTGTTTCCCATCCTTCTCCTGAGAAACTGCTTTTCATGATGGCTTTACCACTATGAATTCCACTAGCTGGAGGGACTTTCATGACATCTGGAGTCGCATGGTGACATTTTTAAGCAGAGCTCTTAGTGGAGATTATTTTCTTGCCCAGGATTTTATGGAATAGTCAATCTCTGAAGAAAGAGCAGCAGAGGGGAAGCATTCAGAGGAAACAACTACACCAATATTGTGTTGGTCCCTCAAGAAAGAGGAGTCCATTCCACATGCTGCCCATAGGATCGTACATTTTATTTTTGAAACAGTCCTCTCCCGACAGTGATTGGAGTACCAGCATGAGGGTGCCGCCCAGCAGAGACCCCTCTCCTCTCTGAGGAAAGCTGTGGTTGGAGACCCAGACGTCTCGGCCAGTCTCATCTCTGCCTGGGCACAGTTGGGAGCCCAGGGTAGCCCGGCCGTCAGCAGTCTTCTGGAAAGTTGCCCTTTCTGGGTCTCCGTATGACCTTCTTTATCTTCTCATCGAACAACACTCTTGGCCTCTCAGGAGGGAGGGAGATGAATGGCATCAGAAACGAGGGATTGTTGGGTTTGTCCACGTGATTCGTGACAAAGCAAGCAGTATCCAGGAGGGAGACGTGGGAAGGCGCGTGAAATAGACTCCTGCACTCTGCCTGGGACACCCTTGGGCATAGTTGTCCCTGGGCACCAGACACACCTGAACAGCTCCCGCACCTCTCCTTCTTGGGACCCCCATCTTGTGTTCTCCATGGCTTTCCAGCCTGTTCTGTTCCCTCAGAACTGGTCTGCGGGACTCCTTAGAACTTGGGCCAGCCCAGCTCCAGCTCTGGTTCTCTGTGTCTCAAGGACACATTGGGCTTCCATCAAGCCCCAGGGTGCGTCCTATTCTCCCCTCTACCTGTGGCTCCCACCCCCATTCTGCCATCATCCCAACCTCCCATGTCATCCTCAGCCCTAACTGTAGGAATATTGATAAATCTACTGGCCAGCTCTCACATATGCAAATATACCTCTGCCCGCAAGGTAGTCCCCTGTCACATGAGCTTTTCTGCCAAGGAACTCAAACCACCTTGAGCTTCATCTGGCCTCAGGACACCTCATTGAAGTAGGTGGGCCAAGGTGTTCCCTGTTTAACAAATTAGAAAGCCCAGGTTCAGGGCAGCTGATGGCTTGCCCAGCTCAGCCCGTCATCGGCTGTAGTCCTTCCCCTGCCAGGGCAGCCAGAAAACAGCACAATGCCACATCCAAATGCTTTCATTTCTTTCCTCCCCTGTTCTTTTCAAGGAAAGAACAAAGAATCCAGGTGGTGGAGCAGGACAGGGGGCATTTAATGGCAGGGTGAGACAGTTCAGCAAGTGACCGACAAGGAAAAGTGTATTTTTCCCCTCTCCTCCCTCTTTTCATAAGACTCGTTACTTAAATTGTGTGTGTGGAATATTTAAGTTATTATCTAGTGTATGCTTAGAATGGAGAAGTTTTTAAATTGTTCAAGCAATTCCGCTGAAAACTCTAAACTTGGTGTCCATGTGACAACCAAATCATCCAAACCTTCCCAGAAGAGAAGCTAAGCTTGCCACACATCGGTGCCTCCAGAAAGATCCGTCTGAAGTGCAGATTATGTCAGTGTCTTGTGTGTCCTGCTAACTTCACAGAAATAGAACGTGCACCTTTAACACAAAAGCAGGGTTTTTCCAAACTGGATTACATAACACATTCTTTATTATGTGTAATGTTAGGTCGTTTTTTAAAAGCCCTCATCATGTATCTGTACATCTTCAGTATGTCAGGGACTTATTAGAAAGAGGGAAAGAAAAGAAATATTACTTGGCCACTTGAATTATCCTAGAATGGAATTGGAAGTTTTTATGACAATTTGGAGATCTGGGTAAAATAAATCTGACGTTGTTGACTATTTAGAAAGGATTAAGGAGCCAATAGTTTATTTTTTAGAAGCAAGACTTGAGTTGGTTGAACTTTTCCAAGGCAATTCTGATGTACCAAAATGACACTCTTCCCCGAGTAAAGTCTTCTCATCGCAGATACGTTTAGAATGTTTGTTTAACCCAGAAGAATATGGCTAAATATTGTCCTTGGAGTCCTATTTTTATCATTAATTGCATGATGAATTATACTTTTTAAAAAGTTCAGTCAAGGACTTCCATAGACTTCTAAAACTCCTTATCTATCATGGCACCTGAAAGTGTTGGGTTTTGTTTCATTTGTTTTGTTTTAATATTGAAGAATGTCATTTATGTGAACTTTCAGGACACTAATTCAGTTAAGACCTAAGAAGAAAAGATGCAAATACTTTTTTTAAATGCAAGAGCTTTGAAGCAATTATCCAGATAATTTAGGATAAAAGCATCCTTTTTCTTAAAATATTTCAAATGAGACAAAATGAATTTATTGTGTGAATCACATGGATAGTGACCCAAATTCTTCAGTTCACTTTTCTTAGCCAATACCAGGGGCCACTTTCTATCCTTTTCAGCTCCTCATTTGCAAATTCCGTCATCTCCTCATTGAACTGTCCGTTTTGTTGGCAGAATTACAATAGGCTCAGACCCACGTGCTTTGAGAGAAAATCTAGTGTGTCCTAGTGAACTAGCCGTATGATATGACAAGTATACGTGTCACATTTGGCCTCTACTTTGGGATCGTTACCAGAACTCCAGAAGAGTTGCCTGTGTTCCCAACCAGTGGCTCTGTCACTGCAGCAAACACAGAGCCTGCCCATCCGTGTCCATAGCAATAGTCTCTGCAGATGACTTCCAGCAAGAGCTCTCCTTTGCCAGTGCTCACGTCACATGTGCACGGAGACAGTCTCTTCCTTCCCTCAGTTCCTCTGAAGTGCAAGACAGCAACCTCTCAGCACCAGCACTCGGTGCCCACCCTCTGCCTGCCCTTTGGCTTCTTGGTGAACTTCACGTTCTGTTTGGAACACTTTTCCTGGTCTGGACCTCACGCCCTGGCCCAGCTGGAGACACTCCCAGCCCCTCCCCATAAGCTGCCACCAGGTCCTGGGCAAGTCCGTGACACACACAGCCTTTCAGAAAATCATCTGCAAGTCCCAGGAAGCGACCCATGCAGCAAGCCGGGATTTCTGGGCCTGATCCCAGCTCAAAAAGAGGGACGTCTTCCCTTCACCCCGCAGCCTGGCCCAGGCAGCAGCAAGCCACGCTCTCAGGCCAGCGTGGGGCCCACAAAGATCCTCACCCAACCCCACCAATGGTCCTCGGAATTGGAGGACAGGAGCAGAGCAGAGGACTGGGGAAGTGTGGGTGTGGATGAAGCGCCATTCACCAGCGTCCTACGGCCCTGCCCAGCCAGCTCAGCCCCAACCTGCACTTTGCCCCCTCGGCACCCCAATCACATGTCAGAAGCCATCAGACGGGGCGTGCCCAGCGGGGCCTCTGGGTGCATCCTGTTCACACAGCAGCATTACACTAAAGCACTAATAACGACACACGGATGAGTACCAAGTGGGAAAACCAAAGCCTTAACATCCTCTTTGAACTCCTGTGTCAATTTCATGATACGTAAGCATTTTAGGGCTTAGCTATTCCTGAGATGATCCAGTTGTTAAAATCAAATTCCACTTTCTCCATCCACGCAGCTATACTCATACCAAAAGCAATTCTGTGAGGCACGTGGGTTGTGATGTCACATGCAACGCAGCAACATGGACTCACGGGACTTTGTGCCAATAGGTGGCCATAGCACGGCGTTTTCCTTGTTAGTAGTGTTGTGTGGCTGGAAGGGGTGACCGTGGGCCAAGCAGCCCATCACTTATGGGTGATTGTATGTGATACCCTAAAACTGGCACTCTTTCCACACACCCTGACTGAGGCTTCCTACCTCTGGGCATTGTACTTTGCTTGTCATGAAATAAAGAAATCACAGAAGATTATAAATAATCTTTCCTTTCCAAAAGTGTAGTTTTCTTTTTAAATCATCATATATTCTAGAAATTGCTCATTTTTCTTTATTTTCTCCCCTCCAACCTTCTTCACATCTACACGTTCCCATGTGTTTTCCGTAAGACAAAAACACCGTTGAGAAGGGGAAACTCAGTTTCCTTTCAGTTCAGGGACAGAGTTGCTGTCAGGAGCCTAACTGTAAATGTAAAAAATAAGAAACTGCTTATGCTCTGTCGACAACCAAAACAATGAAGAACTGTATCTGTGAAATATTAAGCTATATCTGTATGTAGGTAAAAGCACATTATCTTTAATTCATCACTACAGGCCTTGTATTCTGTACATTCAAATGTTTTACTGTATCAGAGAAAATTTCACACTACAGATCAAGAAAAGCTGAGAAAATAATTCAAAATACAGTACAATTAACTCAAATTTTGTTGTTTGTTTATTCTGGGTTTGGCGCAACTTCAAGTAGGAAATGTGTGTAATAGAAGTCATCCACCAGAAAATTCATTTATGCACAAGACTCCAGAGCTTACCCGTCCCTGGTGCTCCATGCATCCGGAAGGGGATGCAGACTGGTCATTGTGTTTTAATCCCCCAGCCAAAGCGCCAGGGCTCCAGGGGCCGCTGCTGCCCGGTGGTCCGGCCTTGGCCCTGACGCAGGCACTTCCAGGAAGAAAGTGCTGCAGCTCTCTGTCCAGCCTGCCTGCACCGGACCACCCTCAGCGCCCCTTTGCTCAAACAGGATTGTCCAGAACACGCAGTGTGGCTACGAGTGGTCTTGGATGCCAATCAGGATTAGAGGTTCTTCGAGCAGGAACCTGTGCAGAAAGGGACCGAAGATGGCCCTCTCACTGGCAATCTCTCTCCCCAGCGCCAAAAAGTAAGGAGAAGTCTCCCTATGTTAAGAAACGTGTATGAGGTGCACTCCTGCATATCTGGCTCCAACTGTCTCTCTGATTTTGCTGGAGTTTGTTCAACGCTGAGCTCACGGACAGGAGTGAACCAAACTTGTTTTCTTTGGACTGTTTTGAGCAAAAATAGAAGAAAGGGGCTCATTTTTTCCAGTGATTTTTTATTTTTCATCAATAGTACAGATCCAAAGTAAGTATTTATTCACTGGCCCAGTTTCCCAATCTTTTAACTTAGAAGTGTGACTGACAATTTCCTAGGTTTTAAGAATATGCCGAAAATGAGCCGCCAACATTAGGCGCCCAGGAATCATAGAAAGTTCTTTTCACTTGTGGTTGGACCAGATTTCCAGCATCGTGTATATCTCTTAACTCCCAGTTTGACTTTTTTAGCTGTTGTTGGGCAAACAGGAGCTGATTAGCAAACACAATACAAAGAGAAGCTGTGTTCTCCCTGGGAGGAGAATGGGCTTTTTTTGTTGTTGTTTGGGTTTGTTTTTTTTAACTCAGTCCAACTATTTAGAAAGAAAAGTTTCTTGCTCTCTTCTCCACTTAGCATTGTTCAGGGAAGGTGGGAAGAAAGATCTTTAGATGTGCATATTAACTAATGTCTTTACGGCTACATTTTTTTGTCCACGAAAAAAAATTGTTTACTTTTTCTTTTATCCAGTTATCAAGCTTGTGTGAAAATAAGAAAGTGTCTCCCTAAATAGAATCATGCCCTAGAAGGGATCACTTTTCAGCCAGGTGGCTCTTCTAATATTAAAATAGTCATCCCAAACCAGGGGTGGTGGCATGAGCCTGTAGTCCCAACTATTAGGGAGGCCAAAGTCAGAGGATCACTTGAGCCCAGGAGTTTGAGGCCAGCCTGGGCGACATAGTGAGACCCCATCTCTTTAAAAAAAAATCAAAATAAGTCACCCCAAGGACCCCCTCAGAACTTCTCCATGCAGTTGGAGACTCAGCAGCATTCATTGTGCGCTGTCATCTGTAGGAACTCTTCAGCTGAGGCAGCCAACATACCAGTGCTATAACATTCTTCTGAAAAACAAGAAAGTACCTTATATAACAAACGTTTACAACCAAAGGGATCTGTGAGCAAACATGAAAACTCAGGGACATTATTTTCAATTTTTTAAAAAGTATTAGTTTTGATTTACCAATTAATTTTTCTGGAAGGCTTTTTTTTTTCATTTAAATGAGTCACTTTTGTATTATTGTGAGGCACTCATTTTAATTTCATGGCTTGCAGAAGTTTACAGGAATATAAAAATTTGATGCCAATGAAATTCATTAGAGTTCATCATTATCTTCTGAATAAAGCACTCATCTGTCATGCATATGTTTGCAGTGGTGGCTCACAATGGTCCTCACCATGTAGTGGACAGATGCGTACTTCATAGTTGCTATACACACATAGCAACACACGCCTTGAGCCCCAAGATGGGTTGTAAAATAAGGCCATATCTGACATGGATTAAAGTCCCCATGAAGGAGAGCCTGGTGCCACCCCAGAAAGTGCACATACATTCTGTGCTCTTGAGAACAGATTTAGAAAACAGTCCTTCCAGCTCAGCAAAGGCCATTTCATTTCTGTCTGCTCACCACCCTTTCATTTCCAACAAACCTGACAAAAACTTCCAGAATGAAAATAAGAATGTTCATACTGGAAGGAAATGTTGGCGGAGAGCCACAGACTTAAAGTATGCAAGCTAATTTTGCTCTTGTTTTTTTTCCCAATAACTCCTTGGCCTCCACACACTCTGCCCAATCAGGGCCTGAGGATGGTCCCAGCGGTGTCCGTTGCTCACAGACCCACCGAAAACCCTCGGTGGCGGAGGAGTGATGAATCATAGCGAAGTGAACTTCCTCTGCTCCTGGTCCGGCTCTCAGCCGGGAGATAGGGCAACACTGACATCCTGGCTGGTAAACTCGCCCAGCTTGTTTGTCACACGAGAATACAGACCTTGCACCTTACTCCAACCCAGTGACGTTCATTTAAATCTAGGCTACCTTCCTTCCTCCCCAATTAGAGGTGGCCCTTCCTTTCACCTAGGGAGGGAGGGTGGCAGAGAGGGGGCAGGGGTGGCAGGGAGATGGAAGGAGGGGGAGAGAGAAAAAGAAGAGGAAGGAGGCAAGCGTCTTTACTGCTTTTAAAATGGGTTTGAATTTTTAGATATATTCTCTAGACCACATTTTCAGAATACACCTCCTGCATTAAGGATCCTGCCCTCTGGCGACGTAGAAGAACTGAAGTCTTACGCCTCGTTGCAAGGAGTAAGTAGGCTTCCCCATGGGGCTTAAGCTAAACAATGAAAAGTACCGGGGTTTAATGTGTCTCCCCACAGCCAGGAAGGTGGCCACAGCCGACCTGGAACTGTGCTGGCGTCCGGGGAGAATCCTGGTTTTCTGAGATGAGGCCAAATGGGGCTTGGGAAGAGGTTCAAGGCTCTCGAAAGATGCTGCCTTCGGCCTCACCAGAGGCACGTGGAGGGTGAGAGGATGGGCGTGTAGCCCCTTCCTAAGCCATCCTGCAGGGGTTGGCCTCAAAGCCAGAGACTCCCGCAGGGTGGGTAGAGCAGCGCAGGGTGGGAGCCTGGCTCTTGAGGGGTGTCAGGCACCAGGGGAGCATTCTCCCCGGGCAAGGGCTCACTGGCTGCTTTAGCCAGAAGGTCCAGGAGACCCTAAAGAGGAGAGACTAGAACCACCATCACGTTCCCAGCAAGGCCCTGGATCCTCCTCATGGACCTCACAGGGGGTGTCATTCTACCCAAGAGAAGGGAGGGAGGGGGCAAGTGCCCAAGGGACCCTGGAGCCTGCGCTTAGAGCAGGTGAGAAAGTTCATCTCACCTCGTCCAAAAGCCATGGAGAAAGGTGAGGTTAGCCCCAGGAATCAGCTCTGCAGGGGCAGGCCCCTGCCCACAGCAATGGGTCCTGGAATGGTCCAGAAACATTTTTTAAAATTGTTCTATTTGTCAATGACCTCAGCCTCTACCATCCCCACTCTCCTCCAGGAGGCTGGACATAGCAAGGAAGGGGTGGGGAGAGAGGTCCCAGGAGCAGCCGAAGGTGGATGGAGGGGCTGAGGAACAAGGCTATAAATAACGAGGCAGCTGCTCGGCAGCTGGCGCAGGGAATTGTCCGGGCTGGGGAGGGCACAGCCAGAGAGCCACGGTCAGAGCAAACAGGAGGAGGCAGTCCGAGGGGGCACAGATGGCTCTGGTCCTTCCCCCCTTGCAGGGGTGACTCTGCACCTTTGGGGCAGCTTTGAGCCAGAACCCACATCCTAATCAAGACTGGACAAAAGAGAGAGTCTGTCATCTCACCTTTTGTACCTCAAGAGTCTACCCGCTGCAGTGCCATGTTGTTTGTGCATCCGTGTTGGTGTTTATTTTTAACCTTTTTACTTTTTGGGGGGGTAGAACTTAAATCAGTGAAGTGCACGTAGCTCAGTGAGATTCACACATTGATACACCGACATAACTATCACTGTGAACACGATATAGGACACTTCTAGAAGGTCAGCAGACTCCCTGCACCATCCAAGGGTAACCTCTGTGGTGATCACTGTCATCACAGATTGCTTCCTTTTGGCTGCACAACTGATGCATATCCCTGACACCACACGGGAAGTGCTGTAGCGTGTCTGCCTTGCTTCCCTTGTCAATATGTCTGTGCGATTCCTCCGTGTCATGTGCAGTAGAACGTTGTTTCTTTTCGTTGCAGTGTGGTATTCCACTGTATGGCGAGACGGTGATTTATTTATCCGATCTGTTGAGGCCCATGTGGGTCATTTCCAGTTTGGAGCTGTAATGAATAACGCGCAACGAGCATTCTTGTCAGTGTTGCTGTATGTCAAGGTAGGTTTGGAAATAAATTCTGGTGGGAATCAAAACTGGCTCAACCTCTACGGAGGGCGACTTAGCAAGAGCTGTCAAAATTAGAAAAGCGCGTTCTCTTCTGGGAATCTCTACAGATCTGCTCAAACATGCAAAGTGTCTTATGCACCAGGTCCTTCGTTACAGCATTTATTTGTAAAAGCTAAAGTTGGGAGACAACCTAAATATCCATCAGTAAGTGTTTATCCATCGTAGACTAGAATACCGTGCAGCCACAGGCAGGAGTGAGGAAGGTCCTGGCACAGCAGGACCACCAAGGTGTGTTAAGTAAAAAAACAAGACGCTGAACAGTACATAAAATTTTCTAACGTGTATATTAAAAAGGGGAGAATATATTTGCTTGTATTTTCATAAAATATCTATAGGAGTCAAGAAATAGATAATATTATTTATTTATGGGGGACAGGGTGGGAGGAAGTTTTTTTTAAGTGTATATTCCTTTGTAATCATTGAATTTTAGGACATATGCATGCATTACCTACTCAAAAGTTCAATTCATTGTGAATAGACTAAAAACCACTGAATTGTACACATGAAAAGGGTAAATTTTAGGCCATAGCTCACGCCTGTAATCCTAGCACTTTGGGAAGCCAAGGTGGGAGGATTGCTTGAGGCCAGAAGTTCAAGACCAGCCTGAGCAAGAACAAGACCCCCATCTCAAAAAAAAAAACAAAACACACACACAGAAAAATTAGCCAGGTGTGGCACATGCCTGTAGTCCCAGTTACTTGGGAGGCCGAGGCAGAAGGATCCCTTGAGCCCAGGAGTTCAAGGTTGCAGTGAGCCGTGATGACACCACTGCTCTCTAGCCCAGTCAATGGCGTGAGAGACCCTGTCTCAAAAAAAAAAACATAAAAGGTAAATGTTGTCAGGCGAGGTGGCTCACGCCTGTAATCCTAGCACTTGGGAGGCCGAGGCAGGAGGATCATTTGAGCTCAGGAGTTCGAGACCAGCCTGAGCAAGAGCGAGACCCCGTCTCTACTAAAAATAGAAAGAAATTATCTGGCCAACTAAAAATATATAGAAAAAAATTAGCCGGGCATGGTGGCACATGCCTGTAGTCCCAGCTACTTGGGAGGCTGAGGCAGTAGGATTGCTTGAGCCCAGGAGTTTGAGGTTGCTGTGAGCTAGGAGGACGCCACGGCCCTCACTCTAGCCTGGGCAACAGAGTGAGACTCTGTCTCAAAAAAAAAAAAAAGAGAGAAGGTAAATGTTTTGGTATGTGAATTAGATCGCAACAAAAAACTTGAATTTAAAAAAGCGTAGGCTAAGAGGGAAGGCAGAGCACACTCAGGTACATTCAACCTTCTTGATGTCACGTGGGCATGCCAGACTTCAGGGAGAAAAAAGAATACATGTGTTCTCGAGAAGCCCCACCCAGACCAGCCTGTGGTCCTCTAGCAACTGCCGTGGTCCTCATTCATTCACCCATTCATTCATTCATCAACTCAGCCTTCAAATAGTCGCAGAGGACCTGCGATTGCCAGGCGTTCTCCCACGTGAGCAGATTGTAGGACGTTGAGAAGACAATGGTCACAGTGATAGGTGGAGGCCCTGGCTTCCCTGTCTGCATTCCGTGTCTCTCAAGGGCCCTGGCCATGCGTCTCATGTGGCAGCACCTCATCCTGGTGCCTCCTCCACCCAGAGCCACAGACGGCCCGCACGACTCTGGTATCGAGCAGCAATCAAAACTCATTAAATGGAAATGTGCTACAACTGCAAGGAATAAATCTCTCATTATGATGGATTCCTGGGATTCCAACAACCCCCAAGCAATAAATATATTTATTCTAATAAAATGTTTTAAAATTGAATAAAATGCAAGGGATCCCATTTTACAGAAAGGCAAATAAAGGCTCAGACATGTTTAAGACACATAGAGGGAGCCACAGCCAACCTGGGGATTAAACGAAGGTTTCTTGTATCTCTGTGCCTTGGTTACAAGAGAACTCACCTCTGTTCCAGAGCTGGGCGCAGAAACAGGGTCCTCTGCTTTTTCAGCACAGCTAGGATCCCACATCCGCTTCCCGGGAAGGGCTCAAGCCCAGTCTGCCTCTGGAAGCAGATACTCCTGACTGTTACCGTTCCTTGGAAGGAAGCCAGGAATAAGCCTGTGGCTTAAATTCCTTAATGTTCCAAGCACATTCCTTATGTTCAAGTGCACATGGTTGGCTCGAGTACGAAAGTGCAGAGCTGAGCAAAACATTCTGGGCCTTTTCAGGGAAACCTGGCTGGTGGATGGCGACCCTTTCTCCAACCTCAACGTTTTTTTAAATTAAGGTGAAAGTTCACATAAAATTAATCATTTAAAGTGAACAATTCAGTGGCATTTAGTAATTCACAGTGTCGTGCAACCATCACCTCTGTCTAGTTCCGAATCATTTTCATCCTCCCCACTGGAGACCCCACCCCCGCCAAGCAGTCACTCTGCGTTCCTGCCTATCCCAGCCCCGGCAACCGTCAGTCTGCTTCCGGTCTCTATGGGTTTACCTATTCTGGGTATTTCATATTAAATGGAATCATACAGTATGTGGCATTTTGTGTCTGACTTCTTCATATTGGTATGTTTTTGAGGTTCATCCACATTAAAGTATAAATTGTTGGTTTGTTCCTTTTCATGGCTGGCTAATATCCCAACATTTGTATAGACCACAATTTGTTTGTTCACACACCCGTTGATGCACATTTGGACTGTTTCCACCTTTCGGATATTGTGAGCAGTGCTGCTGTGAACTTTGTGTGAGCGTGTGCATGTGTGTATGTGTGTGTATTTAAGTACATGTTTTCAATTTTGGGGGGCATATACCTGGGAGTGGAATTGCTAAGTCACATGGTAACTCATATTTCACTTTTTGAGAAGCCACCAAACTGTTTTCCACGGTGGCTACACCATTTTTTTATTCCCACCAGCAGTGTGTGAGGGTTCCAGTTTTTCCACATCCTCACCAACACTTGTTATTTTCTTTTTTTTTCATAATAGTCTTCATAATGGGTATGAAGTATTACCTTGTTGCGGTCTTGATTTGTATTTCCCTAACAACTAATGATGTTGACCATCTCTTCACGTGCCTGTTGTTTGTATATGTTCTTTGAAGAAATGCCAAAGAACCCTTCAGATCCTTTGTCTATTTTTTAATTGAATTTTTTGACTTTTTACTGTTGAGTTGTAAAGTGTTCTTTTTATATTCTGGATACTGAACCTTTATGAGATACAGAATTTGAAAGTAGTTTCTCTTATTCTGTCAGTTGTCTTTTCACTTTCTTGATAATGTCCTTCGACATACAGAAGTTTGTCATTTTATGAAGTCGGTTTATCCATCTTTTCTTTTGTGGCTTGTGCTTTAGTGTCATGGCTCAGAATCCATTGCCAAGTCCAAAGTCATGACGATTTACCCCCATATTGCTTCTGACAGGTTTATGGAACATAAATCCTAACTCCTTAAGCGCACGCAGCGACTTCTCTCCAAAGAGTACAGTATGAGAAAGCAGGGAGGACAGGGAGTAGCTGCACGGAGGGGAATCCTGACAGACACGCCGCAGCTGAGTGATCGAGGTCACCATGACCAGTGATGAGTTGTGTTGGTAGCACGTACCCTCGGCAGGCTGCGAATGACACTGTTGTGGGCTGAATTGTGTCTCCCCCGGCAAATCCATATGTCGATGTTATAACTCGCAGTACTTCAGTGTGACTGTATTTGGAGATAGGGTCTTTAACGAGGTAGTTAAGATTAAATGAGAGCATATGGGTGGGCACTAATCCAATATGACTGGTGTCCCTATAAGAAGAGGGGATTAGGACATAGACACAGAGTCTACAAGCCAAGGAGAGACGCCTCAGAAAAAAACCAACCCTGCCCACACCTTGATCTTGGACTTCCAGTCTCGAGAATTGTGAGAAAATAAATTTCTGTTATTTAAGCCACCCGGTCTGCAGTGCAGTTGACCCTTGGACAACATGGGTTTGAGCTGTGCGGGTCCACTTTACACAGGTTTACTTCAACCAAACACGGATGGAAAATACGCCAGTTGAGAGATACAAGACTCGAGTATAAGGAGGGGCAATGTTTTGTACACACAGGTTCCGCAGAGCTGACTGCGGGACTTGAGCATGCTCGGATTTTGGTACACATCGGGGTTCTGGAACCACTCTCCGTGGATACCAAGGAACAACTGTGTTTGTTATGGAAGCCTAGTACTTTACCTCTGTGATCTTTTTCTCAAAAATCCATAACCCCAAGCCTGTAGTCCCAGCTGCTCAGGAGACTGAGGCAAGAGTATCGCTTGAGCCTAGGAGTTCGAGGCTGCAATGCACTGATTGCACCTGTGAATAGCTGCTGCACTCCAGCCTGGGCAGCATAGCAAGACCCCGTCTCTAAATAAATCAATAATTTTTTTTAAAAGTGTGAGACACTCACCACTAGGAGGAGCCTAAGGAGATGTGGCTAAATGTAATGTAGGATCCTAGGTGGATCCTGGAACAGAAAAAGGGCATTAGGTAAAAACTAAGGAAATCTGAATAAAGTATGGACTTTAGTTAGTAGTATATCAATATTGGTTGAGTAATTGCAACACTAATGTGAGGTGTTGATAACAGGGGAAACCGTGTGAGCTATGCGGGAACTCTGTGTACTCTCTTCACAATTTTTCTGTAAATCTAAAACTATTCTAAAATGAGAAGTTTATTTTTAAAAATGGATAAAAGGTTTGAATGGACATTCCAACAAAGATATACAAATGGCCAATAAACACAAGAAAATGTTCAACAGTATTATTCATTAGGGAAAATGTGAATTAAAACTACAATAAGGGCCCGGTGTGTTGGCTCACACCTGCAATCCTAGCATTTTGGGAGGCTGAGGCAGGAGGATCGTTTGAGCCCAGGAGTTTGAGGTTACAGTGAGCTATGATCGTGCCACTACACTCTAGCCTGGGTGACATAGTGAGACCCTGTCTCTAAGAAGAGAAAAAAACTCCTACAATTAGAGACCACTTCACATCCACTAGGATGGCTGTAATCAAAAGGGAATAATAAGTGCTGGTGAGGATATTGGGAAACCTAGAATCCTTTTACACTGCTGATGGAAATTTTATAATAAATGATACAGCCACTTTGGAGAAAAAGTTTGGCAGTTTCTTAAAATGTTAAACATAAACTTACTATGAGACCCAGCAATCCATTCTTAGGGATCTCCCAAAGAGAAGTGAAAATCTGTGTCCACACAAAAACGTGAGTGTGAACGCTCACAGACATGTGCATAACAGCCAAAGACGGGAAGTAACCACCTGTGTCGTCAGCTAATAATGGGTAAATAAAATATGGTGTAGCCACACAATGGAGTATTATTCAACCATGAAAGGAATGACGTACTGATCTATGTGACAACATGGGTGAGCCTTGAAAACATTATGCTGAGTGAAAAAAGTCAGATGCAGAAGGCCTCATACTATGTATTTCCACTCATATGAAATGCCTGGAAAAAGCAAATCTATAAATACAGAAAAGATCCAGGGTTGCCTAGTACTAAGGATGAGAACTAAAATAGTGAAGTTCACTAAAGTAGTGAAATATTTAGGATGGTAGAGATGTTCTAAAAAGTAGATTGTGGTGATGGTTGTATGACTCTAAATTTACTAAAAATTTTTGAGTTATACATTTAGAATGGGTGAATGTTATGGTATGTAATTATACCTTAACATTGTGAAAAAAAAAAAAAAGAAAGAAAAGTAACCAGCAAAGTAGGAAGGCCTAGATGACACAAGATTGGCAATATGATAATAATTTTTGTAAGTTGGGTTATGGGTAGTGAGGATTCATCATATTATTCCTTTGATTTTTGAAAATTTTCATAATACAAATTTTAAAAAATTAATACTTGCTCCTCTGTTTCCAAACCCTAAAATACATGTTTCTACACCATCTAGGCATAATTTACAAGGCTTCCTTTCTCCCTGACTTGGATTATGGGTTTCCTAGGAACAGGGATGGTTTCCCATTATTTGCTGGTTTTTGTATTTCCAGGGTCTGACTCAAAGGCTGGCAAATACATGTTAGTTGAACAATTTTTTAAAAAACAACAGGGAGAGATAAAAAGAAATATCTAGTAACATGGGAAAGACCATTTTCCAAGAGCGAACTCAAATGTCTCAAAAGGAAATCTTTCAAGTACTCAGAACTCCAAGAGAACATCTTGCTTTAAAGTATGTTTGGCTGTTGTTTTTTGTTTGTTTTTCATTTTTGTAACATTCTACTTCAGGGAGAGCTACCCTTAGTAAAGCCATCAGTGATGGGTCCCTTGTTCTAAATTTTTTTTTTTTTAATTCTTAATGGCATGGTGGCTCATGCCTGTAATCCTAGCAGTTTGGGAGGCCGAGGCAGAGGATTGCTTGAGGCCAGGAGTTCAAGACCACCCTGGGCAACATAGCAAGACCCTGTCTCCACGAAAAAATTTTAAAAATTAGCCTAGCATGGTGGTGCGCACCTGTAGCTCCAGGTACTCAGGAAGCTGAGGTGGAAGGATCTCTTGAGCTCAGGAATTTGAGGTTACAGTGAACTATGATTATACCACTGTACTCCAGCCTGGGTGATAGAGTGAAACCTCACCTCTACAAAATAAATAAAAGGTAAAAAATTCTTAAAGCATTCTGTATGAAAATAATGCTGAACAAAATTGGATCCTTCTTGATTCGAATTTTATAATGTCTGAATGTCCTCATTGTGAATTTCCTCTCCCATCACATTAATGTAGAAAATACATTCATTTGAATCTGTTCTGATAGATTTCCTGTTTTTAAAAAATGTGATTTTCTTGCCAAATGACAGTCCTCTGAGGCACGAATGGAGAGGGAAACCTTGAAAAATCTTCCAGATTTGCCTGACGGAGGTGTGCATCTGACCTAACAAAATAGACCTCCCACTTGGACACCCTTTCAAGACAGACAGGAGGGAGGGAACATGGATCAAATTACAGACGTGTGTCACTTAATGACAGGGACACCTTCTGAGAAACTTGTCATCAGGTGATTTCATCACTGTGCAAACACCACAGAGTTTGCTTACACCAAGCTAGATGGCACAGCCTCTACACACCTAGGCTGCGTGGTCTAGCCGATGGCTCCTAGGCTGCAAAGCTGTACGGCATGTTTGTGTGCTGAATCCTGTAGGCAACTGTAATGCAATGGTAATTGTGTAGCTCAACATAGAAAATGAACAGTAAAAATACAGTATAAAAGATTAAAAATGGTGCACCTGTATAGGACACTTACTATGAATGGAACTTGCAGGACTGGAAGTTGCTCTGGGTGAGTCAGTGAGCGAGTGGTGCGTGAATGTGCAGGCCTGGGACGCTGCTGTACACTGCTGCAGACTTCATAAACGCTGTGCACTCAACTTACACCACACTACATTTATTTAAGATTATTTTCTTTCTCCGATAATAAATTAACTTTAGCTTACTATAACTTTTTTACTTGATAAACTTTCTAATTTTTTTAAACTTTTTGACTTTTCTGTAATAACACTTAGCTTAAAACACAAACACATTGTACATTTTTGTATATTGTATATACATTGTATATTTTCTTCATATCCTTACTCTGTAAGCTTTTTACTAAAAAAATTTTTTTTCTACTTTTTAAATTTTTGGTTAAAAACTAAGACACACACACATTAGCTTAGGCCCACACAGGGTCAGGATCATCAATATCACCATCTTCCACCTCCACATCTTGTCCCACTAGAAGGTCTTTGGGGCAATAACTTGCGTGGGGCTGTCAGCTCCTGTGACAACAGTGCCTTCTTCTGGAATAGCTCCTGAAGGACCTGCCTGAGGCTGTCAACTTTTTAAAAATATAAGTAGAAGGAGTACATTCCAAATAACGATGTTTAATAGTATAGTAAATGCATAAGCCAGTAACATAGCCGTTTATTACCAAGTGTCACGCACTGTGCGTAACTGTGCATGCTCTACTTTTTTATGATTGGCAGCGCAGTAGGTTTGTTTGCAGCAGCAGCGTTGCCGCAAACTCCTGACTTGTGCTACGACGTCACCAGGCCACAGGACTATTCCGGCTCCGTGATAACCTTGTGGGACCACCATCCCGTGCGGGCTGCTGGTGACCCAAACCTCTATGGGGCGCATGACTGTACTCCCTTCCCAGAGGCCGGGCAAAGTGCTGGGTCTGGAGGCGGTATTGCACGGGGTCGCCCAACAGGCCTGTGCCAGGCTCAAGGCACAGGGGGCCGCGCAGGGAGGCGGTGACCGCCTGGGAGCAGCGCGCCAGCGACCGCAGGGACGCCCCGGGGAGGGCAGGGCGCTCTCGGGCGCCACCTGGCGCCGGCCAGACCTGGAGCACCCCGCACCCAAGGCGGCGCGGGGCGGGGCGGGGTGACCCCGGGACTTCGGGGGCAGCCTCTGGCCACAGTCAGTGCTGAGGCGCTGCTCTGGGCAGGGTGCGGTCCCGGACCCGCCTCAGTCCTTCCACGTCCGATTCTTCACAGGCGGGAGTGGTCCTTGTGCCATCCACGCGCTCCATCCTGCCCGTCCTGGTTCAAATGCACAGACCACCTCCAGCTCCTAATCCATCCTTGGGAGCTGTCCAAGCTCTCCTGCAGTTTCTCACCCTTGGCAGGCCATTAGAATCACCCGGAAACTTTAAAAAATACAAATGTCTAGACCGGACCTCAGACCAGCTGAATCGGGGGTAGGTGCGCGGGCACCAGTATTTTCACGTTCACCGATGGCTCCAATGCACCGCTGAGCGTTAGGAGCACGCCTTACACCAGCGGGATTCCCCTCTCCCCTTTGCACCCCAGTCCCTGTAACTGCCGCTTGTGCCCAGCGTTTACTGCCTTCCTCCAAAATCTCGCCTCTGTGAGCTAACTTGCCCTAGACAGCGTCCGCTTGGGGTCTAGCTCTGGAGTGTCTGACGGTTCCCCCATGTCACCTGGACAGTGGGGCGCGGGGCGAGGGACGGGGTGAGGACCTTCTTTTAACCAGAGACCTGGGAAGCAGGGACCCCTTCCCTTGGATTCCTGCTTAGAGCAGAACCAGGACTGGAATCCAGATCTTTGGACTACCTGTCCAGTCAGTGTTGCCAGAGCTAGCAAATAAAAATATAAGGCACCCAAGTAAGTATTCAGATCAACAACGAATCATTTTTTAGTATAAGTATGTCCCAAATATGGCATAGGATGAGACACATTCAAAAATGATTTGTTGTTGATCTGAAATTTAAATTTAATAGGGTGTCCTGTATTTTATCAGACAAAATTACATGTATGTATATACATGTATACATGTATAAATATATAGCTGGTTAAAAATCACCCGGGGCTTCTTCCCAGGAACTGCAGCTACCTGGGCTAATGTCAGCCCTCGCCAAATACTGGGTGCCCACCTGGCCCTGGGGGAGGACTTGCCCACTGGCCCGAGACTCCTAGCCCAGCTCTGTCGCTGCGAGTCTGGTGTCTTCCTGCAAACTCCCAGGTAGCCAGGGAGCCGGGGAAGGCTGAGGCGTCCGCGGCAGTCACTTTTGTTAAAATGCCCAGGAAAATGGGACAGCTGCTGGCACCCAAAGACCCATGTTTAGCATTTTTCTCAGCCCATATTCCTCTACGATTTCCTGAACTTCTCTGACGGTCAGAGTCCCTGTGTCCAGGGCCAGCTGCATAACTTTCAGGGCCCGGTGCAAAATGAAAATGAAAGGCCCCTTGTTCAAAAGGCCAGAGCAAAGTGCCATGAAAGGTATTAACGTGTAAACTTTTTTCCTTCTTTCTGTGGTCTCTCTCTCTTGACTCGTCATGGTGTATTTTTATTTGCTATTTGATGTCTATTGTTCTAAGTAAAGAAAAATTAAATTGTAAATTATCAACATGAATATTACTGTCCATCGTTACATTGTGCAATGCCAGTTAAAATGCAAATGTAAGAGCATTTAACTCGGGCGCAGAATCACTGAAATTATACAATTTAATTTTGTCATTTGTCCTTGGGCCAGGCCAGAAGAGACTCAGAGAGGTTGGGAGGAGGAAGAGCAGATCCCCCTAGGCAGGGAGCTCAGGCAAGGCGACTGGGTCATACGTGCTGAGGCCCGAGGACTGTGAGTTCCCATCCCGCCAGCCGCTGGACCCACGCGCCACACCTGGCCAGGGCAGGCTCTGTGGAGGCTGAGCCAGGCATCTTTTCTTCCCGAAAGCTCACTGCCCCAACTCATTGCAGACAGGCGACCCCCAGGGATTTTTAAACATCTGTGCCAAGATGCATGAGGCTCACCAACCCTGCCAAGACATCACTACCCACCAGATGTGCTGGGGTGCTGCCAGCCCAGAGCAGGGTCGGCCACCACACCAAGATGGCAGCATGCCCAACTCCAACCCCCCCCCACTTATACCCAGGCCCCTCCAGGGACGAAGGGTAAAGGACAGAGAATGGCAGTGGTCATGGGGCAGGGGCAGGGGTGGGAACCTGGCCAAGCCTAGGGCATCAGGGCGTGGGGGGACTGCAGTGGAGTCCCTGGGAGGCAGAGGGGAGTGGGGGAGATGGCAGGGGTGCTGAGGCCCCAAACCCCCAATGTATCAAGCCATATTGTCCCATCAGTAACAAAACACCCGTTTGAAGATAAAATTATTGAGAATTTCAAGCTGTCAACAGCATAGGTTTGAACCAAGCCTGGGGCCCCTCTGAACATGCAGTGCTGTGCGGCTGCATGGGCCCATGAAGCTGGCCCTGCCTGGACTCTTGCTAAACACCTGGATTTTCCTGGATCCTGCCCCAGACCAAGGAATCGGAATCTCCAGAGAAGGTGTCCAGGAATCTCTGTAGTTAAAGGATGCCCCAGAGGCCGGGCGCGGTGGCTCACGCCTGTAATCCTAGCACTTGGGAGGCCCAGGCGGGCGGATTGTTTGCGCTCAGGAGTTCGAGACCAGCCTGAGCAAGAGCAAGACCCCGTCTCTACTAAAAATAGAAAGAAATTATATGGACAGCTAAAAATATATATAGAAAAATTAGCCGGGCATGGTGGCGCATGCCTGTAGTCCCAGCTACTCGTCCCAGCTACTTGGGAGGCTGAGGCAGTAGGATTGCTTGAGCCCAGGAGTTTGAGGTTGCTGTGAGCTATGCTGACGCCACGGCACTCACTCTAGCCCGGGCAACAGAGTGAGACTCTGTCTCAAAAAAAAAAAAAAAAAGGATGCCCCAGGCAGTCATCGCAGGGGAGTTGGGAACCATTGCTCCAGGTTTCCAAACCCCGCTACTGGTAACATTCCTGGGCCCTCCCCCTCAGACTCAAATTTAAAATTCCTAAATTCTGCTCTCCTCTTCCCTCCCTGCTACCCCGGGGAATTCTACTGGGGTTTTAGAACCACTTTGCCTGGATTCAGTAAATATTGCCCCCATCATCCACTGGCTGTGTGGCCATAAACAAGCTGCAGAACCTCTCTGTGCCTCACTTTTCTTATCTGTAAAATGGGAGAGTATAGATCCTTCCTCTTGGTGTTGTTGTGAGGATTCGGTGAGTTGCTGTAGACAAAGCGCTTGGAACAGTGTCAGCTACATTGTAAGTGCAAAATAATAGTTGGTTGTTATTACCAGGGATTCTCAGCATGGGCTGCCTGTGACAATTGTTTGCTTGCCTTGCTTGTTTTTAGTTGGTTTTTAAATACCAGTGCCTGAGCCTCACTCCAGAACAATTAAATGAGAATCAGACAGTGATCGAGTAGAACGTTTAACTGTTCAGAGTATGAGAGTGGAGGCCCACTGATACTGCATTGGAATGTGCTTTGTGCTTTCAAGTTGTGTGTCATGGAGTTTCTTCCTTATATGCAGATATACATTCTACTCTGTATTTTTTACAGCTTTTTATTTTTGAGATAATTGCCCTATCACTTTGACAGCTGTATGTAATTTCATGGTACAGACATAGCACAACCTGGTTAATCCCATATGAATGATATTATTTTACTGTGCTCTTCCCAACAACTCTGTGAGCTGAGACTGTGTCCCCTTTCATGCAAGGGCTGGTGCCAGTCAAGTTCAGAGACATTAAGTTTCTTATCCAAGATCATGCAGCTAGAAAATAGCAAAACTGATTGATGCCTGATCTGATTTTTATAACGATTGTGCAAAGCTGTCTCTCAACTAGTCAAGGGATAAAAACCCTGTTCTTAGACATTCCTGACTAAGATGAGTCAAATCTGGATTCATCCCTTATTATGGGATGAATTGTGTCTCCCCAAAATTCATATGTTGGATGTGAGGGTGATGTGGCTGTGACATCTGTCACCCATTGATCGCCAGCATTGATTCGACTGATCTGGCTGGCTGGGCAGGTGTCCCCGTCCGCCCTCACTGCTCCTTGTGCATTGCGTCCCCCCAGAAGCTGCACGGTCGAAGCGGACAACCTTCCCTGAAAGAGGAGGAGCGTTCTTCCATCAAGGGTATCAAGTAGCTGTGCTCCCCTGCTGCAGTCTCCAAACAAGCGTTCAAGCTCCAGTCCCCGGGTCCTCAGAATGTGGCTGCATTTGGAGATAAGGCCTTCAAAGAGGTAAGTTAAAATGAGGCCACTGAGGAGGCCCTGATCCAGTCTGACTGGTGTCCTTATAAAAGGAGATTAGGACTCACAGAGAGACGCAGGGCATGTGCACGCACAGAGGAAAGACCCTGTGATGACACTGGGAGAAGACAGTCACCTGCAAGTCAAGGAGAGGCCCAGAAGGAACCAACCCTGCCGACACCTTCATCTTGGACTTATAGCGTCCACCTGTGAGGAAATAAATTTCTGTCATTGAAGGCACCCAGTCTGTTGTTTTCTTATGGCTGCCCGAGCAAACCAAAACATCAAGTTCAAGGGTGAAAGGAAGGCGCCCAGTGTGCAGACCTCTCTCCTTCCTGTTCAACCTGCTGCTTTTATGTGCAAACTGCTCAGCAGAGGGCCTGGCACAGAACCGTTCTTAATATGCATGCAAAGCTCTGGATGCAACAAGGTGTACCCGCCTCCAACCTGAGCTGTATCCGCCTCCAACCTGAGCTGTATCCGCATTCTACAGATGAGGAAACTGAGACTTAGCAAGGATATGCAATGTGTCCAAGGTCACACAGCTTTTAAATTGCAGAGCCAGGATGAAAGATTCGAACCAGTTATTTAATATAAGTTTGTCTCCAGATTCCGTGCTCTTTTTTTATTTGTTTAATCAGTTTAAATTTGTTTAATTTACTGAGGTATAATTTATATGTATTAAATGCTTCGATATTTAAATCTGCAGTCTGATGAGTTTTGACAAATGTATACACCTGCATAATCACCATCACAATCAAGATGTAGAACATTTGCATGGCTCTGGGAAGTTCCCTCATGCTCCTTAACAGTCAGTTCTCCAACTCCCTCCCCTAGCCCCTCCAACTGCCATCTCATTCCTGTTGCCTGTTCTGTAACTTTGAATAACTGGAATCATGTGTGTGGACCCTTTTGGGTTTGGTTTCTTTTGCTCAACATAATATCTGTGAGAGCCATCCCTGCTGTTTTGTGTATCAGGTGTTCATGCATTTCATTGCTGAGTAGCTTCTGTCATGTGGGTACATCACAGTTTGTTTATGTATTCACCCACCCACAGACATTCGGGTTATTTCCAGTTTGGGGCTATTATGAATAATGCTGCTATGAACATTTATGTATAAATCTCTTTGTGGAATATATTTTCATTCTTCTTGGGTAAATACCTAGTAGTAGAATTGCTGGTCATAGGGAAGTATATGTTTAACATTTTTGTAGAAAATTGCCAAATTGTGTTCCAAAGTGGTTATACCATTTTGCACTCCTTCTAGCAGGGTAGAGAGTTCTAGTTGCTCCACAACATCACCAACACTTGGTATCATAATTTTTTTAATTTTTAAAAGTTTCAGCTGGGTGCAGTGGCTCACGCCTGTAATCCCAGCACTCTGGAAAGCCAAGGTGGAGGATTCCTTGAGGTCAGGAGTTCGAGACCAGCCTGGGCAAGAGCGAGACCCCCATCTCTACTAAAAATAGAAAAATTAGCCAGGCGTGGTGGTGCACATCTGTAGTCCCGGCTACTCAGGAGGCTGAGGCAAGAGGATCACTTTTAGCCCAGGAGTTTGAGGTTGCAGTGAGCTATAATGACGCCACTGCACTCTAGCCCGGGTGACAGAGGGAGACCCTA
The DNA here is from genome assembly GCA_028533085.1 of Varecia variegata. NCBI lineage: Eukaryota > Metazoa > Chordata > Mammalia > Primates > Lemuridae > Varecia > Varecia variegata. The sequence goes on along the minus strand of CM052448.1, from coordinate 2,650,581 downwards.
TCTCCAAAAAAAAAAAAATTTTAGCTACTCTACTAGTTGTGCAAAGGTGCTCATTATGGTTTTAATTTGCATTTCCCTAGCCCTGACTGGGTAATGATCTTGAGCATCTTTTCATATGCATATTGGCCATTCATATATCTTCTTTTGTGAAGTGTCTGTTCAAGCCTTTTGCCCGTTTTAGAGAATTTTTAAAAATTGAGATATTATCATTTTAAAGTGTATACTGCAGTGGTTTTTAGTATATTCACTATCTTGTGCAACCATTACCACTAATTCCAGAACATCTTCATTACTCCGAAAAGAAACACTATACCTAGTGGTGTTTACCCATTTTTAAATTGGATTGCTTATCTTCTATTATTGAGTTATAAAGGGTTTTTATATATTCTGGAGACCATTCCTCTGTCAGATATATGTATTGAGAAAATCTTCTATCAGTTTATGTCTTTCCTTTTTACTTTTTATTTCTTAATGGTGTCTTTTGAAGAGCAGAAGATTAAAATTTTGATTGAGTCCATTTTATCATTTTTTTTTCCTTTATGGTGAGCACTTTCTGTGTCCTAAGAAACACCAAGGTCATGAAAGATTTTCCCCCTACATTTTCTTCTATATGTTTTATAGCTTAAGATTTTATGTTTAGGTATATGATCTATTTTGAATTAATTTTTACGTGAGGTTCATTCTTTTGCATACTGATCCAGTTGATCCAGCACCATTTGTTGAAAAGACTATTCTCCATTAAATTGCCTTAGCACCTTTGTAAAAAAAAATGAGTTGACCAACGTCAGGGTCCTGGTTTTGATATGTTATAGAAGGTGTAACCATTAGGGGAAAACTGGGTAAAGGATACATTTATCTTTATTATGTATTATCTTGGCAATTTTTTTCTTTCCAATCTGGATTTATTTTATTTCTTTTTCATGCCTTATTGTAGAAGCTAGGGCCTCCAGTACAATGTTGAATAGAAGTAGCAAAAATGAACATACTCATTAATTATTCCCGGTTGTAGGAGTGAAGGATTCAGTCTTTCACCATTAAGTATGATGTCTCCATCCCAGATTTTCATAGATGCTCTTTATCATTTTGAGGAATTCCCTTCTATTCTTAGCTTGCTGAGAGTTTTTCTTATGACTGGATGTTGAATTTTGTCAAATGCTTTTTCTGCATCTATTGAGATGATCATATAATTTTTCTCTTTTATTCTATTGTGATGATTTTCAAATGTCGAGCTAACTGTACATTCCTGGGATAAACCCCACATGGTCATGATCCTTTTTCTATATCGTTAGATTTTATTTGCTATCGTTCTGTTGAGGATTTCTGTGTCTGTGTTCATGAGGGATATTGGCCTGTAGTTTTCTTTTTTACAATGTCTTTATTATATTACCCTACTTCCTCCTTAAATAAAATGTAAATAAAATGGGAGGGTTGAGGAGGTCCTCCCCACAGAGATTATTTCCAAGCCCAAAATTCTCCCCAGGTATGGCCTGTTCCCAGGTGTGCCCTCTGTAGTGGCCACTGTTGATGGGGTGGTGTAAGACCAGCTGCCTGACAGTCCCCTCTGGGGCTCTCAGTACATTTGGTGAGTAAAGCTGGGACCAGGGTCTGCTATACAAGTTCAACAACTCAGTTTTATCGGATAACCCAAAAGTGATCATTTCCTAGGGAATTGTATCATACTATATAAGCCCATAGAGGCTAAATGATTAGATAGGAAGACCATTTTATTAATTTATAATAGAGTTATATCTTTCCTGAAATCTGAATATTCATGCCTTTTATTCAAGAACCCACTCCCTGTCTTGGTCTCAAAATACTCAAGAAACCAAACTAGTCCTGCAAAGTCTTAGCGAGCACAGGATGTAGGTAATGCTATATTTATTTTGTCCAGGCTGAGGTGGAAGTGGGAGTCATCCCTGTTCCCGGTTGGTGATCCTATGCCAGTGACAATGTCTCTCTGCCGTGTTAACACTGAATAAACAACAGCAAATTCTTAGCCTTTGGCAATCTTTTTCCTAGACTGAGTCCAGGCCACTACCTTCCCGGTGGCCTTTGTCACATTATAGTTAAACAACTGGTTATTTTTGTCTTATTTTGTCTTATCTTATTTTGTCTCCCTGACAGAGACTCATGGCACCCTTATTCTGTAGTGCAGAAAACAAATATTCTGTATCATTTTTTAAAATTTGTGAAATATGACACACATACAGAAAAGTGCACAAAATGGTTAATCATAAAGCAAATACTTGTATAACCACTACCCAAGTCAAGAAATGGGACATAGCCAGCATCCGAGAACCCACTGTCTGCCACTTCCCATCACAAATCTCTACTCCCATCCTAATTTGTGTTTAATCACTTCCTTGCTTTTACTTGTAATTTTACCACCAAAACATGCTTTCCTAAGTCCTATAGGCTATATTTGTGTGTGTGTGTGTGTGTGGCTTCTTCTTGAAAGCCATTCATGTTGTTCATTCATTTTCATTCCATCCTCTGGACATACCACAATTCATTTATCCATTCCACTGTTGATGGGATTTTGAATTGTTTACATCTTTTGGAATCAGTTTGTCAAGTTCCATTTCTTAAAAAAAAAAAAAAAAAAAAAAAACTGTTGCGATTTTCATTAGGGTTGCATTAAGCTACAGATCAGTTTGATGATTAATGTACTTACATTATTGAGTCTTCTTATCCATGGATATATTATATCTCTCCATTTATTTAGGTCTTTTAAAATTTCTTGCAGTAATACTAATTTTTAGTTTCTCCTTTAGAGCTCTTTGTATGTCTTTTTCTAGTTTTATTCCTAGGCAATGATATGCTTCAAAGTTATTATACATGGAATCTCTTTTAAATTTATTTTTTCTGTTTGTTACTGGAATGCTCTTGGTTTTTGTATATTTACTCTATATCCAGTAACTTTGCTAAAACCTTTCATTAATTTTAATATTTGTCGGTAGATTCTTGTGGATTTTCATCATATAGAATCACTATCTGAGAATAATGACTGTTTTATGTTTTTCCCCCTTCCCAGCCCATTATACTTTTTATATCTTTTTCTTGCCTCACCCCTCACCACTCTGGCTGGAGCCTCCAGTACATGCTGAATAGGAATGATGGTGGTGAGCCATCTCACCTACACACAATCTCCGGCAGAGAACTTTCAACGTCTTACCATCAAATATGATATTTGCTGTAGGTTTTTTATTGACACCCTTATCAGATTAAGGAAGTTTCATTCTTTTCCTATAAGTTTGTATCATATGTGAATGTTGAGTTTTATCAAACTTTTTTCTTGCAAGTCTTGAGATGATAGTGAATTTTCTCTTCTAACCTATTAATGTGGTGAATTCTATTCATTGATTTCCTAATGTGAAACCAAAGGTGCATTCCTGGAATAAATCCTATTTGATCATGATATATTGTCCTTTTATATATTGCTTGTTTCAGCTTGCTAATATTTCGCCTAGGATTTTTGCACCTATATTTGTGAGTGAAATTGATCTGTATTTTCCTTTTCTTGTGCTGTTCTTGTTGGGCATTAGTACAAAGGTTAGGCTAGTCTCTCAAAATTGGCTGGCGATTCTTTTTCTACTTTCTGGAAGAAGTGCATTATTTCTTTCTTTAATGTTTGGTAGGATTCCCTGCTGAAGTAGTTTAGGCCTAGAGTTTTTATCGTAGGATGTTTTTCAGTTACAGATTGAATTTCTTTAATAATTATAGGACTAAGATTTTCTGTATCTTTTTGTATCAGGTTATACTTTTCTGTGAATCTATTTCACCAAATTTTCAAGTTTATTGGCATAAAATTGTTCATAATATACTCTTATTTTTGTGTATTTCTTGTATTTGTTATTTGTGCCTTTTTTTTTTTTTTGAGACAGAGTCTTACTCTGTTGCCCGGGCTAGAGTGCCCTGGTGTCAGCCTAGCTCACAGCAACCTCAAACTCTTGGGCTCAAGCGATCCTCCTACCTCAGCCTCCCGAGTAGCTGGGACTACTGGTGTGCACCGCCATGCCTGGCTAATTTTTCTATATTTACTAGAGATGGGGTCTCGCTCTTGCTCAGGCTGGTCTTGAACTCCTGACCTCAAGTGATCCTCCTGCCTTGGCCTCCCAGAGTATTAGGATTACACGGATGAGCCACCACGTCCAGCCTGAATTTTTTATTTTGATTGTGCTTTTTTTTTTCTTTACAAAGTTCCTATTTGGTTCATTTTTAAAATTTTTCATAGCTTTTTAAAATGTAATTTCCACTTTCCTGCCAAAATTCCCAAGCTTGGGTTTTATCTTCTTAAATAGAGTAAGCAGAGTTGGTTTTATAGTCTATGTCTGATTCTTATATGTGGGAGCCCTACAGAGCTACTTCTGTTGTCTGCTGTTCCTGTTGGTTCTTCTCCTTACTGTCAAGTCACCTCATGAGCCTGATTATCTGTGTGGTGGACAATGTATTTGAAAAGTTATTTGTACGAAAATATGGGGCCTGGGATGATGTTCTCTTATTCCAGAGAGAATTTTGTTTTCTTTTCCAGGTGCCTGGGGACATTAGCCATCTGGGACCTCCTTTATCCAATTTTAGGGCTGAATATTTCCTGGGCTACCTGATGAGTCGCAGCTGGGCCGCAGCACGCAGCAGCTGCATTGCTTCCATGACATCCTGCCTACTAAGGTGCTGCTCTTAGAAACCAGGGTATGTTTTACTAGAGCCTCCAAATGTTGGCAGGCCCTAGATTCTGGCTTTGCCCCCATAGCCCTGTGAAGTTGTAAGTGAAGTTCTCAGCTGTCTCTTTGTATCACCAAACAACCCCTAGACAAAAGCAGCTGTGGTTCTGGGCTCACCGTTCTAGATCTCTGCCCTGCCTGGATGTTGGCCTAGTAATTCTCACTATCTTGTTAGCTCTTTGTTTTTTGTTATATTTTGTTTTGGTTGTTTTCACTGGGCAGGCTGGTACAAATTACCTAGACCACCATTATGGAAGTAGAAGTATCCACCTCACTTTTTTTAAAAGGCAAATATACTGTGTAAGTTAGTAGTTTAGAGGCATAAAATATTCAAGATAAATAAGCAAGAGCTATCTGTCGTAAAGCAGCTTGCAACCTCCTGGGGAGGACACCCTTGTATTCAGCTTGTCTAAAGCCAGAGACCAGGATGCACAACGACGCCGTGGTTCAGAGCACATGGGGAACACAGGGTCCCGAGAGGACTCCGTGGGAGAAGCAGCCCACTGCGTGGGGCCTTGGAAGAAACGCCAGAGCCTGACAGTTTCTTTTCATTTCCTTTCGGCTGGTTTTTTTTTTTGGATTGTTGTTTGTTTTAGTTTCACAGCAAAGTTGAGCAGAAAGTACAGAGAATTCTCACATACTCCCTGCCCCTGTGTACACACAGCCTCCCCCGCTGTCAGCATCCTACACCCCAGCGGTACGGTTGTTACAATCGGTACAGCTACAGTGACAAGTCCTCACCCAAAGTCCACAGTTAACGTTAGGGCTCACTCTTGGTGTTGTACATTCTGTGGGTTTGGACAAGTGTATAATGACATGTGTCTACCATGATAGTGTCCTATGACATAGTTTCACTGCCTAAAATTCCTCTGTTTTATCGATTCATTCCTTCTTCTCCCTTAACCCCTGGTGACCACTGACCTTTTTACTCTTTCCATATCTCCATAGTTTTGCCTTTTCCAGAGTGTTATGTAGTTGGAATCACCTAGTCTGCAGCCTTTTCACACTGGCTTCTTTTACTTAGTAACATGCTTTTAAAGTTCCTCCGTGTTTTTTCATGGCTTGACAGCTCATTTCTTTTTAGCACTGGATGATATTCCATTGTCTGGATGTGCCACGGTTTATTTATCCTTCGCCTGCTGAAGGACGTCTTGGCTGCTTCCAAGTTTTGGCAGTCACAAATAATGCTGCCATAAACATCCACGTGCATATATTTGGTTTTTTGGTCTTTGGTTTTTGTTTTTTATTTTTTTTTTGAGACCGAGTGTCACTCTCTTGCCCAGGCTAGAGTGCCCTGGTGTCAGCCTAGCTCACAGCAATCTCAAACTCCTGGGCTCAAGCGATCCTTCTGCTTCAGCCTCCCGAGTAGCAGGGACTACAGGCATGTGCCACCACACTGGGCTAATTTTTTCCATTTTTAGTAGAGATGGGGTCTCACTCTTGCTCAGGCTGGTCTTGAACTCCCAACCTCAAATGATCCACCTGCCTCGGCCTTCCAGAGTGCTAGGATTATAGGCGTGAGCCACTGCACCTAGCCAATGTGCATGTATTTGTGTGGGCCTAAGTTTTCAGCTCATCTGGGTAAATGCCAAGGAGTGTAATTGCTGGATCCTGTGGTAAGAGTATGTTTAGTTTTGTAAGAAACTGTGAAACTGTCTTCCACGGTGGCTGTACTGTTTTGCATTCCTGCCAGCAGTGAATGAGAGCTCCTGTTGCTCAACATGCTCAACAACATGTGGTGTTGTCAGTGTTCTGGATTTTGGTCATTCTAATAGATGTGCAGTAGTGGTATCTCGTTAGTATTTTAATTTTTTATTTCCCTAATGACGTATGATGTGGAGCATGTTTTCATGTGCTTTTTTGCCATCTGTATATCTTCTTTGGTGAAATGTCTGTTTAGGTCTTTTGCCCATTTTTAAAATCCAGTTTTTCATTTCCTTATTGTTGAGTTTTAAGAGTTCTTTGTATATCTTGGATAACAGTCCTTTATCAGCGATGTCTTTTGCAAATATTTCCCCCCAGTCTGTGGCTTTTCTTTCTCTTCTCTTGACAATGTCTTTCACAGAGCAGACATTTTAAATTTTAATGAAATCCATCTTATCAGTTGTTTCTTTCATAGATTACGTCTTTTCTGTTGTATCCAAGCAGTCATTGCCATGCCCAAAGTCATCTAGATTTCCTCCTGTATTATCTTCTAGGAGCTTTATAGTTTTGTGTTTTACATTTAGGTCTGTGATCCATTTTGAGTTAACTTTTGTGAAAGGTATAACGTGTATACCTAGATTTGTTTTTTTGCATGTGAATGTCCATTTGTTCCAACACCCTTTGCTGAAAAGACTGTCTTTTCCCCATTGTATTGCCTTTGTTCCTTTGTCAAAGATCCGTTGACTGTATTGTAGGTCTATGTCTAGACTCTCTATTCTGGTCCATCCATCTACTTGTCTATTCTTTCATCAGTACTACACTGTCTTGATTACTGAAGCTTTATAGTAAGTCTTGAAGTTGGGTAGTGTCAACCTTCCAACTTTGTTCATCTTCTTTAATATTGTAGTGGCTATTCTGGGTCTTTTGCCTCTCCATATAAACTTTAGAATCAGTTTGCTGATACCCACAACATAACTTCCTGGAATTTTGTTGGGATTGCATTGAATCTATAGATCAAGTTGGAAGGAACTGACATCTTGGCAAAATTGAGTCTTCCTATCCACAGCATGAAATATTTCTCCATTTACCTAGTTCTTCTTTGATTTCTTTTTTCAGAGTTTTGTTTCTTCATAATGACCTCGTACATATTTTATTAGATTTATACCTAAGTATTTCATTTGTGTGGATGCTAATGTAAATGGTATTGTGTTTTTAATTTCAAATTTCATTTGTTTATTGGTGGGATATAGGAAATGATTAGCTTTTGCATATTAATCTTGTATCCTACAACCTTGCTATATTTACGTGTTGGTTTCGGGAGGGTTTTTTGGTTGTCATTGTTGATTGTCTATTTTAGATTTTCTACATAGATGATCATGCCATCTGCAAATCAAGACAGTTTTATTTCTTCCCAGTATGTATACCTTTATTTCCCTTTCTTGTCTTATTGCATTAGCTAGGACTTTTGATACAGAGTAGCGAGAGGGAATATTCTTGCCTTGTTCCTGATCTTAGCGGGAAAGCTTCTAGATTCTCACCACTAGATATGATGTTAGCCGATGAGGGGGTTGTTTTTTGTTTTTGTTTTTTAGGTATTAATAGAGAAAGTTCCCCTGTATTCCTAGTTTACTGAGAGTTTTTATCATGAGCAGGTGTGTTGGATTTTGTCAAATGCTTTTTGTGCATTTTTTATTTAGGTCTATGATCTATCTAATTTTTATGAGTGTGTAACAACATCTATTGGTATGGTCATGTGATTTTTCTTCTTTAGCCTGTTAATGTGATGGATTGATTGCATTAATTGATTTTCAAATGTTGAACTAGCCTTCCATACCTGGGATAAATCCCACTTGGTAATAGTATATAATTCTGTTTATATTATGTGTCTTATATTAGTGCAGATTGCTGCACTCATTCATTATGTACTGATTCTTTTTAGTTCTGAATGTTCAGGGTGACATTTTCTTTCCTAGTTCTCACTTTCTACGGGTGCCTGAGGGTAGAATTTGTACCCTTGTCTTACACACTTACTGTAATAAGAAAGTCCTTTATTGTCAGCCGTATCCAGGTGGATTGTTTCACAGACGGCCAGAGGGGTTACAGAAGCTCCCACCACACAGACTGAGGAGAAGAGACTCCCTAACCTACCCAAATCCTTTTTCTTTAAACAGTTTTTTATTGAGATGTAATTCGCATGCCATATAATTCACCATTTAAAGTGTACAATTCAATGGTTTTTCTTTTTCTTTTTATTTTTTTTGAGACAGAGTCTCACTCTGTTGCCCAGGCTAGAGTGCCGTGGCATCAGCCTAGCTCACAGCAACCTCAAACTCTTGGGCTCAAGCGATCTTCCTGCCTCAGCCTCCCGAGTAGCTGGGACTACAGGCACGCGCCACCATGCTCTATATATTTTTAGTTGTCCGGTTAATTTCTTCCTATTTTTTAGTTGAGATGAGGTCTCGCTCTTGCTCAGGCTGGTCTTGAACTCCTGACCTCGAGCAATCCTCCCGCCTCGGCCTCTCAGAGAGTTAGGATTACAGGCGTGAGCCACTGTGCCCGGCCAATGGCTTTTCATATATTTGTGGAGCTGTGCAGCCATCACCACAATCGATTTTAGGACATTTTCATTATCCCAGAAAGAAACACCACACCTCTTAACCATCACTTCCCTAATCCTCCCATTCCCCAATCCTAACTCTAGACAACCGCTAATCTACTTTCTGTCTCTATGGATTTGCCTGTTTGGGACATTTTGTATAAACGGAATCATGCAATAATGACCTTCGTGACTGGCATCTTTCACCAAGCATAATGTTTTCATTTTCATCCACGTTGTAGCATAAATCAATACTTCCTTTTTATGGTTAAATAATATTCCATTGTTTGGATAGATCATACTTTGTTCATCTGTTCACCCGTTTATAGACACTTGGGTTGTTTCCACTTTGGGGTGTTACAATAATGCTGCTGTGAACATTCCTGTACAGGGTTTTGCATGGATGCAGGTTTTCATTTCTCTTGGGTATATATTTAGGAGTGGAATTGCTGACACATGGTAACTCTATGTTTAAACTTTTGAGGAACTGCCAGGCTGTTTTCCACAATGGCTACACCATTTTACATTCCCATCAGAGGTGTTTAAAGGTTTCAATTTCTTCACGTCCTCGCCAGCACTTCTTATTCTCTGTGTTTTTGATTGTGGCTGCCCTAGTGGGAGTGAAGTGGTGTCGCATCGCAGTTTCCTGCTGACCAGTGCTGCCATTCTTGGCCTGGTTGGCTTTGCAAAGCCACCTTTCATTCTTCAATCCTGCTTCTACTTCCAGCTTCCCTGTGTCACCCTCCTCTAGCGGGATGGGGGTGAACCCGCTGAGCTCATTCTGCAGAGAGAAGGACACTCTGGGACAACCTTTGTCAGCAAGACTGGCAAACGCTTCATCCCATCATGGTTAGAATTGCCCCCCCCCCCTTTCAGGTTTTCCATTGAAGAGCGGGTTTCACAGATTGTTCTTTAACAATTAAAATCACTCATCTCACCTTTCCCCGTGAAGCAAGCACATCTTACCCAATTTATATCTGGTTTTCAAAAATCTCCCTGCTGGAGAGGTAAGAGGTGGGTCAAGTTTAGCGGAGACCATCACGTCCTGGCCTGGAGTCTCCTGCTGGGCTCCCTGCCGGGCGGCCTCACCCACCTGGGAACAGGTTAGCCTGGTTCTGCCAGCCGGGCCTCCCTGCCCTTCCAGCCTCTGGGCTCTGGCGGCTGCTCCCCAGGCATCTATGCAGGGGACCTGGCCAGCAAGTTCGTTTCCTGTGGGATGGTTGGCAGCTCATGGACCTGGCAGCCTCTCAGCTGTGCCTGGGGCAGTGCGTGGCAGGGGCCGTCACAGCCTGGTGAGTAATCGGCCACTCGCCCCACGTCCGGGGAGGTAACGCTGAGTGTGTGTCTTACCCCAAGCAGCTGAGACAGTTGCTTCCAGCTGCGGCGGAGTCCCTCCTGGGAACCACCTGGCAAGACCTTCCCAGTCAGGCGACTGAAGCATTGAATAAGGGAGGACCTCTCCCCCTCTTCCTCACCCACCACCCTTAGTGTGTTCTGGGGCAGGATGCAGTAGCACAGCTTCATTGCTGAGCCCCTGCTTTTTCATTAATTCCCTTTTACCACCTTTCCAGGCAGTCAGGAAAGATGACGTATTTCTATGGGGAAAAAAATCCCGGTAGAATAGACAAACAGAATGAAGAGACAGACCAAACAGCGGGTTGTTTGTTTGGATAATGGCAACGCCGGCGATGTTTCAGAGATGTGGATCTTGCCCGTGCGCTGTGAGACAGGTGCTCAAAGGTGAGGGCGAGAGGAAAGGCCTTGCCAGCCCCCTAGGCGTGTCCTGGCCAACTTCCCACTGCGTCCGCTGCCAGTCCAAGCAGGGGCCTGCAGCCTTGGCCCCCACATCCTCTGGCAGAGTCCCCCGTCCCTCACAGCCAACCCACGTGGGCTCTCTTTGCTACTGTGGGGAGGCCCCCTGAGGTCCCAGCATCCTCACAAAACCCGCATTTTTCTAGACCACAAGAGTGGTCCACCCCCACGCCCCCAATGGGAAGCACAGCCAGAGAAGGGGTCCGTGATCCCCAAGAGGGTAGGAGTTTTGGGTCCACTCACCACCCGTTTGTTCATCCATTCGGCAAGTGTTTAAGGAGATGTTGATGATGGAATAGTGAGAAAAAAGTTCCGGCCCCGACCCTCTGGACTGAGGTGTGTGGGAAACACACATCGCTGTGGAATTATGAACTGGGTCCGTGCTAGGAACGCCAGGCCCGGGAGTGTTTAGTGGGGACCAAGGGTCCTGGACCAGTCTAAGGGTCAGGAAAGCCACCCTGGGGAGGCTGTCCTTGGAAGGATATGGGAGATGCTTTTGGGGTCAGGAGCTCCAAAGGAGAGAAACCGCTGGGTGCCAAAGCCCCGAGGGAGCGCGGTGTCTTCGAGGACTGATGGGAGCCCGCGTGGCTGGACCAGGAGAAGCGGGGAGGATGGCCAGGCCTGTGGCCAGTTGGGAGTGAGGCAGGGTCTGGGTGACCCTGAGAGCCAGTCTGACCTTCTGCTGGCGAGCATTGGTACAGCCAGTTCTGGAGTTAAAATCTGAATCTCCCTGTGCCACAAGGCCCCAGATGCCTCCTCCCCATCCCATCCCCTCCCTGGGACCCCTGGATCTCCCTGTACCAGCAAGTAACTGGACATGCCTGGCCCAGAGGGAGCCTCTGGGTCCCAGCTCCACAGCTACGGTGGGTCCTGCCGGTTGGTCTGAGATTTCCCTTGCTCAGAGTCCCACTTGGAGTTCAGGTCCCACCTGCTCCCTTGGGCCAAAGTCTCCTCCAGGGTGTCCCCTACCAGTGTGGCTGGCCATGAGTGTCCTGCACTGCTTGGACTGGCCCCAAATCCTTGGCAGTCCTGGGGAGGAGGTCTGCATCATACAGCCATGCGGTCCCTGGATCCTTGCTCTCTGCAGAGGGACAGCTGGCCTGGCCAACCCCACATGAAAACCCATCCAGGGGAAAACATCATAGTGTCTCAGTTCATGTATGTTATCTGGAGCTAAATCAGAGAAACCGGTGTTTGCAAATCCCTAACAAGAACTTTCCTGGCTTAAAATGAAACATTCATCAGGTGTCCGTCGTGTGCCCAACCCCCTCCTAGCCCCGGGAGTCAGCGCGACGGTTTCCACGTAGCGTGGGCTTCAGACAATGAACACGCAGACAGGGTATTTTAGCTGGTGATAAAAAGGACTAAATGAGACAATGTGTCCCAGAGGCCCCGGAGTGGGGCTTCGGGGAGGTGACGCTGAAGAATGATGTGGATGGCGGGAAGAAGACAGCCTTGGGGAGGTCAGGTGGAAGAACGTTCCACCTCAGAGAAACAAAGCGTGGAGATCTGGCAAGTGTGTGGGGCACGAGGAAGGGCACGACCATGGTCGTACCGTGCGTGAGGGGTGCACCACAGGAGTCTCGCAGCCATGGTGACAGGTTGCGACTTTTACTGTAAGGGTAAAGGGAAGCCATTGGAGGGTTTTAACAAGAAGGGATACGCACTGATTGACATTTTGGACATCTCGGTTTGCTGCTGTGTGGATGGCGAGCGTGGACAGGGAGGTGGTACATGATATTGCCACAGGACATGGATTAAACCACGTGCTAGCCAATTGCTTTGATCGTTTGAAAGAGAGAGTGGGCCACCCCAGTGTGACAGGGTCTCTGGTGGACAAAGCCAGGACACATGCTGGGGAGAAGGGGCAGGAAGCAGGAACCTGGCTACAGGCCTGGCCCCTGCGAGGGAATAGCCCACAGTCCAAACCTAAGTCCCCTTAGGAGGGGGCTGCGAGACCTCAGAGCGGAAAGGAGCTGCTCAGACTGAGGGTCTGTTGGGCATCTGGCCCTTCTTGTATGGCAGCCTGGTAACTCCTGACAAATACCTTGAGATGGGTATCAGTTATCTGTTGCCGTGTAACAAATTACCCCCCCAAATGAGTTAGCTTATAACCACAAACATTGATTATCTCCCAGTCTCCATGGTTCAGGAATTCAGGAGCAGTTTAACCAGGTGACTCTGGCCTGGAGTCTCTCATGAGGTTGCAGTCAGGATGTCAGCTGGGGCCACGTCATCCGAATGCTCAACTGGGGCTGGACGAGCCACTTCCAAGATGGCGCCCTCTCGGGGCTGCTGGCTGGAGGCTCCAGTTCTGCCCCAGTGGCCTCTGTGACACAGCATCTGGCTTCCCCAGAGCGAGTGATCCAAGAGCACCAGAGGGAACAGGCAGGAAGCTGCAGGCCCTTCAGGACCAGTCTCCGAGGTCGCAGTGTCACTCCCGCCTTACTAGTTGGAAGTGAGCCACTCATTCCATTCCACACCCATGGGGAGGGGAATTAGGCTCCCCCTCCTCAAGGGAGGAATATCAGAGAATTTGTGGACATATTTGAACCCACTGTGGGCAGCGTCATTCCCATCCCCAGCTGAGTCTTTCATTAGCTTACCCCACATCACACCACAAGGAAGGGGCAGGAATGGACTTAGAATTCAGGTCTCCAGGCCTGAGTCCTTTTGCCTCCACAGGGGCACAGCCGTCCAATCCTGGCCAGCTCTTGCACAGGCCTCACCACGGCCCCTGAGAAGATGTCACCACTGTGCCTGTGTCGCAGAAACACATCGGCTGCCACTGCCTCACTGGGCCTTGCCGCTCTCCCTGGGCATGGTGGCTACGCTCGTTGCCAGAGCAGTGCCCGTGCCCTGCTTTATAAGGCAAGCCAGCTCTATTAGTTTTTATTTATGGCACAAAAACCACCCTCTCTTTCCTCCACCTCTCTGGTTATGCCACACGCGCCTCCTAGGTGCTGGGCCGTGCCACAAAGCCAACTATTGGGGGTCAGCTCACCGGGCCCAGCTCCCTCGTTCTGTGGTAGGTTATTCCCAGAAGTTCCTCTGCAACGAGCTTCTGGGGAGGCCGGACCCACCAGCTCCAGGTACATTTCCAAAGTGTCTGAGTCCAGCCATGGTCCCACCTGAGGCCGAAATCTAGGGTTTCTGCCATCAGGGAGCGGGGGCAGTGCAGCAGGGGAGTTTGCACCCAGGGCAGCCGTCGGGCTTAAGGCACAAACATGAGTCCAGAGGCCACCGAACAGTACGTGGCCTGGGTCAGGGCTGGCTTGAGGCCTGGAGGGGCCTGGAGGGGTGGACCCACCAAGTGGATCTCAGGGCTTCCAGCACAGGGGGACTGGGGAAGGTGGCACCAGAGGCCTCCTCTCTCCTCCTTTCCCTGCCCTCTGCCCTCTGCCCTCTGACCATCACCAGGAGGCTCTCCTGAGTCTTCAAAGAGCCAGAGGCGCCTGCAGCGCTGGTATGTGATCGAACTTGTTCCATCACTCCCAGCTAAGCAATTAAGGGCAGATTCCCCACGCTGTGGGCAATCCACCCTACCCGCCTCCCCGGGAGCTGCCTCCCTGCAGCGTGGCTGGCGCCAAATCCTCTGCCTGGAAGGTCAGATGGGCGGCCTCAGTGTCCTGCTTTGCAGCTGCCTGTCCTTGGATAAGTTTCCAAGCTCTGGGCGATCCGTTTGTGAAATGGGAATAAGCCTGCTTCCCGGGCTGCTGCAAGGATCGAGTGACTGTGGGGAGCGCCTGGCCCAGCCGCTGGGGCGCGGTCCCATTTGGCACACAAGGTGTCGTGGTGCTGGCCCCAGAAATGTTTCTATGGGGCTCTGCTGGCTACTTGCCAACAGTCCGGGGACGCTGTGGGCCCATCGAGATCAACTGTTACCCCCCCGCACATGCGTTCGGTTTGCTCTCCACAAGTCAGACTCCTGGGGCTCTGGTGCAGAGGGAGGGTGCAGTCAGGGCCCTTTCTGGCGGGGGACAAGAAAGAATCTTCGAGGGTCAGGAAAGAGTGGGGGCCCAACGCATCCGACCACACTGGAAATGTTTCTACCCTCCAAGGAGTGTCTTGCTATTTAAGTAGGTAAAATCCATTGTCACTGTCATACATGGGAGATCACACATGTCCTGGGTTACACGCGGAGGGTTAAGATTAGTGAAGGGGAAAAGAAGCACCCATTGAAGTTCATGCCAGATGCAGGAGCAGGTGCAGAGAGCGGAAGAGGGACAGAAGGACTTAAAGGAAAAGAAGAGGCCACCAGGAAGCAGGGGATTGTGACGGGGAGGCGCAGGTCCTGGATTCTGGTCTTGCCTCTGCGGCGCCCTGCGGAGGGGTCCAGACACCTCCTCACCAACCCCCAGCAGAACGGCACGTGCAGCCCGGCTCTCTCCCTGACCCCTGCAGCAAACAACCCACCAGCTGGTCTTTGGGTGCCAAGGCTTGTGGGACAACTTAACCAAGTAAACCCCGCAGACATCGCGTTCCCTGTTCATCTGCGATTGGCACTAAGCTCTTAATATTTATCTCAAAGAAAGAACCGCTGGACAGTCCACGCATCTGTGTGTGTGTACACAAATGCACAGAGCCACGCCTGCTGCATTTTAAGGGCTTCTAAGTGTCATGACTCATGTGGCCCCAATGTGATTTGATTGCTTGTTTAGAACCCGGCAGTAGACAGGACTCTGTTTTAGCCAGGGCTGGCCTTGGACAAGTCCTTAAACATCCACGTGCCTCCAGGTGAGTAAAAACCGTACGTGTGCAGTGAGTTGATGATCAAGATGCATCTCACGATGCCCATCCCCCGGGGCACTCTGCAGCCCACCCTGTGGCCCCCGCCCCAGGACACTGAAAGACAGCCATGCCCCTACACTCATGGCTGCCACACGTGGCCCTAAGGGAGGGAAAGAATTCACGTGCCTGTTCCCACGGTGCGCCAGGCACCGAGCCAACTGCTTCCGGAGATCCTGGTGGCCCCATTCTGCAAGCCCCATTCCTATACTCCCCTGATGCTCACGATATCGTGAGGAAACTGAGGTTCTGAGAACACAGCTTGCCCACAGTCACCCTGCTCGTGGGCAGCAGGACCCGCAGATGAGACGCCCAGTCCTCCCGGAGGCCAGAGCTTGCGGTACTGCCCCTCATCTCTCCGTCACCTCGCTGGGGCCTCACAACCACCTGGCAGGAGATGGCAAGGCCGGCCTCCCTCTGCAGGTGAGGAGATGTGGGGGCCAGGCTGGGACTCAGCCTCATTCCATGGCCCGTGGACATCTCAGAGGGAGCAGGGGCCGTGGGGCAGAGGGAGAGCGCCATGCATGTGACCTCACATCCTTGTCACTTCCGAGAACAGAGGTCCCTGGGGAACCAGCATGAGTAGATCCACACACCCCGCACGCTGACACAGCCATCTGTGTCCTCCTTGAAGGTCCACGTCCCCTTCATTGTCCCCATAGGTCCCACCCAAACATCCTTTGGCTTCCCTGGAAGGTGCAGGGTCAAGAGGATGCCGGCGGGGCCCCGTCTCGGCTCACTTTTGCCCTCTGTCTGTGGCTCCCCAGAGCAGAGCAGAATAGACGGACTCCAAATACTGGCCCAAACGGGGCCCATTCTAAGACATCAAATACAGATTCCTAAGAAAGAACATTCTGAGGCTTGTACCTAACAATGCCGTCACAGAGCCCAGGCCACACTTCGTGAAAAACGGTTGAGTTTCCCAGCAGAGGAGCCGGTGTCGCCAGGTGCCGTGTGATACTTAAATTCATGTGTCCACTTGACGGGGCTAAGGGATGCCCAGAGAGCTGGCAGCCCATTCTTTCTGGGTGCGTGTCTGTGGGTGTTTCGGAAGAGGTTAGCGTTTGAATTGGTGGCCTCCTCCCTCCTCCCATCCAGAATAGAACAGAAAGACAAGGAAGGGTGAATTCTCCCTCTGCTGGGACTGGGACATCCTCCTTTTCCTGCCCCCTGACATTGGAGCTCCTGGTTCTTGGGCCTTTGGACTCAGACCAGGACCTACCCAGGGGCCCCCCGCCCTTGATCCGCCGAGTTTGCACTGGAACTACACCATTAGCTTTCGTGGGCCCCAGCTGCAGATGGCAGATTGTGGCACTTCCCAGCCTCTGTGACCACATGAGCCTCATGCTCAATCTCCTGTCTATCTAGGGACGTCTCTGGAGCACCCTGGCTAATACCCGCAGTTGCCCAGTTGATATCTCAGGGCCCCACCTTCCGGGGAGGGTCCCTGCAACTGGCTTGGTTCCCACAGAAGCATTCTGAGCTTTATCTCCGACCGCTTCCTGGGTGGAAATCTTTATCCTCAGTGGGAAGTTTCAAAAGACATCCCAACTGTCTGGCCTCCTTTCTCTCCTTTGGCCACATCTGAATCCCCTGGCTCACCCGTGCCAGGGTGCTAGTGACAGGTGGGGACCTCCCCCAGTGGCTGCACATTTGGGGTGCTGGCACGAGGGTGGGGTCTCTGTCTCCCCCCGCATGCTCCGCATTGTTCTCAGCTCTATCGTTAGAGAGCCGTTCATGGTGGTGGCAGGTGGGGCTATTCATATCGTCACCCCTTCTGAGCAACCAATGCAGGCCCAGAGACAAATGCAGCCAAGACCCTGCGCTCCCCAGAGCTCACAGTTTGCGCCTCCTGTCGCTTAGGAATGGAACCTGGACTGCCGCAGAGGGTCAGTCGGGCCGCTCCGAAAGATACATCCACCCAGAACCTCAGAACGCAACCTCATTTGGAATAAGGTTCTTCGCAGGTTTGTGATCAAGGTAAGGGTCTCGAGACAAGATCATCTTGGATCAGGGTGGGCCCTAAACCCAACGGCAAGTCCTTAGAAGAGAAGGGAAAACAGATACAGAGACATAAGAAGGAGGTTGTGTGAAGGCGGAGACAGAGATCAGAGCGATGCAGCCACATGCCGAGGGGTAGAGGCCGCGCCCAGAAGCTGGGGCGTGAGGAAGGGTCCTCCCTACAGACTTTGGTGGGAGCACGGCCTGCTGACACCTGGGTTTTGGACGTCCAGCCTACAGAACTGCGAGAGAATGGATTTCTGTTGCAAGGTCAAGCAAGGCCTCGCCTGCCTCACCTGGACAGCCCTGCAGGCTCACGGGGTGGAGGTGTGGGGGGCACTTCCAGGGGAAAAGGGCTGCCTGGCCTTGACCCATATGTGACCTGGCACTCAGAGTCCACTGTGTGCCCTGTCCCAGCCCGTCAGCATGAAGTCCTCGGTCCCGTGGTCCGTGGCATCCTGCGGGGGTGGGGAGGCTGAGGCCTGAGTCACACTGGGTTACAGCTGCAGGGACCTAAGAGGGGCCTGGGCACACATTCCTGCTCCTCCCGCCCCCGCCCTCCCAGGCTGGCCCGGTGTGCTTGGTCAACAAGGCAACGACCTCGCTAATTACATACGCCTGCCACAGATGCCTGATTGCCGTGTTACAAGAGGAGGATTCTGCATGTCACCCTGCACGGGTCAGGCAGATTTTGCTGCACATGTGCTCACAACTCACAACTCAAGCCTCTCCCGCCTTCCCGGCTTCTGCCGAGGCTCCACGGGACCTGGGCAGTCACGAGCCGCTGAGCGGCCCTGGGCTCCGCCCTGGCGTCTCTCCCAGCCCACTGCAGGCCTGGCCGCCATGAGTCATCCCTAGGTGTCCAGGTGACTCCTTCGGCCCTTCCTTAAAGCCGATGATGCTTCAGTAGGATTTTTTTTTTTTTTTTTTTGAGACAGAGTCTCACTCTGTTGCCCGGGCTAGAGTGAGTGCCGTGGCATCAGCCTAGCTCACAGCAACCTCAAACTCCTGGGCTGAGGCGATCCTCCTGCCTCAGCCTCCCAGTAGCTGGGACTACAGGCATGCGCCACCATGCCCAGCTAATTTTTTCTATATATATTTTAGTTGGCCAGATAATTTCTTTCTATTTTTAGTAGAGACGGGGGTCTCGCTCTTGCTCAGGCTGGTCTCAAACTCCTGACCTCGAGCGATCCACCCGTTTGGCCTCCCAGAGTGCTAGGATTACAGGCGTGAGCCACCGCGCCCGGCCTTCGGTAGGTTTTAATCCCCATTTGGAAATGGTTCCTCTGGCCATTGAGTTTTTCTCACGATTTTTTTTACTACCTTTTTTTCTTTGTGATAAAATACATATAACATAAAATTTACCATCTTCATCACTTTTAAGTCTACAGTTCCGTACTACACTCATATGGTCGTTCATTCATCATCACCACCATCCATCTCCAAAACTCTTTCCCCTTATAAAACTGAAACTGCACCTGTTAAACATTAACTCCTCATGCGCCTGTCCCCAGCCTGGTCACCCACCATTCCACTGTCTGTCTAGGTGCCTCATGTAAGTGGAATCAGACAGTGTTGTCTCTTTCTGACTGGCTTATTTCACTTAGCATAATGTCCTCAAGGGTCATCCGCGTTGAAGCCTGTGTCCGAATTTCCTTCCTTTTCAAGGCTGAATAACATTAGGTGTTTTGTTTATCTACTCATGTGTGGATGGGCGATTGGGTTGCTTCTACATTCTGGCTGTTGTGAGAATAATGCTGCTGTGAACACAGGTGTACAAATATCTCTTTGAGACCCTGTTTGGATTCTTCTGGGTATGTACCCAGAAGGGAATGGCTGGGCCACGTGGTAATTCCATTTTTAATGTTTTGAGAAACAGCCATACTGGTTTCCATCGCGGCTGGACCATTTTCCATTCCCACCAGTAGCGCATGGGGTTTCAATTTATCCACATCCTCACCAACACATACTTGCTATTCTTTGGATAGTCGTCATCCCGATGGATGAGAGGTGGTCTCTCGGTGTGGCTTTGACGTGCATCTCCCTAGTGATCAGTGACGCGGAGCATCTTTCCGTGTGCTCATCGGCCCTTTGTGTGTCTTCTTTGGATAAATGTCTGTTCAAGTCTTTTGCCCATTTTTGTTTCTGGTTGTTTGGTGTCCTCGTTGTTTTAGGAGGTCTCTATATATTCGGGATATCACTCCCTTATCAGATACATGATTGGCAAATATTTTCCCCATTCTATGGATTGCCTTTGTGCTCTGTTGATAGCGTCTTTTGATGCACAAATGTTTAAATTTTTCATGAAGTCCCATTTGTCTATTTTTTCTTTTTTCCTTAAGTTTTTCTCATGATTTTTTAAAAACTTAATTTTTAAAAATTATGCAAGTGATACATGAATTAATTTGTTTTCAGTCTTTTTTTTTTGTTTCATCTTTTGACCCCAGGTAGGCACAGAGGATTGAGCTACTCAACTTCCTCGGTGCATGATCCATCTCAGTATGGGTCTGCGCAAGGCCTCTCTTTTATCTAGTTGAGTTGCAGCTGGCCTGTAGCCCGAGGGCAGACCTCCCAGCTCTGAGCCTCGTCCAGTGTCCCCAGAGCAGAAGCTCCGATGTGGGCGGTGGCCGAGAGGGGGCAGAGGCCAAACCCGAGGCCTGTTGCTGGGAACAGAAGTTCCTGGGCCATGATTTACACCCAGAAACTCTGACTGGACCTCTGTGGGGCTTCCGTTACTCTAGAGGCTAGTGGAATTTTCTGGAAGCAACTAGAAGGCTGCGCGGGGGCTGTGTGTGACACAAAAAAACCCCAAACCTGGCAAAGGAAAAGGAGCACTCACTCATTTTCTAGGTTCTCTCTCGTGCCACCAAGAAGTGGGCTGTGGAAGATGTCGGATCCCTCTGGAAGGAATATTCTCCCCAGTGCCCGACTGAGGCGTTTCAACCAAGCACCACGGGGCGGGTCTGAGAGGACACGGACACGGCTGACCTGAGATCAGAACGGTTGGCAATCGGCGCGGGAGGCCAGACCCGCTGCCCAGAGGACCTGCTCCACTGTCAGGGCGGGACTCCTTTCTCTGGGCTGCAGAATGCACGTGCCGTGGACAGGCGACCACTCTTTCCTTGTCTTCGCTCTCTCCACGTGAGGGTTATGTCAGTGGTTTTATGGCTCTTTTCCTAGAATATCCTATTCGTGCGCTGGGTTGGTCAAATTCATCATTCAGCCATTGGTGGCCACTCTACGAGGACCCGCACCCCAGACCTGGCGGAGAGGACCGCACCGCACGGAGATTCCGGGCGAGAGCAGGCAACTGTGACTGGGTGAAACTCCAAGTTGGCTCCCCTGGAGGAGGGAGTGAGCGCATGTTACAAGTGTGCGGACACATCTTTGTCGCCATGAGCAAGGAAAGCGGGTGTTTGTGGCCCCTGGTCACCCAGGAAGAGGTCGGCATCACTGTGATCACCGTGGACCCCTGTGCCCATTGCTGGCCACTGTCCCTGGCCTCTCCTCTCACAGCTGCACCTCATCTAGTGTCAGCTCCGATGAGGCTGGAAACGTGAATCAGGATGAAGCCCCTTCAGGGCTCACATTCGCGACAGGAGTGACAGATCCAGGAAGAGCACGAAGCACCTCGAAACTCGAGGAGCCTGTGCTGGGGTTTCCAGGAAAGAGGCTTCAGTTGCTACGGCGAGTCCTGGAGCTGCCGCCTCCATCCTGCCTGGGCACAAGAAGGCCAGGGCTGAGGGGCAGAGAGAGGCCCAGCTGGGATTTTGTCATTTGAAATCCCGAAGCCAGAGCTACTACGACGGACTCAGGCCTGGCTACATCACTTGTGGGGCCCCTTGATCAGAAAGCAGGGAGAAGTGTTCAAGGTACCAAAGTAGAAATCTCCCCCAGAGTCCTCTGGCCCTGCCAGCTGACTGGCTGCCCTCGAGGCTGGTGTACAGTGTCACCCTGGGGTCTCCCTTCACCTCACGGTGCCCGCAGAATTCTTGGATGACCCCCAATGACAGCCCTTGTATAATCTCCTCCCCTTGAGTGTGGGCGGAGTCTGGGGTGTGATGAGAAGTCACTCCTGTGCTCATGTCACATTACATGTCAAAAGGGGTGCTGAGCTGTAATTAAGGTTGCTAATCAGTTGACCTTGAGTTAGGGAGATTTTCCAGGTGGGCTGAAACTCATCACAGGGGCTCTTTCCAAACAGTTTTTCTCTGGCTGGTGGTGGAAGAGTCTGGCAGAGAGATTCCGGGAGAGAGAGAGAGACATGCAGGGTGTTCTCCCCGCTGAGATGGAGGGGCCACGTAGGGGCCATTTGTCCCACAACCACAGAGAAGGACCTAAGCGGTTGTGGAAGTATTATAACTTCTTCCCCAGACCCTGCAGACGAGGAAAGCAGCTCGGCTGACACCTTGATTTCTGCCTTGGAAGACCCTGAGCAGAGGACCCAGCAAAGCCCTCCCTGCTGACTTCTGACTCGTGGAAATGGGAGATAAATGGATGGTGTTTGAAGCTGCTGAGTTTGTGGGCATTGTTCCAGAGCCACAGAAAACAAACGCACGTCACCTCTCTCCTGGTTGGGCCTCCCGCCTTAGTGGTCCTCTGTCTTCCTCCTGGTTTACTCACCTAAGTGTGGCGCCTTTGCTAGCAGCTGCCCAGGAAAGGTACACGGGAGCAATTTGCATGTCTGAAATTGCCTGTCGCCTTTATTCGATAGTCACACTTTACTGAAAGTTTGGCTGGGTGTAGAATTCTAGACTGGAAACTATTTTCCCTCAGAATTTTGAAAGCATTGCTTCCTTGCCTTGTAGCATCTGGCCTTGATACTGGGGAGTCCATCGGCATTCTGATAGTGGCCTTTGTATGAAACCCGTTTTCTCTCTGCCCCTCCTGATGTCTCTCTCCTGGAAGTGTTTAGAGTGTTCTCTTTGTCCCAGTGTTCTGAAATTTCACAATGAGGTGCCTTGGTGTGGGTCTATTTTCATCCACCCCGAGACATGGGCGAGAACGTCCCCTGCCCCAGACCCTACACTTTGATTTTTTATTTTCTTTACAGACATGGTCTTTCTCTGTCATCCAGGATGGAGTGCAGTGGTGCAACCATAGATCACTGTAACCCAGAACTTCTGGGCTCAAGCAATCCTCCTGCCTCAGCCTCCCAAGTAGCTGGGACTACAGGTGTGTGCCACTACACCTGGCTTATTTTTAAATTTTTTGCAGGGATGGGGTTCTTGCTGCGTTGCTCAGGCTGATCTCTAACTCCTGGCCTTAAGCGATCTCTTGCCTCGGGGCTGCCCAAAGTGATGGGATTACAGGTGTGAGCCATTGCTGGGCCCAAGCCTTATACTTTAGAAAGCCCTCTCTGGCCATCCTCCAGCCGTGACCCTTCCCACAGGACAAGGGGTCTACTGGACAACTGAGAGGCAGGCCCTGACAATGACCTGGCTACATACCTGGAAACCTGGAACTCCCTGCCCAAATGACCCAAAGCCCATCCCAGCACCATGCAGCCGTCTTCCCTAGATCTGTCCTCCTGAGCACAGATGACCCCACTGTTTTTTGCCCCCTGTGCCTACAGGGTGGCCAAGGAGTAGCTGTTTGTGGGAGATAGGAAGGGAGCTGGGGTGTGTGGGGTGGGGTGTCCACGTGCGTGCACGAGGCCCTCAGGATGTGGGTCAGATCTAGGTGCTGGGAGAGAAAGGGAGCAGGTGAGAGGATGTCGCCGGGGCCAGGGCCCAGCTCCCCGAACCTCCACACGCTGTGCATTTGACATCAGAACCTGGTCTTCGGGCAGTTATGAAGGTACAATCGTCAAGGCAGGAAGACAGAACATACTTTATTTAATAGTTTGTTAGCTTCGTTTACAGCTTTCAAAAATTTAAATGTATGGCACGTTGGCCTCTGTTTATAGTCCTGCCTCAGACCCTGTGTTGGGGGTGGGCTTGGCGCTGGGCAGTGGTAGGGGTCCTCTCGTCTGGAAATTCATGTCCGTCCACTCTGGGACACTTTCTTATTTCTTCTCTGCCACCTTCACTGCTCTCTCCTTCTGCAGCTCCAATCAGCTATACGTTGGACCTCCTGTGAGAGTCCTCTTGTTTCCTTAGCTCTGCTCTCTTATTTTCCTTTTCTTCCTATTTCTCTTTCTTGCTTGCTCTTTTTTTTCCTCCATACCATCCATTTGAAATTACTCATTTCTGCCATCATAATTTCAGCTTCCAAAAGTTCTTCCGTGTTCTTTGAATGTTCCTTTTTAAAATGCAATCTGTTGTTTTTATTTAGCATGGGGTTTTACCTTCTCCCTGCGTGGTCTGTATCCCTCTAGGTTACTCCCTTTTGTTTGCTCGCCTGCCTGCTTTCGTTGTGTATGTGGGGTCGGGGGAGAATGGTAAGACGTTTTCTCGGATGTCTGATTATCCCTGACCACCCACTCTTATTTGACAGTGGGCTGCTGAAATGCAGATCGGAGGCCCTGTGAGTGAGCCTCCTCACGTGCATCACGGGACCTGGCTCTGGAACTGTGCCGGGAGAACCCCAGTTGCGAGCATCTTTTCATCCTTTGTCCTGGGCTGGTCAGATCCCTGAGAAGTTTCTCGCGCCTCCTGTAGGATACAGGCCTGACTGGTGCAGTCATGGGATCTGCGTTAGGGGAGACGGGAGGGTGTCTCCATGTGAGTTTGGGAACTTTCATTTATTCCCTGTTTTCAGTGTCACCCCTTTGGCCTGAACTGGTCTTTGTGCTCCCCAGTCCAGAGACCCCTTTTTAACCCTATCCAGAACCTGAAGTCTTTAACTTACTGTGCATTTTTGAGTTTTGTCCAGGTCATAGCATGCGTCAGTAGTTCATCCCCTGTGTTCCTGAGTGGTATTCCATTGCACGGATACACCACGTTTCGTCCATTGATGAACCTTAGGTTGTTCCCAATTTGGGGCTATTAAGAGTGATGATGCTAAGAACATTTGTGAGCAAGTCTGTGTGCAAAAATATGTTTTCATTTTTCTTGTGTAGATACCTAATTTCTCTGGAATTTCTGCAGCATATGGCAAATTAAGCTTTTTATCTTTTTAAAAATTCAATGGTTTTTATATACTCACAGAGTTGTACAACCATCGCCACAATCAATTTTTGAACATTTCCAACATCTCAAAAGGAAATCCATGCCATTTAGCTATCACATCCCATCGCTCTACCCCTCCTCAGCCTCAGCCCTAAGCAACCACTAATCTACTTTTTAATTAATTTTTTCTTTTATGCATTGTGGTTTCATATAAGAACTGTTTGACTAAGCCCAACTTCACAATGATTTTCTCCTATTTTTCTTCTAAAAGTTTTATTGAGTTTATGCCTTTTTAATGTTTTAAAAAAGCTCCTTTATTGTGTGAAATGTCACCACTTAAAATTTTAAAAAACTAAATTTATTTAAAAATACTTCATGGGGATAAAGAAGAAACAAATATAGCGTGATATGATTCAGTGTTAAATCTAGGTGATGGGTGAGTGGGAATTAGTTATACTTTTTGTAGGTTTGGAGTTTTTTATAATAAATATATCTTTTTAGCCAGGTTTGGTGGCTCACACCTGTAATCCTTCCACTTGGTTAGGCAGGAGTTTGAGGCCAGGTGTTTGAGACCAGCCTGGGCAACATAGCAAGATCCCTTGTCTACAAAAAATTAAAAATTTAGCCAGGCATTGTGGTGCAAGCCTGAAATCCCATCTACTCGGGAGGCTGAGGCAGGAGGATCACTTGTGCCCAGGAGTTTGATGTTGTAGTGAGCTATGATGATGCCACTGCACTCTAGCCTGCATGACAGAGTGAGACCCTGTCTCAAAAAAAAAAAAATATATATATATATACACACACACACACACACACACACACAAACACACATATATCTTTTTAGTATCATTTTAGTAGGGCATTGTGAGGGAGTGGAGCTAAATGCATTTTTTTTTTCCAGAGACAGGGTCTCACTCTGTCACCCAGGCTGGAGTGCAGTGGTGCAATGAAAACTTACTATAGCTTCAGACTCCTGGGCTCAAGTGATCCTCCCACCTCAGCCTCCCGAGTAGCTGGGACTACAGGTGTGTGCCACCCCACCCAACTAATTTTTTTTTTTTTTAGGAACAGGGTCTCACTATGCTGCCCAGGCTAGTCTCAAACTCCTGGTCTCAAGGGATCCTCCCACCTTGGCCTCCTAAAGTGTTGAGATTACAGATGTGAGCCACCATGCCCAGCCATATTTCTTAGTCATTTTCATAGGGATTACAATATCAATCCTTAATTTTTCCCAGTCCACTTAGAGCTAACTTCATATTACTGCACCTGAAATGTAGAAACCTTGAACTATAC
This sequence comes from Varecia variegata, assembly GCA_028533085.1. Lineage (NCBI taxonomy): Eukaryota > Metazoa > Chordata > Mammalia > Primates > Lemuridae > Varecia > Varecia variegata. The sequence continues at coordinate 2,624,674 of CM052448.1, read as the reverse complement.
AAGTCCATTTACTCCCTGCCCCAATCCTTTAAGCTATCATTGCCATATATTTATTCTATCCATATCTGTTATAAACCTTACAAACTTCATTGACTTAACTTTTGCTATAAACAGCTAAATGTATTTTAACAAAATTCAGAGGAAAATAGTCTTCTTTCCCATTTCAGAATTTTATATTTCCCTTTTTAAAAATAGTTGCATACTGAGGAGCATTAGCTATCATCTGGCATCTAATTCCACGTGCAGAACTGGGCCATGGAGACTTCATGTCCAGGGCCCTGTGAACATGAAGTTGGATTTTTTCCCTTTGGGAATAGAATTCTTGGTTGGGAGGGATTGTCCCTTCAGAACTTTAAAATTATGATCCCATTGTCTTCTAGCTCTAATATGTTAAGTTGAAAAGTTAGCTAACAGTCTTATTGTTGCTTTTTTGAAGGTAAGGTGACTTTTTTTCTTCTAGCTACTTGTAAGATTTTTCTCTATCTCTTTAATTTTCTGCAGTAAAACCATGGTGTTCCCAGGTGTGGTTTTTATTTTATTTATCTTGGCTGACATTACATACAGATCCAAGGAGTTCAAAGTGCTTCTTGAACGTGTGGTTTGATATGTATTTGGATGTCTTTCACCAGTTATGGGAAATTATCAGCTGATATTTATTGAAAATCATTCCTTCTTCTGGGACACTGCTTGCTTGAAAGTTAGACTTTTTCCTCCATGTCCCATTTTTCTCTTAACCCTTTTCTGTATTTTCATTGTTTTCTCCCTCTGTGTGTATGTCTGAATTTTTTCTATTGCCTTGTTTTCCAGTTCACTAATAATTTATTCTGATAATCCATTAAATTCATACATTGAATTACTAGTTTTTGTCATAATTATTTTTCTAAAATTTCCATTTGGCTTTTAAAAAAATAGATTTTAGGTCTTTGGTGATATTATTCATCTTTTCCTCTATATTTTTAAATATACTAATCCTAGTTATTTTAAAGTCCCTATTTGATAACTTCAATATATGACTCACCTGTGGTCTTTTTCTATTTCTCCCCTTTGTTTTCAGTGATTTGGTCCTGCTTTTTAGTATCTTATAATGAAAAATAGTCTTTTATATTTACTCACATATTTACCATTTTTAGTGTTACTCATTTCTTTGCAAAGATTCAGTTTCCCATGTGGTATTAATAAAATTCCCCTTCAGTCTGAAGAACTTCCTTTAGCATTGCTATAGCTAAGGGTTGCTGGTAACAGAATTTCTTAGTTTTTTTTTCTGAAAATGTCTTTATTTCACCTTTAATATCGAGAAGCATTTTCACTGGATGTAGAATTCTGAGTTCTGTCAAAACTTAAAAGATATTTCATTGTCTTCCGGCCGCTGTCGTTTCTGATGCAAAGTGAATATTATTCAGATCCTTGGTGTCCTGTATCTACTGTGTCGCTTTTCTTTGTCTCCTTTCCAGATTGTCTCTTTATCTTTGGCTTTGGGCAGTTCGGCTGTGAAGTGCTTACGCATAGTTTTCTTCGTGTTTATTCCGCTTGGGGTTTTCTGAGCTTCTTGGATCTGTATGTAATGTCACCAAATTTGAGGATTTCTATCCATCATTTCTTCAGATCTTTTTGTGGTCCAGTTCTCTCTCTCCTCTCCTTTGGGGACTCTAATTACTCACTTGAGATTGTCCCGCAAGTCACTGGGGCTTTTCCCTCCCATGCTCTTTTTTCTCTCTGAGCTTCAGTTTAGATAGATTTATTGTCCTTCTTCAAGTTTACTAATCTCTTCTTCTATGGTGTACAGTTTGCTGTTAAGCTCATAGAATGAATTTTTTATTAAAGATATTATATTTTTCAGTTCTAGAATTTCTATTTAATTCTTTTGATTGGTTTCTGTATCTGTGCTGAGATAGCATATCTCATATATATTCCTTTATATATAGAATCTTCATGTTTGAGAATATTTATATTATGGACTGAACTATGCCCACGCCAAATATATAGGTGGAAGCCCTAACCCCCAATAAGACTGTAATTGGAGAGGTAATTAAGGTTAAATGAGGCCATATGGGTGGGCCCTGATCTAATCTGACTGATGTCCTCATAAGAGGACAAAGATACCAGGATGTGCGTTCACAGAGGAAAGGCCATGTGAGGACAGAGCAAGAAGACAGCTGTCTGCAAACCTAGGAAAGAGGAAACCAACCCTGCTGCCACCTCGATTTTGGACTTCCAGCCTCCAGAACTGTGAGAAAATAAATTTCTGTTGTTTAAGCCACCAAGTCTATGATGTTTTGTCATGACAGCCCTAGTAGACTAATACAACTTTAAGATCCTCATCTGCTAATTCCAACATCTTGCTCATATTGGGGTCAGTCTCCATTGACTGTCTTTTCTCTTGATGGTGGGTCACGTTTTCCTATGTCTTTGTGTGTCTAGTAATATCAAACAGTATCCTCAACATTGTGAATGATACATTCACAATCCAGAGATTCCGAATCCTATCTTCCTCCAAAGAATGTTGATTATTTATTTTAACAGTCACTTAACTTGGCTGGATTCAATTTGCAAATTCTGTCTTCCCTGGAGTGGGCAGCAGCTGAAACTCCAGTTCTTTCAACCTCAGCTTGGAGTCTGCTTTGGGCATGCATTGTTCATGAGTCAGCCGGAGATTCGGGCAGAATTTGTACACAGAATTTGGAGCTCTCCAGCTCTGTTTCTGTTCTTTCCAGGTTTCCCCTCCTGACTTTCCAGCAGCTACGATTGTCCTCTGGTTCTTCAAACCAAACCAATAAGACTGTGAGTTTTCCATTGGCATTTTTAGCCACTGGAGTGGCAGCCTCTCCCAGACGAGAAGCCATAGAAGTGTGAAATATCTAATGCAGGTCCATTCTTTCAGGTGTCGATGCCCCTCCAGTATTGCTTTTGGATTCTCTCCAGGGACTTTAGGTAATTTTCAAAATATTTCATTCAGAATATGTAGTTGCAATCTTCAGAAGGATTGATCAAATAGGAGCTACTTGCCCATACCTGAATATAAGTCCTAAATATGGTTGGAATCAATCCAGATCTCTCTGCCTTCACTTCCTCTACCTTAGTCTAAACCACCATAGTGGCAGCAAGGCTAAAGCAGTAACTTCCAAACTGGTTTCTGCTAATCCTCCTTATCCCAGTCCAACTCTTTCTTCACATGCTCAGAACGTATCAGTGGGTGGGTCTTGGACCCACTGTTCTTACTCTACACACTACCTGGAATATTTCATCCACATCTGTCTCAGTTGCCATTTATCTGCTGGTGACTCCTGAATGTGACCTCCAGTCTAGGGCTAACTCGTATACGTGCCGCTGACTGCAGGACGTGTCTTTCTGATTGTGTCATGGGATCCTTGAACTTACTGTGTCCTAATCCAGTATCATCATATCTTCTCTCAGAACTACTTTTCTTGTGTTCTCTATCACAATGAATACCCCCCACCCCATGCACCCAGTTGCCCAGATCAGAAATCTGGGAATCATTCTTGATCCCCCAACTCAGTGTTTCATATCCTAAACCTCTTAATCTTCATCTCCTTAATCTCTCTCAGAACTCGTTTTTATCCATCTTATTTTCCCCCAGAGACAGAGTCTCACTCTGTCACCCAGACTGGAGTGCAGTGGTGTCATCACAGCTTGCTGCAACCTCAAACTTCTGGGCTCATTCTATCCTCCTACTTCAGCCTCCTGAATATCGGAGACTACAGGTGCACGCCACCATGCCCGGCTAAGTTTTGTAATTTTTTTTTAGATAAGGGGTCTCGCCATGTTGTCCAGACTAGTCTCAAACTCCTGGCCTCAAGCCTCCCAAAGTGCTAGGATTGGAGGCATGAGCCACTGTGCCCGGCCACATTTTTCTCCATCCTCACTGCCACTGCTACCACAGTCTCTAACCTGGGTTATCCAGTGACATTCTCCTCCCTGGCTTTCCCACTTCTGGTCTTCCTCTGATCCCTTCTGTGAACAGTAACCAGAATAATCTTTTGGCACTTCTAGGTCCCTTCTAAATATGAAATCTTGGGTCAGCTTATGGGTTTTTTTTTTTTTAAAAGCCTGCTGGGATTTTGACTGGGATTGTGTTGAATCCATAGATCAATTTGGGGGAAAATGCCATGTTAACAATATTATCTTCTAATTCTTGAATGTGGTATCTCTCTGCATTTATTTAGGTTTTTAAGGTTTCAGAAATGTTTTGTCACTTACAAAGTGTCTTAGACATCTTCGTTAAACTTTTTCTTAAATATTTCATATTTTGATGCTATTCTAAATGTTACTATTTATTAATATAAATTTCTAATTTTTTTTTTTTTTTTTTTTGAGACAGAGTCTCGCTTTGTTGCCCGGGCTAGAGTGAGTGCCGTGGCGTCAGCCTAGCTCACAGCAACCTCAAACTCCTGGGCTTAAGCGATCCTACTGCCTCAGCCTCCCGAGTAGCTGGGACTACAGGCATGTGCTGCCATGCCCAGCTAATTTTTTGTGTATATATATATTTTAGTTGGCCAGATAATTTCTTCCTATTTTTAGTAGAGATGGGGGTCTCACTCTTGCTCAGGCTGGTCTCGAACTCCTGACCTCGAGCGATCCACCCGCCTCGGCCTCCCAGAGTGCTAGGATTACAGGCGTGAGCCACTGCGCCCGGCCAAATTTCTAATTTTTTGATACTATTATATAGACATGCTATTGATTTTGATATATTGACCTTGCATCCTATAACCTTGATAAGCTCACATATTAGTTCTAGTCATTTTTGTCTAGATTCCTTCAGATTTTTCACAGAGAGGATTATGTCATCTGTGAATAAAGGCAGTTTTATTTCTTCCTTTATTACCTGCATGTATTTTATTTACTGTTTTGTGTTCCATTAGAAAGGACCTCCATTACAGTGTTAAATAAAATGGAAGAAGGCGGTATCTTTGTCTTGTTCCTATCTTAAGAAAAAATAATTCAACTTTGACCACTAACTATAATGTTAGCTATAGGTTTTCTATAGATGCCTGTGATTGGGTTAAAGAAAACCCCTTCTAGTCTAGTTTGCTGAGAGTTGTTCTTTTTATTTTTTATTACAAATAGGTACTGAATTTTGTCAAATGTTTTTTTACATAAAAAAGATGATATTCCTTCTCGAAGAAAGAAAATAAAAAAAAAAAAAGATGATAAAATTTTTCTGCTTTAATCAGTGTGTTAGTTTCCTGAGGCCACTGTAACAAGTTACTACAAACTTGGTGGCGTCAAACAACAGAAATTTATTCTCTCCCAGTTCTGGAGGTCAGAAGTCTGAAATCAAGGTGTCGGCAGGGCCACACTCCACCTGAAGGCTCCAGGGCAGAATCTGTTCTTTGCCTCTTCTGGCTCTTGGTGGCTGATGGCATTTCTTGGCTTGTGGCTGCATCACTCAAATCTCTGCCTCTGTGCTCACATCTCCTTCTCTGTATCTTCTCTGCTATCTCAAATCTCCTTCTGCCTTACTCTTATAAGGACACTTGTCATTGTACAGTCACACATTGCTTAACAACAGGGACATATTCTAAGAAATGCACTACCAGGCGATTTTGTGACAAACCAAAATGGCATAGCCTACTATGCACCTAGGTGTAGTCTATTGCTCCTGGGCTACACACCTGTGCAGCATGTGACTGTACTGAATACTGTAGGCAACTGGAACACAATGATAAGTATTTGTGTATCTAAACATATCTAAACATTAAAAAGGTACAGTAAAAATATAGTATTATATTATACTCTTAAGGGACCACTATCACATATGCAGTCCATTGTTGACTGAAATGTCGTGATGCAGCACATGACTTTATTTAGGGCCCACCCAGATGAGCCAGGATTATCTCCTCATGGCAAAATCCTCAACTTAATCACATCTGTATAGGCCCATTTTCCCTCTTGTACAGGTTCCAGGGATTTGATGTGGATGTCTTCGGGGAGCCATTTTTAGGCCTAACACACCTAATATGATTAATTGCAATGATTGATTTTCAAATCTTGAACAAACCTGGCACTCCTGGGATAGACTCCACTTGGTTGTGATGTCTTAAATTTGCTTTTTGTGTCCATGTTCATTGGGCACGTTGGTTTGTAGGTTTGTTGTAATATCTTTGTCTGATTTGGGTGTGGAGTAATGCAATCCTCATAAAATGAAATGGTAGGTGTTCCCTCTTCTATCTGTTTTCTAGAAAATCCTATGTAGAATTAGTTGTGGGTTTTTTTGTTT
>CM052448.1:2592565-2609021 GCA_028533085.1 Varecia variegata | reverse complement strand
AAAAAAAAAAAAAAAAAAAAAAAAAAAAAAAAAAAAGCAGTAGGCCTGGGATTGACCCCAGCTCTGCCGAAGCAGGTAGGATCTCACCTCCCTTCCCACCACCAGACCACATTCTGCCTTCTCTCCACCAGGACCCAGCTGGAATCCTGCCCTCCTGGGATTTATCTCCCATGCCTCTGTCACCCACCCCACCCGGGACTCCCACCCCTGGGGGTGTCAGTTATTATTGCTCTGTGCTGGTCTGACTGGTATTCCCCTCTCATCATTTCAATGTGTGTTGTGTTTGCATTTTTCTCCTCACTGTTCTGCATTTCTTGAAGGCAAAGTCCAAATTTGATGCTATCTTTTAATCTATGTAAGCCTAGAAAGGGACAATAGAGATCAAATTGCAACAAATTCCATTTCTTAAAAAAGTTTCTAAGCCCCCCCCCCCTCCTCGTCCCTTAATGCAATCAATTTATGGATCCCCATGGCAACCCTAGCCTCATCCTTTGTTCTGGTGGCTTTGAGGCCAGATCATATATAGGCACCTTCCTTGGGAGGGAGGAAGGGAAAGTTTGGTGGGTGACACAAGGGGAGGGAGAAAGTAGCACCAAGGGATGGCAATGTCTGGGCGTGGCCAGCTTCGTGGTTGTGTGACCCCTGCGGTTGCACAGTGTCCCGAACTCAGCATGCTCAGAATGCACAGTGTCCCGAATGCTCAGCTGTTGCCATTTTGAAATCGTTAATACTTTTTGAACTAGGGGACCCACTTTTCATTTTACACTGGGCCCCTCAAATTATGTCGTGGGTCCTGCGTCCAGGTGTCCAGCTCCAGCAGCTGATGGGAGCCAGTGCACATGAGAGAAAGCAGATGTGGCAGCTTGTGGTCTCTGGGGCAGGAGCCAGCTGGGTGTGCAACAGGAGCTTGGGAGAAAAGTCTCTCCCTTTGTCAGTTTCCTCTCTTTCCAGGTCAGCCTGTGAATTTCAGCTTCCATTTTCCTCCGGCTGCTCAGCCCTCAGCCCAGAGTTGGGACATCCCAATCGCTTCACCTCCAACCCCTGGATCCTTCCTCGACAGCTCCACCAGACAGCTCCCTTTGCTGCTCCCCCAGCAAGATCCCGAATTTTCCTTCTGCCTCTCTCTGCATTGCTTTGTCTCTCTCTTCCTTCTTTCCAAATTGGCTTTTTAAAAACCAGCTTTATCGAGATGCAGTTTATATACCATAGGATTTACCCATTTAAAGTGCAGCTTTCAATGGCTTTTAGTATATTCACAGAGCTGTGCAACCATCGCCACAAGCAGTTTAGGACAATTTCGTCCTCACATCTCCTCTATCACCCACCACTCCCCACCCCTTGGCCCCACAACCGCCGATCATAGATTTGCCCGTTCTGGACATTTCGAATAAGTGGAATCATGTACAGTAATAGATGACCTTTTGTGTCTGGCTTCTCTCACTCAGCACAATGATTCTGAGGTTCATCCACATTGTAGCATGTGTCAGTGCTTCATTCCTTCTCGTGACCAAATAATATCCCATTGCATGGACAGACATGATGTCTGCCAGTTCCTCCGTTGATGGATTCAAACGAACTTTTCTCAGGAAACCTTTTCTGACTTGTTCCCACCTCACTCTCTCATCCCTAAGCATTCTGTAAATGGGGATTCGTGGTCATTTTTTTCACGTGTTCTCTGGTACTGGAGTGGCGGAGGTTTGTAGAAAGAGCAGGCAGCCTTAGGTGTGCACCCTGTGATGCTCCTTAGCGGCTGGGTGACTTGTCCTCCTTTGGGCCTTATTTCCTCATCTGTGAATGAGGATGGTTTTTCTTTCCAGGATTGTGGGAGGCGTGGCAGGGTGGCATACCTAAGGCACTCAGCGGTCAGCCATGACCCCCTGCTGAGGGTGTGCAGGCAGGAACCACTTTCCTCCTTGCTCTTTCCCCTGTCAACATCTGAGCTCAGGGGTCTTTGATGAGAGTCAGGCGGAATGGAGAAGAAATAGAAAGGACAGAAAAAACGGATATCAGGGAATACTAGAGGACCTCATCCTAATGATACCAGTGAGAACAATGAGCCAAAGGGACTGCACAGGATGTACGTTTTGGGGTTGAGCAAGGAGAGGCAGGAAGTGCAGGGGTCTGGAGTCTGAAGACCCGTGATCTATGTCCAGGTCATTTACTTCTGATTCATCGAGACTGGGTTCCCTCGGTTTCCTCCTCTGTAAAATGGAGTAAGAATCTGCACCATAGCTGCCCACGAGGGAGGGAATGGCTTGAACGCATGTGCACAGTGCTGCGGAAACCATTTACCTAGCGCTCCCCATGGGGACATGGTATCTCCACCCCACCAGGCAGGCCCTGCCTAAGGCCTCCAGGTGGCTGGACACCTTGTCCACTCTATGAGGCAGTGGTCTGCAGCCACTTCAGGCTAGGGCCCACCCTTCTCAGTGTCCTGGAGGCCTCTAGGACCCAGGGGACCTGATACTGTTCATCACTCATTCATCAAATTTGACAATGTATAATACTTCTTGCAGGGCACTGTGCTGGGACTAAGACACGGAGCCCACAGAGCCATGGTGAGCTGGACACCCAGAGGCACATTCAGATACAAGGTGCTGCCTGCCCTGTGTCACTCTGTGACTGGATACACTTCCTGCCTTTCCTGTGCAGATTGACTTCTTGAATACATCTGTTTATGTCTCCAGGGCTTGCTAATCTAACTCCTTGAATATGTGGGGATTTCTTTATGCTTTGCACAGAGGATTAGCACAGTGGCAATGCCCTCCGGAGAGTCTCAAGATATATTTGATGAATATATAAAAACATGAACAAATGGGGGGAAAAAAGAAATGGTGTGTTTCATGCCCTCTCACACAGTTATGCCCAGAAGCAATGCAGGAGCCATAGAGTGGGCTAGGAGGGCTTCCTGGAGTAGGTGACATTTGAAGTGGGTCTTGGAGGATGAGTTAGAGTTTGCCAAGCATTTATGTTCTCAGTGTAGGGAACAGAATTTGCAAAAGTATAAAAAGGCCTGAGTGATGAGAACTTCCTAATGGCTGAATGGGAGTGAGATGGTGATGGTGGAATGATGGACAGTGGAAGAGACAGATGGGAGGGATGGGGCAGCACGAGATTTTGAACAGTATAAATAGAAAAAAGTAGAAAGATCACTCAATCTTGACACTCAAAGACAATCACGATATACACAGATAAGTTTTTAACAGACTTTATATTATATATGTTCTCTTTTAAAAAACAGACTATATGTGCAGTGCTTTCTTTTTCTATGTATAGGAACTATTTATTTTAAAGATTTCTTCCCCTTTCTCTTTTTTTCAGGAAGTTAACTCGGATGCTATGTGGGGAGAAACGTGGAGGGCAAAGAACACTTAGGTGAGAAGTTGCCATCGGAGCCACCCAGACAATACGGGACGCCACAGGAGCGGTGGGTTAGGGAGGAGGAGCCCTGTCCCCCGGTAAAGCTGTGGGCACAGGGAGACCGGTTGCGTCGTGGATGAAGAGGGAGGAGTCCGCGCTGACTCGCAGGTTTCTGGCTTAGGAAACAGGGTTGCTGCTGATCCCTCTAAGAGCCGGGCAAGTTTATAACGAACTGAGATGGGATCACCTTAGGTTTTCCTGGCAGTGTCCGCGGGCAGTGGTCACGCGTACTGGTCTCTCAAGAGCCCCATAACTGTCTGGGGCACCCGAGAAGTGCAGGCGGTTGTCCAGGGCGGGGAGCGCACCTGGGACGTCTAGATCCTAAGCCCTGATGCAAGGGGCCTCCTCGGGCCCGGAGCCAGCGCTCACGACCCTCCTCTTGTAGGCGAGGGCGTCGGACCTGGGGCCCAGTCGCCTCCCGGTTGGCAGCCCTGCGTCCCCTCACTGCACTTGGGGGCCGGGGATGGAATCCTTATCCCGCCACTTCCTGCCTCGGGGACTTTGGAGAAGTTGCTCTACCCCTCCTGCCTCAGTTTCCCCATCTGTACACGCTCGTCTGCGGAGCCGAGGGTCTGTAACCCCCAGAGGCCGTTCCACATCACTGGCACGCGGCGAGGGGGAGTGGCGCGGCCTGGGCTGGGGCCTGGACGTCGCCGGGGAGGGCCGCGGGCAGGGCGGTGAGGGGCAGGCGAGGGGCAGAGCTGCCCAGGCGGGACTGGCGGGCCCGGGCCGGCGCCGACTCCGCGCCTGAAGACCCGACCCGCGCGCGGCCAGGCCGCAGCTCCCGGCGTACGCTAGGCCCCCGAGTCCCGGCCCTCGCCACCGGTCGCCGTCAGAACAAAAGTGGTGGCTCAGCCCCGACGCCGCGGCGCCCCGCAGGCCAGGCCCGCACGGCGCCCGCCGCCCCACACACGCCGGCCGCGCCTTCGGCCCTTCCGCCCGAGCGCGCTCGGCTCTTTCCGCCGCGGCCGGCGCAGGTGGAGGGGGCGGGGCGGGGGCCGTGCGTGGTGACGCCGCGGGGGGGTGACGCACCAGCGTGCCCCGCCCCCTCCCCCTCCCCGTTCAGGCTCTGGAAAGAGAAGAAAAAAAACTTTCTTTTTTTTTTAATTGAGGAATCAACAGCCGCCATCTTGTCGCGGACCCGACCGGGGCTTCGAGCGCGATCTACTCGGCCCCTCCGGTCCCGGGCCCCACAACCGCCCGCGCACCCCGCTCCGCCCGGCCGGCCCGCTCCGCCCGGCCCTCGGCGCCCGCCCCGGCGGCCCCGCTCGCCTCTCGGCTCGGCCTCCCGGAGCCCGGCGGCGGCGGCGGCGGCGGCAGCGGCGGCGGCGGCGGCGGCGGCGGAACGGGGGGTGGGGGGGCCGCGGCGGCGGCGGCGGCGACCCCGCTCGGCGCATTGTTTTTCCTCACGGCGGCGGCGGCGGCGGGCCGCGGGCGGGGAGCGGAGCCCGGAGCCCTCTGGTCGTCGGGCCTCGAGCGAATTCATTAAGTGGGGCGCGGGGGGGGGGAGCGAGGCGGCGGCGGCGGCGGCACCATGTTCCCGGGGACAGCCTGAGCCGCCCGGCCGGGCGCCGTCGCTGCCAGCCGGGCCCGGGGGGGCGGCCGGGCCGCCGGGGCGCCCCCGCCGCGGAGTGTCGCGCTCGGGAGGCGGGCAGGGGATGAGGGGGCCGCGGCCGGCGGCGGCGGCGGCGGCGGCCGGGGGCGGGCGGTGAGCGCTGCGGGGCGCTGTTGCTGTGGCTGAGATTTGGCCGCCGCCTCCCCCACCCGGCCTGCGCCCTCCCTCTCCCTCGGCGCCCGCCCGCCTGCTCGCGGCCCGCGCTCGCTGCTCTGCCTCGCAGCCGGCCGGGCCCCCGACCCCCGCCCGGGCCCTCGCCGGCCCCGCCGCCCGCGCTCGGGGCTCTTTTCGCGAGCAGGTGAAAATGGCCGAGAACTTGCTGGACGGTCCGCCCAACCCCAAACGAGCCAAACTCAGCTCGCCTGGCTTCTCGGCGAATGACAGCACAGGTGAGGAGGGGGCCGGCGGGGCGCGGGGGAGGCCGGGGCTGGGGCTGGCTGGCTGTCCCCCGGAGGGGGAGTGCCCGGGCGTCCGGGGGTCGCGGTCGCCAAGACCCGAGCTCGGAGCGGCGTGTGGAGCGGGCCCCGCGCCCCTTCTTCTCGGCCCCCGCCAGAGGGCTAGAAGTTTGTCGCAGGACTGTCACTGGGCCCTAGTGGGGCAGCACATGCTTTAGTGCGCTCGGCTTCCCCGGAGTTGATACCCTCCTCGCGTGGAAATCGAATGGCACTCCGAGAGAGCAAAAAGTAAAGTGGAGCATGTGGATTTTGTTTGGTAATGCCCTACACATCTATCTGCTGCCGTGTGTCGACACACGCGTGGCTGTCTAGAGGGATGACAGCGGAGTGTCCCTTTGATGGTTAGGGAAAGAAAGATTTGCGGCGAAAGGTAACTCGATGTGTTTCGGGATTGGCACCCCATTCTCAGCGCTGCAATCGGAGGACACTCATAGCAGCCGCCAGCTTGCGAGTTATGACTGAGAAGTTTCTGGGAATGTGTTCCTTGGAAAGGTGCTTAGAAGTCATTTTGAAAACTCTTTTTTTTTTGGTCAACTAGTCATTCCAATTTTCAAAACCCGAAACTTCGTTAGCAAGATGTCATCAAAGTTGCTGTGATGTGTTTCATTTACATCTATAACTTTAAAAGAAAGTTAAACAGCAGATTTTTGAATTCATTTGGGCTGCAGTCTCCATTTGAGCTAATGTTGCTTTTACAGTGTAGATGTACAAAAAATTATGTCAAGGAATATAGGAATTCCAATTTTTAAAAAAAAATTTAGCAAAACACTGAATAAATCTTTTTTTTTTTTTTTTTTTTTTAACAACTTCCCTGGAAACTTTCTTAGGTAATCGTATCAGGTGCCTAAGAGAAGTATTTTACTTTTCTATTCATTCAGTAATTCTGAGTTTTTCTGGGCTGGTTCAGGGTAACTCAAGCTAGTTGTATTTCCTCTTTCAGAGATCGCCTTTGCAATAAAAATTTGTGTGCTGTTGGGAACAATTAGGTCTCTAGCGCAGCTTGCATTTCTCCAGTACGGTTTTGTAGTAGCAGCATCTGAAAATGTTCCTAATGAATGGATCCAAATTGAATTACATTGCTGCCTTCATATTTGCCGTATATGCAGCTGTTCAACTCGTGGAAATATTTCTGTGTTGGACCACTAGTGTATTCAGAATCTATTTCTACTTTTGAAACAAACCTTGAATTTTGTGGCTTCATTTTGAATACAATTCCTGAAATCCAGTTATGAAAAGTAGCATTTAATTTAATATTAGCTAATGTAGAAGTGAGAGAAAAGACTAAAAAAAAACCAGTTGTAAGATTTCTTGTCTAGCTAAAATTTATTAAACAGTGGGGAGGAGTAAATGAGTCTCATGGTATATAAAAGTCACTGATGGTTTTCTTTTTAACAGATAAAAAGTTGAGTTTGACATTAATTTTGTAAAATTAACATATTTGAAGTGAGAAATTTGGAAACAACTATAGTTTAAATGCCCTTTTGCTGCAAAAAGATCTCCATTGCTTTGTTAATCTTGCCCATGTATGATAGTAGGTCACAGCAGGCAAGTTCAGCTTTGACGCTTGTCCTCTGAAACTGGTGACTTGAATGGCATTGCAACTGTGCTGTTGTTAAATGAAGTTATTGTAGATTTTGTCTTAAAAGGCAGGGCAAATTAGTAATAAAAGACAAAAATGCTTGTCCTGCTATATACATCTAGCTGTTTCCAAGACGGGCCAAAAGGATGGCCTTTTGGGGTAATTTCTGTTGTTGGATGGTTAGATACTTACTTTAATGTGCTGCTAATCACAACAAAGTTTATCAGAAAGGATTTTCCACACTTAACCACTTGTTTCCCTTCCTTCCCAATTTTGACCATTGTAAGGCACAGAGAGGCTCTTTAACTTGTCCCAACTGTGGGATGAAAAAGTCAGTATTTAATGGCTTTGATTTAAATAATCAAAAGAATAAAATCATGATCATACTTAAGTTGGGTCCTCAGTTACATATTCATCACCATCACCTTATCGTGAAAGAGGCTGTTAGTGTGGGGGACCAAGGAAGGGATCATTATCAAGCACATCAAACAAGGAACAACCTTGTCTGGAGTAACTGCCAGTCTAAGGTACCGAGTAATGAGATGGACAGAGATCTTAAAAATGACTAAAGTATTTACATTAAATACTTTCAAAGGAGTGGAGGCTTTAGTTAGATGGGACAGAGAGACCTGAGAATAACATTTTTGAGGGAATCAACCCTATTTTAGTGGGGGGAAGTATCTCTGAGGCTCCCAGGAGAAAATTGGACCAGGTGGAGCAAGGTGTGTGCCCTGTGCATATGATCAAATTTGAGGGAGGCCACCTCTGTTCCTGGGAAGAGCTGAGGGGTTTGGAGGAGGGGAAGGCGGTGGCTTTGGCAGCCTGAGAATCAGGAGCAACTTGGACTGTGGAGACTGGCATGTGGGGCCATTGGTGCCACTTACATGTGTCTGTGGGGGGGTAGCAGTGAACTGAGAGAAGAGCGTCCCTGACATCAGGAGCTTATCAGCCAGGGTGCTCCCTGCAGGGTGCTTGCAGTCCATCAAGCGGCGCGTTGATGTATATATACATAGAACTCCCCAATGAGGTCAGGCAGCGGTCTCCGAGTGATACATGTCATTGCCACTGATGACAAGTGGAAGTTGCTGAAGGCTGGGAAGGACATGCAGAGATGATGGAGAAATAGGGAATGTGCCCCAAAGGAGGGTAATGAGAGGAAGAAGGAAGAAACAGTACTTTTTACCCCAATAATCAGCGCTCTAGAGTGGCACAGAATTTGATGGTATCAGATGTTGATGAAGTAGCATTTTCTTATGTTAGGTTGAAGCCTTAAACACTTTCTCACAGTTGTAATCTTCCTGTATTCGGCACCCTTTATAAGAAGTAGGGACTTTGTGTTACCAGTATATAGTTAGTATGTGTTTTGGAAACTTCTTTATTTAATATGTCCAGATTAAAACAGCATATTAGTGTCTTTCAACAGCAGAGATTTATGATTTAAAAGTATAAGAGAAATAAATATCCAGGGAAGCAATAGACTTTTTTTTTTTTTCAATTAGCTTTATGGCAACATTTGCACATAACAGATTATTTATAAAAAAGTTCTTGAAAACTGCATTCTGAAAATCGAACATAGGTATATTTCATCCTGTCCTGTATAAGTGGCCCTAGGCAGTTGTGATTATATTTTTTAAGGTTAATCCCTTTCAATGCAGTAGAGAAACGTATTTAAAGAAAGCTTGTGGTGAATACTGGTACCAACCAAAATACCTTTTACAACCAAATGATGATCTTCTATATGTGTGCGGTACTTTACGTGTCAGAGTGCTTTTCTTCCAATCATGTCAGTTTGATCCTCATAACATCCTGTGAAGAGAAGGTAGTATTATTGCTCATTTCTAGGTGAGGAACAAGACTTGAGAGAGTAACATCAAGGGTCAAAACTGGTACCAACCTAGATTGTTAAAGTAAATAGTTGTATATATTTATTTTCTAAGTCTACATCTGTAAACATTGAATTTGCTTGAACTGGGGACCCAGGAGCCTGCCATGCTTGGCAGGTTTCAATGGCATCACTCCAGCTAGTGAATTGAATCCCTAGGGAGAAAGTTTGTAACCACCTATGGTGGCAAGGAGCAGGGGTGTGTTCTTCCTACCATGGCCGGGCCAGGGCTCCCCCTTTTCCCTCTGGTTCTGGTGTTATCTTTAAAGCATGTGGGCTCACATTCTTATTTACCTCCAGGAATGTCAAGTTAGCTTACCTCATCACTAAGTTCTGGCTAAATAGCACTAGAAGTTTTCATAGAGAGTTCTGGGGCTAGGGCTTTTCATGATTTTGCTTTGCTGTTACTTGTAAAAGTAGGGACTTCTGAATAACTGTGAGAGGGGTGAGAACAGTGGCTCCATCTGAAGTTCAGGGATGAAGGTGGGTGAGTACGAGTTACACCAAGGGGCTGCCTCAGCGGTCAGTTGAAAGATGTAGATTCACTCCTGTGTAACATTCAAATTTGATTCTATAATTCTTAGACATAATTGAAAATGACTTATAAGGGGACTGAGGCTTAATCCTACAGTTGGAAGTGGATGCTTAGATTGTTAGGCTGTGTTTTTACAGCTTCTAAGTTATGCATTGTAATTGTGTGACAAGGTATGTGATTACCTGGGGCTCCATAAGTGCTGATTTTGTATTTTTACTTAATGTATTTGAAAACAAAATAGTTTTAAAAAATGATTTTTGCCAAAGTATATCTTACCTTAAGACAAAGTGTACCTTATTGTGAGTTTTTGAAGATTAGGTAAGCTTGCCAGTTTAGTGCTTGGGTCACGGTAGTGAGAGCACCACCTCTTTATCTTACTCAAACCAGGACTTCGCATATATTCCAAGAAACTAGTGGGCACACTCAGAGGTGTTTCTTCAACAAGATTCTGTGCTCTAGTGAGGTTGGTCGTAACTGTAGGCATTCCCAGAGCCTCAGTGTGCTGATGGACACTGTGAGCCTTCGAGAGAAGACTGCACCATTCCCAAGCCTAATTGACCCTAGAACCCTTTTTTATGTAATACGTGGGTCTGCAACCTTTTTCTGCAAAGGGCCAGAGAGTACATATTTGGCTTTGTGGGCCATATGGTCTCTTGTTGCAGCTACTCAGTGCTGCCATGTTAGCAGAAAGGAGCCATAGACAATAGCAAACGGGTGGGCATGGCTGTGTTCCAGGAAAACTTTAGTTACAAGAACTGGCATCCGGGCATTTGGCCCATGGGCTGCAGTTTGGTGAGCCTGATGTAATGTGGCACTTAATTCTCGGCGCACCCATTGGGAGCACCCGTTGGGAGCACAGGGCTGCCCCAGTCTGGGCCGGCTATGAAGGCTTTAAGGAAACCAGCAGCAGCACAGGTCTTCTGAGCGCCGCAAAGTGAAGCCCAAGTGAGCAGCATGAGACTCTCGGAGCACTTCAACGCCTATTAGGAATCTCCCTCTGTCTTTTTTGTTCCCCTTAACAATTTTATGTACTTCTTTATTTAAAATCGGGTGAGTTTAATGGAAAGCCAGGTCACCTCACTAAGTTTTTCTTTGTCCTTTTGCCATCTTATTCTTCTCTTACTCCAGTAGCCCAGGTAGCATTTCTCATCCCTCTTCCATCACCTCAGGCCATTGGTGGGGAAGGGCCTTCCCGGGGAACCAGAAGGTAGTGGCTCGGGAGGACTTGGAGAGCTTTTCCACAGCCGTCTTTCTCCGCTGGGGCAGTGCCTGACAGAGTAGGCCCTCAGGAAATATTTGAGGGAATCGGTAGAAGAATATGAAGTATTTGCCCTTCAGAGTTCTCATATTCCTCTTGTAAGTTTTACGTTTAAGCTAATTGCCACCAGTCTTTGGATCTGTTTGCCTGATCCTGAGCTCCATGCGTGTGTGCTCTCACTCAGCGACCGGCCTGGCTGGCCTTAGTGCTCGGGCCAGAGGGTGTTTGGGGCATGCACATCAGCTCTCTGAGCTGCAGTGTGCTCATCTGTAAAGTAGAGGAAATAACGGTTCCCGTCTTGGTAGCCTGCGCCGGGGTGTAGAAGTGCCTGGTCTGGAGTAAATGCTCAGCGAACGGGAGCTGGCCCTGGAGTCACCAGAGAAAGTGGGTGTGCCTCGTAGTTGCGGGGCTTCCTGGGAGTGCTAGTCAGATTGCGCTGAGACCTGTTTCTCAGTAGTCCTGGAAGGACAATAGCCATGTGCTCATATCCACAGAGGCCCATGTGGAGGCACATCTGTTGCAGTGTTGCCTCTCAGCAGATAGATAGCCAGGAATTCTGTAATCAATACCATTGATTCTGCCTCCATTTTGGATTGTATTTTTTTTAAATAGGAACATGATGGCCATGACATTTTAAAATTACAAAAACTTCAGTGGTATCACGCATCCTGAAAATTCTTGATACTTTTGAAGCATATTCCATGGACTGTTTAAGTAGCAAACAAGTGTGTGATTCTTTTTCTTTACTGTGTATATTACAATTCACTTTGAGGTACCTGTTAAGGAGTAGTGGTGTACAAAGGATTCTGATGGATGCCTTTGAGTAGCTTAGAACTGTTTTGATGAGATAAGACTTAGAGGCAAAACTTGAGGAAAGAATACAAAATGCAGTCAAGTGTAAAATGCCTGTGTTAGAAAAGGCAATCTGAGGAGGGCTTCCTTTATTCCCTTGCTGTTTCCTGAATGTCCCGTGTGCGGAAGCCCAGGGCCGGATGCCTGAGTTGGGGGCAGCACCAAGGCAGGCTCTGAGATAGGCAAGGGGTCTTGGGCTACCAGGAGTAACTTGGTGGGTCCTCTTGTTGAGCCAGCCCAGGGAAGCCAGCATGTTTTCCATGCCTTCTGGGTTGCTGGGAGAAGCACCTGGCTGTGACCTGGTGCTTCTTGACTCCTGTGGTGTCATCACAGCCTGGTGGGTTGCATCTCAGTTCTGGTTGTCTCCAGACAGTCTCTCGTAAGCTCTCAAACTCCTAGCCATGCCCTTTGGTTTTCAGCACACATGCCTGGTGTTCCCTTCAGCCCACTCTGAGGTCTTTTCCTCCCGATGCACCCCTCCTCGGGATGCCTTCCACTTCTCACGCGCTCATCGAGTCTGCTGTGGCTGTCCGCAGCTCCTGCTTTAAGTGGGGAAAGGATGCCAGCCTTCCCAATTCAGTCGTAAGCTTAGCCTTTAGGGAAATTCTCACATTGCAGCGAGTCACTCATGTACAAATGTAAGCCATTGCACCAGTACTTGTCAGGGGCTTTTGCACATCCAACTTTCTCTGGGGGCTGCGGTCCCCTGACAGGAGTGCTAAAGTAGGGTCACACACAGGGTCCTGTAGACGCACCCTGGCGAGGTTCCATCTTTGACTGGAAGAGATTTAGGTGAGGGCGCACAGAGAAGGGATGTGAAAGGCATGGAAGTGAGCAAGAGTGGCCCCCCTTTTTGTTTTTTTAAAAAGGTTCTTAGACAGTATAGATAATGACTGTTGCTGTCTTTAAACTGCCTTCAGGGTGTTTTCTGGTTCTAAATTTAGGAAGCAAGGCTATTTTTGAGATTCATGTCTAAAAGTCAAATTCTTTTTTAAACTTACCCTTAAGAAATACTTCGATATCATCCCGTGTGACATTTTCCCCCGTGTTTCATTTCCATTAATCAAAAGAATGTTTAGTTGAACCATTGCTAAGAATAGTAAAATCTAATGGTGGAAATAATTCCACTTGACTCAGTCTGGCTCTCCTTCCTGTTTCTAGGTGTCCTGTCCGCTACTGTTTGACAATCTCTTTATTTGCCACTCTTTCTAATACGCCTGTACCCTACTGTATACAGTAGGTATTTCTTACAGTTGCACCTAAATCAAACTTTTAATGCTCTATAATCAGAGAAAATGAGCTGTTTAATGGGGTTGTACAATTCTGTTATAAAGCAAATTCTTTTTATAATTCAAAAAATTCCCTTCCCCCCAAATAGTTTGTATTTTTCATATCAAAACTACCACCTGTACATGTTTTAACTTTATTGTTAGAATAGACAATGAAATACAAAGAAAAATAAGTTACTGTTCTTTATGATAACTTGTAGAGAAGGCATGTACAACATTTAAGCAGATTTTGGTATTTGATTACAAGCTGAATGGTGATACTCAGGAGCTATAGAGATCTATCAAAATAATTAGGGTTTGCTTTGACAATTATGGACTATAAGAGCTTGACCCAGTTCCTTTGGATTAAAATATTTTGAGTATTTGTCACCTGATTAAAAGTAGAACCTTCTAACTATGACTCAGAGTTGAAGGAAATGTCAGAGCTTTTTATACTGGACACGGCAGCGTACTGAGGAGGGAGCCCTGGCTTTAGCTCAGAGTGGACACTGAACCCCGGCTCCCAGCTCGTCATCTCTGTGACTTGGGCTAGTGACTTCGCATTTGAGCTTTGGGGGACAGGATATGTTTGTGTGTGCATGTGTTTGATCTCCAAAAGGGATTTTTAGCCAAGTGCAGGTCCCGGCTACTTGGAAGGCTGAGGTGGGAGTGTCGCTTGAGGCAGGAGGCCCCAGTGCACTATGAATGTGCCTGTGAATAGCCCCTGCTCTCCGGCCTGGGCAGCATAGAGAGACCACTGTCTCTAAAAACAAAACTCAGATAAAAAAATGAATAAAAGGGATTTGTTTCCCTACAGGATTCCATTTCTGCCCACATTGATTAGCTTGGTATATTGGTCTGCTGTGGCGCCTGGCATACAGCAGGTTGGGCAGCTATTATTGTTTAATTGTATGGGAAGGTACTAGACATCACCTGCCTCTCAGGCCAGTGAGCATGGGGATGATGTAGCCTGACCCGGAACCAGGCCCGTGGGAGCTTCTCACCGAGGTAATGGGAAGCTGCTGCACTGCCTGTTCCCCTTCTGGTACCAGGTCTGGTGCAGCTTCGGAACCAGTTTGTAAAAGAGTGAATTAAGAGCTAAAATTCAGGCGTCCTACAAATTGGGTAACAGTTTGACTCACTTTACTTAGTCTTTGCACTTCAGCTGTTCTTTATTGGAAAATTGAACTCTAAGTGGAACTGTTTCTAGTTATTGTTTGAGAACAAGGGCTTGATTTAAGTTAGGAGTTAGAGAAAAGGGAAAAGTGAGTACAGAGAAATTATAAACAGGGTTTTTTTAGAAAACAGAGTTAGGGGAGAAGAGGATCACTATCCAGTTTAGTCAGGTTGCTTGATTGAAAGAAATACCAGTGAAGCTTCATTTCCTCCTTGGATCAGCTACCGCTGATCTTGAAAGGGACGGACTCAGCTGTGTGCTGTATTAGGAGAATTTTCTCTTCCTACAGATTCTGTAATAGGAAATTCTTTCAATGGAAGTTACTGTTTTTCCATTCTCTTAGATATTTTAGATATGGCAATTTATGTTTTTTACTGGTAAAAATTATCCCATGATGGACAAAGAATTTTTTTCCTCTAATTTGTGGATATCTTTACATTAAATTTTATTTATATATTCAGTAAATAATCTTCTTTGAAAATAATAAAAAGACATAAAATATTAATAGGTTTTGTCATTTTGGTTAATTCTCTACTGCTGTTGGAATCTTTTTTTTTTTTTTTTGGTTAGGGGTAGGGTGAGGTGGGGTGGGATGTGGGACAGGGTCTCACTCTCTTGCCCCCGCTAGAGCGCAGTGATATCATCACAGCTCACAGAAACCTCAAACTCTTGGGCTCAAGTGATCCTCCTGCCTCAGCCTCCCAAGTAGCTGGGACTACAGGTGTGCACCACCATGTCCAGCTAATCTTTTCTATTTTTTGTAGAGATGCAATCTTGCTGTTGCTCAGGCTGTTCTTGAAAGAATCATTTTTTGTTTGAAGAACACAACCTGCCCAGAGTTGAACTTCTCTTGAAAATCTCTGAGGGAATCATTTGAATTATTGAGAGAGAATCCAGTGTTTTAGCTTTTGCTGATGCTTTCTGAGACTCTGAAGGTTTAAGGGAAAACTGATTTTTTCTTCCCAACAGTAAGAGAGTGGGTTTGGACATTTCTTTTGTTTGAGATGCCTGTGTTCTCGTGGTAATCTCTGGGTCAGTGCTCTCCAGTAGTCTTTTGTGTGATGTTGGATCTGTCTCTCTCTGCAATGCACAGTGCTGGGACCATGAGCCATGTGTGGTGACTGAGTACTTGAGGTGTGATTAGTGTGACTCAGGGACTAAATGTTAAATTTTATTTAATTTTAATTAAGCAAATGTACATAGCCACTTGTGGCCAGCGGCTAGTGTATCAGGCTACACAGCTCTAAGTACATTTACTTATGCTGTTTGTCTAGAGTTTTCTCTAAGATATTTATGACCTAATTTCCTTTAAAAAGACCATCTTTTAAAGGTGGTCTCTCAAAAATATTCATGGCTTAGGTCACTCTGTTCAGGATTATTCACTCATTTACACTGTGGTGTAGGCCCTGGTGATCTAGTAGGGACATGACATGCCTAGTCTCTGCCTTCATGGGATCCTGAGCAGGTAACTGCAGTGGTGTATGACCTTGGAGGGGAGGTACTGTGCATTGACTGGGGCACCCTACAGGGACTGAGCCTGTTCTGAAGGGTCTTGGAAGGCCACCTGGGGATAGTGACATGGGCGCTGACACCTGAGGATGGATAGGAGCTGGCAGGTGAAACTGTTCCAGGCATAGGGAACAGCATGAATAACAAGTGTGAAGGGCTGGGTGCGGTGGCTCACGCCTGTAATCTTAGCACTCTGGGAGGCCGAGGCGGGCGGATTGTTTGAGCTCAAGGAGTTCAAGACCAGCCTGAGCAAGAGCGAGACCCCGTCTCTACTAAAAATAGAAAGAAATTAGAGTGAGACTGTGTCTCAAAAAAAAAAAACAAAAAAAAAAAAAAACAGAAAAACAAGTGTGAAGGTCTAGAGGTATAAACTCTTGATCATGTAACAGTTTTTCCAAATCAGTTTGTTTTTAGTTTACATTCACTGGGCTATCAAAATTTAGGAGACCTCATGGTTTTGCTTCTGAGAGGGTGTAGGCTAATGGTGTGGTCCTGCTCTGGGGGAGTTTTTTGGGCCTGGGCTCCAATTTCAACTCTACCATTTCATTTTTTTTATTCAAATATTTAAATGCGGCCGGGCGCGGTGGCTCACGCCTGTAATCCTAGCACTTGGGAGGCCGAGGCGGGCGGATTGTTTGAGCTCAGGAGTTCGAGACCAGCCTGAGCAAGAGCGAGACCCCGTTTCTACTAAAAATAGAAAGAAATTGTCTGGCCAACTAAAAATATATATAGAAAAAATTAGCCGGGCATGGTGGCGCATGCCTGTAGTCCCAGCTACTCGGGAGGCTGAGGCAGTAGGATCACTTAAGCCCAGGTGTTTGAGGTTGCTGTGAGCTAGGCTGAGGCCACGGCACTCACTCTAGCCCGGGCAACAGAGTGAGACTCTGTCTCAAAAAAAAAAAAAAA
>CM052448.1:2407044-2592065 GCA_028533085.1 Varecia variegata | reverse complement strand
GTGCCAGGCATGGGGTGCTGGGGTTTTCACGGGCGTTGTCTAGGTCACTTCTTACAAGCTGCCTTCGGAGATGGGCTTGTTGACAGTGACAATAGTGACTGCTGTTTATTGAGTCCTTATTGTATGCAAGGCTCAGTGCTCAATGCCGTGTACCCGTTGCATGATTTAATTCTTTCATGAAGGACTCTGAGGCAAGTGCTACTTTCCTTTCGGCTTTAGAGTTGTGGAGGCAGACACAGGGAGGAAGTTGCTAGTGACAGCTGCCATTGGAACCAGGACCTGGCTGGGTACTCTTCTCACTGTACCAGACTGCGCTTCCTGTGTTGTTAGTGTCTAATTAGTAATATATCAGTAAACACACTGAGAGAGTCTAGAATGATCTTTAGGTCCTCTGCCACTCTGTGAAGTCCTCGTCTTTAGATGTGAGCTTTTCTAGGATGTTTTGCTCTTGTTGGATCAAGTTTTTGTATCCAGTTTTTTTCCCTTCAGTTTTTCTTAAATTGACAAAAATTATATTATCTATCATATACAGCATGATGTTTTGAAATGTGTATACATTGTGGATTGTCTAAACTGAGCTAATTAACATGCATACCTCTCTCTGTATCTAGTTATGACTTAGGAATTAAAAATTCTTTCGGCAGGCATAGTGGTGTGCGCCTATAGTCCTAGTTACTCGGGAAGCTGAGCCCAGGCGTTTGAGGCTGCAGAGAGCTATGATGACTGTACTGCACTCCAGCCTGGGTGATAGAGTGAGACCTGTCTCTTAAAAAAAAACTTTTTGAAAGTCTTTCCACGGGAGGCAAGTAGGTGAATAAAAGTGTTTAGCTTTTGAAAGTTTTAAGAGAAGCATTTGGGTAGTCAGGATTATAGTACAAGTCTGAGGATATAGGAAGAAAATAAAAATCAGTTTCTCCTATACTCGCACTCAACCATCAACACAGCAGATGTGTGGGAGTTCCCCCCACCACCAAGCAAGCAATCAGTTCTGCATCGAGTACCAGCTGGCTGGCCTCTAATTCAGTTCAGTTCTTACACTGTCTACCTGGAGGTAGTGTCAGATTCCATAGGGTGAGGGCTCTGTCCCCAAGGCTACCCCCATCCTGACGCCAGTAGCAAGCCCCAAGTTGTTTTACCTGTGCTTCTGACCAGCCAGCTATAAATTGGGGTTCCCAAGACCCCCTTCTTGAGTTCAGTTTGGTAGAGTGGCTCACAGAACTGAGGGAAACACGTTTACTGGTTTTTTATTGTAAAGGACATTACAGAGGATACCAATGAATACCAGATGACAGGGCATCCCAGTTTCACCTTCCAGAAACTAGTGCTCAGCTGTCTGGAAGCTCTCTGAGCCCAGTCCTTTTGGGTTTTTATGGAGGCTTTATTATGTAGGCATAATTGATGAAGCCATTGACCATTGGTGATCAACTTAACCTTCAGCCCGTCTCCCTTCTCCCGAGGTTGGGGATGGGCTGAAATCCTGACCCCCTAATCATGCCTTGGTCTTTTCTGTAACCAGCCCCATCCTGAAGCTACCTAGGAGCTGCAGCCATCGGGCAACTCATTAGCATACAAAAAGATACCACTTTTAGAGTTTGCAAGGATTTTAGGAATTGTCTGCCAAGAAACAGAAGGAAGACCTTCACAAAATCACAACAAGTAATGTGGAAAGAAAATCTCAGGCCACTACACTCCAACCTGGGCAACAGAGTGAGACCCTGTCTCTAAAAAAAGAAGGAAGACTTTTTTTGCAGAGGATAGGGATGCAGGAGAGAAATTAAGAGTGGGTGGGGAAAAGAAAATGCGTGTGGGAGGGGAGTTTCATACTTGGAAGTAGAGAAATAAGAACATATCACAAAACAGCATCTGAACTCTTGCATTGTTTATTTCTCACACCGCCATTGCTCATTCTACATTATGCCATTTAATCTTTGCCTCAATTTTAGGATTGAGGTTAATCGATGCTGAGGTGTAACTATGGAGTGAAATACACCTGCATGGTCCCCTGGAAGGTAAAGAGGCAGCAGAAAAGAGGTGTAAAGAGAAAGATGAGTAAACAGTGTGACACGAGGATTCATCACTTAATTCTGTTTCTGTTTTCAGAAAATAGTAATAAATGTTAGGATTACTCACTACCTTATATCTTTGATTAAACAAGTTTGTTAAAATTGATATTATATATTCTCTAGGTGGTGATCTTCTCTGTAATTCATGTCATTCATTCAGCATGTACGTTTATTGAGTGCCTGCTGTACACTAAGCATTTTATGCTAAGCACTGAGTAGACAGTGGTGAACAAACCAGACAGGATCCCCGCTTTTGTGGCGCTTACAGCCTCATCAGTTATAATGTGAAGGTGACAGTATCATTTTAGCTCACTCTATATCTATAGGCATGTAAAAGGGTTCCTACTTCTGGTCAGTAGACAGTGTTATATACTGGTTTCTAAATGTTTTCACAGAAAAACCAGTTCTGTCAATGCGAAGAATTAGGGGCTCCAAATATAATTCAGAGAAAAAAATAAGTTATTATGACAAAGAGGAGACTTTAGAAAACCTGAAGAAAGGTGTGTTTTGTGGATCATTTGCTAATGCCTTTGAATTTTTCAAACAAAACTGTTTTCAAATGTTTTTGGCTGGACAGATTGATTCAGCCACTTACCTGGTGTTTGATTCTATAAAATGAAAAGCTTTTTTTTCAGAGTACCTGATGGTAGTTCACTCCTTGTTTAACGTGAAATGCTGATTTCTGATAATGATAAATAAGAATGGGTCTTAGAATATGTGTGGGTACCATTTGTCTTTCAGAGTTTACAAGTGATCCTCACTTGAACAGAGTCTCTGTGTGTAGACTGCCTACTTGGGTTTCCTAGCCTAGAAGTGAATGTCCTTTGTTACCTTGCTTAGTAAACACCTTGTGTTGACTGAGGCTGGCTGAGTTTGGTTGTGGCCCTTACTATTTTCCTTATTCCTCACTGGGTCTCCTTGGCCTTTTATAAGTGTTATAGAAATGGGGAAGGTTATAGCTTTTTTTTTCTTTTTCTTTTTTTTTCAGAGATGGGGTCTTGCTCTGTTGCCCAGACCTCAGTACAGTGGTGTGGTCACAGTTCACTGCTGCTTTGAACTGCTGGGCTCAAGTGATCCTCCTGCCTCAGCCTCCTGAGTACCTGGAACTATAGGCATGTGCCACCATGCCCAGCTAATTTAAAAAATTATTTTATTTTATTTTTTAGAGATGGGTCTTGCTATGCTGCCCAGGCTGGTCTCAAACTCCTGCCCTCAAGTGATCCTCCTGCCTCATCCTCACTGGGATTGTAGGTGTAAGATACTGTGCCTGGCTTGTAGCTTCTTTTTTTTTTTTTTTTTTTTTTTTTTACTCAGATCAGCTTAATGAAAGGGCTGGACTCCAAATTCATGGCCAGGAAGCCCCCAGACAGAGAAAATTCTTGTTCCTAGCTATGGAAGTATGCAGGTTGTACTTGCTACTTGATACGTGTTGAGAAAGTCTCCTGCTAAGGGCAAAGGCCCTGTGAAAGCAGGGTGCCTACAGATCTCACACAGCCCTTAGCCTTGCATTCTCCCATGTCCCCTGGTGACTGGCAGAGAGAAGGGAATTTACCTGGGATTGGAAGTGATAGCTGTTAATCTTGAACCTTAGGAACTTCCTGTGATTCAGATTGCTCTTGCTCAACCCATGTGTTGGGACACTGGTGTGTAGAAAGCATAGCTGTGCTGTGTTGCAGTAATCTTGCCTGACTTAAGACTCCCCTTTGTCAGTTTTTGTTGTTGTTGTTGTTTTGTTTTGTTTTTTGAGATAGGGTCTTGCTCTGTTGCCTGTGCTACAGGTGCAGTGGTGTCATCATAGCTCACTGCAACCTTCAGCTCCTGGGCTGATGTGATCCTCCTGCCTCAGCCTCCCAATTAGCTAGGACTACAGACATGTGCCACCGTGCCTGGCTAATTTTTTTATTTTTTGTAGAGATGGGGTCTTGCTGTGTTGACCAGGGTGGTCTCAAACTTCTGGGCTCAAGCCACTCTCCTGCCTCGGCCTCCCAAAGTGTTAGGATTACAGGCATGAGCCATGTTGCTTGGCCTGTCAGTTTTTCGAACTAGGGAATAGGAAAAGATGGTGACAGTCAGTGGTGACCAGAAGAGGGATGGTATGGGTGTGTATGCACCCCATCTTTTAAAAAAGCCACACCTAGCATATTTGGTTGTACACATATTCATATATGTTGGACTGGTGGATGACATAAGAGAAATTAGTCAATTCTCCCTTCACCCAAACAGCTGTTCGATGTGTTTGGACAGAAATAGGATGAGAAAAAGTAGTCAAGGGGACAGAGTATAGCAGACTAATCAAAAACACTAGCCGAAGACAAAATGTTCTGCTAACAACTTGGAAAATTGTGGATTTGGTTGATGGGTGAATTTTTAAAGGTAAGAAATGTTTAGAGTAAAATTGTTCTGCAAAGTATTAATATAATAAGGTAACTACTATGTATAGCACAAGGTGCCCCAGTCTGACTTTTATCTTTAACTCTGGGGTATTGTTACTCTTGTTTTACGGAAGAGGGTATTAAGATGCAGCGATTAAGCAGTTTGCTCAGGGACTCGGGATTTGAACGTGTGCTCAGCTTCTAAGCGTTCTGCCTCCACTGACCTGCACTGGGGCCGGCCCTGTGGAGCTTACCTGACTGTTCTTAGGCGTTTATCGCTCTTTGGCCTGGCCTGGCCTCCTTCTCCTAGGAGGAGTACTTAGGGATGCTTGAAAGAGCCAATCAGAGGAGCTTCTGCAGGTTGTTACAAACCTTCAGTGTAAAATATTCTGAGCTTGTTTGCTTCTTCTAGTTCACAAGGCTTGACACGGTATCTTCTTCCCTACCCCAGACACATAGGAAGGAAAGCCAGTCTCTGTTATGATGGCTCCACTTTATGGTTTCGATGAAGATTCGTTTCACTGCTCATAGATTAAGGAGCATTGCATTTAAAAAAGTAGTTATCGGCTGGGCGCAGTGGCTCATGCCTGCAATCCTAGCACTCTGGGAGGCCGAGGCGGGTGGATCGTTTGAGCTCAGGAGTTCAAGAGCAGCCTGAGCAAGAGTGAGACCCCGTCTCTACTAAAAATAGAAAGAAATGATCTGGACAGCTAAAAATATATATAGAAAAAAATTAGCCAGGCATGGTGGCGCATGCCTATAGTCCCAGCTACTCGGGAGGCTGAGGCAGGAGGATCGCTTGAGCCCAGGAGTTTGAGGTTGCTGTGAGCTTGACGCCACGGCACTCTAGCCTGGGCAACAGAGCAAGACTGTATCTCAAAAAAAAAAAAAAAAAGTAGTTATTTGGGTGGGGATATGTTTTTTTTTTTTCCTTTTATGTTTAGTTGACACGTAATAATTAATTGTATGTATCTACAGGGTACAGAGTGATACTTCGTTACACGTGTACCATGTGTAATGATAAAATCAGGGCAGTTAGGATATCCACCACCTCAAACACTACCATTTCTTTGTGTTGGGAAAAAAGTGGTTATTAAAGAGTTACTGAGAGAAAGCCTGTGTGCGTGCAGACAAAGCCTGGGAGGCAGCAAACACAAAACAGCAGTTATGGTGGAGAGGATTTTTTTTTTTTTTAAACTGTAATTCATCTGATTTCTGTATCTGGAGACTTTAGTGAATCTCCAAATTTAGGACAACTTAATAGTATAAAAGCAATGGAATGGAACCCAGAGAAGTGCATTGAGACACAGAAGCCAGCTGGCTAGTCCACCGGGTCCAAGCCCTGTGCCCTTCCATGAGCTGTCTGCTCTTTCCAGGATCACGTTCATGTCTCTTAAATGACATGTTCTGTGACCATGATGAGGCATCCCAAATTGAGGGACCTTCTACAAAACAACTGCCCTCTGCTCTTCAAAAATGTCAGTTATGGAAGACAAAGGCTGAAGAATCTTTCTAGATTAAACTAGATGATAGACATATGGCAATTAAATGCAGTGGGATCCTGAGTTGGATCTTGGATCAGGAAAATACATGTGATGAAGGGCATTATTGGGACAACCAGCAAAACTTGAGTAAGGGCAACATGTTAAGTATTGTATCAATGTTACATTTCCTGAATTTGACAAGTGTAAGGTGATTATGTAAAGGATGTTCTTAGGGGTTGCATACTGAAGTACTTGGAGAAAGGTGATCACGCTGTCTGTAGATTACTCTCAGAGAGATTCTGCAAAGACTTTGTGTGTACACTCTCAGCAAGTAACACTGCATTCCTTGTAGTCAGGTTGGAAGAAACAGGTGTATGTTAGAGGTGGTTTGCAAGGCTGAAAAGAGGGACTGGGCAATTCCAGTGGTAGCCCAAACAAAGTCTTCCCAGTCACTGTTTTTAATCCTAGTGGGGACTGGTTTTTTTAGACCAAGAGAGAGAGCATCCAGAATAAAGATTACTGATGCATGTGACAGCTCGCACTGTTATGACTGGAAAGTAGGGCACATCCGGAGGTGCCTGGTAAAAGAAGAATGAGAAGTCTGGGCCCAGTTCTGATGGCCTTGTGTGCCATGCTAAGGAGTTTGAACTTTATCCATAGATGTGATGAATATATCAGGATGTATTCAGCTGCAGTAACACAAAACTCCAGCTAAAATGGCCTAAACAATAGTAAATGTATTTTCTCACATAATAAGTTTGAAGGTGGGGAGGTTCCAGGGTTGGATAATTCAGCAGTTCAGAGATGACTTTACCAACCCAGGTGTTGATGTTTTTTACTGCGGCCTTCCTTAGTGTGAGAGTGGTATCTGCTCTCCTGGTTGCAAGATGGTTGTCCTAGTCCCATGATGAAATCTAGTGAAGAAAAGAGGGATGTCTTTCGGAGCATCCCTTACTATGAGGAAGGAAAACCTTTTCCAGAATGTCTTGGTCTTGGTCTTGGTCAATGTACCTTCAGATTCCCGCAGCTGGGATTGTGTCACCTGCAAGGGGACCGGGATCGTGGTGGTTGGCTTATCTGGACACTGTCTTCTGTGGCCAGGAAGGTGTTGCCCTTCCTCAGAGGGGCCTCCCAGACAGCCACCTCAGGATCACATGGTTTTGCCAGCAGCAAAGGGGAGTGTGTTGTGTAAGCAGATGTTAGAGTCTGCCACAATGGGGGAAAAAGTATTTAATTTTCTAAAGATGGGTGTGTTAGGTTTAAAAAAAAAAAAAAAAGCCACATGCACGCATCACCCCACCACATGTGACTCCTTTTGCTTTTGGCTTGTTACTTTCTGGCTGTTGCCTATATTACGTACTTCAACGGTTCTAATCTTACTCTGTGTGCCATTTTGTGTACATTTTCCATTTGCATGTTTGTCCATAACATACATTTCTTCCTACATTTAACAGTCATCACAATTATTTAATAGATGTATAATGTTTTATAATATCATAGAGCAATTTATTAAACCTTCTGTTCCTGGGTAACAGTAATGGTAGCTAGTACTGAGCGTTTACCACCCACAGGCACTGTTTGTTCTTGGGCTTTACATTTATTAACTCATGGAGTCCTCACAACCACCTTAGGAGATGTAGGGGCCATTATTGCCCCTAGTTTCCAGATGAGGAAACTGGGGCAAAGAAAGGTGACTCATTTTGCCTCAGTATCTTCCCCAAGGTCACACAGCTAATAAGTGGGGAGCTGGAGGCAGAGCTGGGGTTCACATGCAGGCAGTCCCAGTCTAGAGTCTGTAACCACTAGGCTAAGCTGACTGGATATTTTTTGTGTTTTTGTTATTGTTGTTGCTGTTATAGATAACGTTAAGATGAACCTTTTCTGCGTGGCCCCTCGTTTGCACGTGCTTGTGCAGCCTGGTGGTTGTGGGTTGGAGAGTACATGGGAGGTGAGAGAGTAGACATGGCACACAGACCACACTTGAGAAAAGAGTTACTTTGAGAGGGACCAGAAAAAGGGGATTGCTTTCACTTCTGTTTCTTTCATGACCAGGGAAGATCTATTTTGTTCACTGTTTTATCTTCCTTTGGGCTGGTGATTGGTACTGTCCTTTGTCCACCTGTGCTTGGCAGTCTGTGTGCTGCTCATTAACATTTACCCCTTTCGTGTAAATAAAAGTATTGTCAAGTTCTTATTTTATTTTTAACTATTTTTAGTTTTGGCTTGTGCCTTTATTATTATTTCCTGTATCTTCAACACTTTGAGAAATCACTGATTTCATTTAAGGCTAGTTTTTTTGGTAATTTGATAATTTAACTTTTAAATATATAATCACTTAAGATGGAGCTTTAATTTCCTCAGTTGCTGTTCATCTAACCCTATGCCCAATTACTTCTTTACACACACATGTTTTCTTTTTTTCTTTCCTTTCTTTCTTTCCAGGGTCTTGCTCTGTCACTCAGGCTGGAGTGCAGTGTCTCTGTTTAACTTTTCCTCCTTCAGAATTTGAAAAATATTTTTCCTTGTTTTATTTTCCCACACAAACTTGTAAATCATTTTGACATTACTCTTAAGACATGCTAGTGTTCCGTGTTAAATGCCCCATTAGGTTAAGATCATAGTAACGTGTGACAGTTAGAGAGCTGTTATGGTTGCTTAGTTTCTCATTTCCGTTTCTGTTTAATTTCTAGATTTTGGATCATTGTTTGACTTGGAAAATGATCTTCCCGATGAGCTGATCCCCAATGGAGGAGAATTAGGCCTTTTAAACAGTGGGAACCTCGTTCCAGATGCTGCTTCCAAACATAAACAACTGTCGGAGCTTCTGCGAGGAGGCAGCGGCTCTAGTATCAACCCAGGAATAGGAAATGTGAGTGCCAGCAGCCCCGTGCAGCAGGGCCTGGGTGGCCAGGCTCAAGGGCAGCCGAACAGTGCGAACATGGCCAGCCTGGGTGCCATGGGCAAGAGCCCTCTGAACCAGGGAGATTCTTCAGCTCCTAGCCTGCCCAAACAGGCAGCCAGCACCTCTGGGCCCACCCCCCCTGCTTCCCAAGCACTGAATCCGCAAGCACAAAAGCAAGTGGGCCTAGTGACCAGCAGCCCTGCCACATCACAGACGGGGCCTGGGATCTGCATGAATGCTAACTTTAACCAGACCCACCCAGGCCTCCTCAATAGTAACTCTGGCCATAGCTTAATGAATCCAGCCCAGCAAGGGCAGGCGCAAGTCATGAATGGATCTCTTGGGGCTGCTGGCAGAGGAAGGGGAGCTGGAATGCCATACCCTACTCCGGCCATGCAGGGGGCCACAAGCAGTGTGTTGGCTGAGACCTTAACGCAGGTTTCCCCGCAAATGGCCAGCCACGCGGGACTGAACACGCCACAGGCAGGAGGCATGACCAAGGTAAGTGAGCTGAAGTGCTTTCAATGTTTCCTACTTAAACATGGGCTTTTCCCTCCAAGGAGCATATTAACATGGGATTCATGGCCCATTCCTGTTCCTTCTATCCACGTGCCACTCATGCTTGGCAGAGACAGATTTGCTATACAGAGCCCTTCTTTCTGGGATAAAGATCTCTGCCCCATATCCGTCTTTAAAATGAGATTTTTTTTTTTTTTTTTGAAGATAGGGTTTCTCTCTGTTTCCTGGGGCTGGAGTGCAGTGGCGTCATCATAGCTCACTGCAGCCTCGAACTCCTGGGCTCAAATGATCCTCTCACCTCAGCCTCTCAAGTAGCTGAGACTAAAAGTGTGCACCACCACATCCAGCTAATGTTTAAATTTTATTTTTGTAGAGACGGGGTCTCGCTGTTGCCCAGACTGGTCTTGAACTCCTGGGCTCAAGCGATCCTCCTGCCTCAGCCTCCCAAAGTACTAGGATTAGAGGTGTGAGCTACCATGTCCAGCCTAAAATGAGAATTTTTTTTTTTTTTGTACTCTGATACTATGTGATAAAATGAGAATTCTTTTTTTTGAGACAAGAGTCTCGCTTTGTTGCCCGGGCTAGAATGAGTGCCGTGGCGTCAGCCTAGCTCACAGCAACCTCAAACTCCTGGGCTTAAGCAATCCTACTGCCTCAGCCTCCCGAGTAGCTGGGACTACAGGCATGTGCCACCATGCCTGGCTAATTTTTTCTATATATATTTTTGGTTGGCCAGATCATTTCTTTCTATTTTTTAGTAGAGACGGGGTCTCGTTCTTGCTCAGGCTGGTCTCGAACTCCTGACCTCGAGCCATCCACCCGCCTCGGCCTCCCAGAGTGCTGGGATTACAGGCGTGAGCCACCACGCCTGGCCTGTCCAGTGTGTTCTTGAGAGAATGAGAGTGAAAGAGGCAAATCAAATCATGTCTTAGTATTTTATGGAAACAGTTTTGATGTCATGGCCTCCCTGAAAGGGTCTGGGATCCTGGACCACACTTGGAGAGCCTTTGATAATATATAAAAGTTAGACTCTGTAGACCTAAACACACGACCATTATCACATGTAAATAAATGAACAATTTGATCACATCATCCAGTAATCTTATGTCATAATTTGTTTTTATAGATTTTTATTAAAAACCTGAATAACCTATATTTCAATCAGTTAATGTAGCTCTTAAGAATCTATTAGTTTGTAGGATCCTTACAGTTTATTTGTTGAAGAAAGTGTTGTTTTGGTTGTTTTCTGCTTTCTGTCCTGTGGAGTTTCGTCTAGGGGTTTGGATTTTGCCGAGTGTATCTGTAACACATCATGTTCCCCTGTCTGCTCAGATTTTTCATTCCATCCTGGGGTTCCTTTGTACAGAGTGATCTTTCAAAATACCACTTTGTGAATGTTCACTATTTGGAAAGTAAGCCACATTGGCATGGTGGGGGCAGTCTCTCATTTCCCATAGGTATCCCAAAGCAGGTGACGGGAGGAGGGAGACCAGTGTTGTTGAAAAAGTAAGAGCAAGAGACAAGTCCACTGTAAACCATTTCTTCTCTGTAACATGATAGTAGGGCCGGCTAAGATTTTGAAATGCATACAGAGGAAAAGAAGCTTTTTTTAAAAGATAATTTTGTTTGAAAAATTATCTTTACAAAGGAAATACATATTTCCTATGAAATAATTCAAATAGAAAGATAGCTGTCCTTCTTCTTACAGATAACTACTTCTATATAAATATTATTAACACACACCCTTTAAAAATACAGAACGAAACCAAACTATACAAGCACCTTGCTGTTTTGCTTGACAGTGTACCCTAGATGGCTTTCCCTGTCAGGGTATGTGGATTTTTTATTTTCCTACTGATAGCAAAGTATTCCATTATGTGATACACAATAATTCATCTAATTCTCTGATGTACATTTGGATTGTTTTTGACTTTTCACTAGTACAGACAGTGCTGCTGTGAATACGTGCTCGCATAGGCGTATCCCCATGCATCAAGGAACAGAATCTGAAAAGCAGAATTAATGGGTCAAAGACTTTGTTACAAGTTTTGTTTTTAGAAAGTAAACATGCACATGGTTTAACAACAATAATTATTAAAAAAAACAAAGAAATAAGAACTGAAAAGTTAATCTCCCTTAATTTTTGAACTTTAAGGCAACTGTTATTTCTTATCTGTCTTGCCAGAGATGGTCGAGGCATACAGAGCATAGAGAGCAGTGTATGTGTGTAGGTGTCTCCCCTAGACATAAAGAGTAGCATAGCATGACATCTTTATTCCCCTCCCCACCCACCACTTAACAGTCCAAGTTGGAAATCGTATGTTCCGTACAGCTGTCAGTCATTCTTCATAGGTGCAGTAGTAGTCCCTGATTTGGGTATATCTTAATTTATAGGACTTGTGCCCAGTAGGCTGAGCATTTAGGTTGTTTCCAATATTTTGCTGCTGTTTCAATTTTGCTTTGAACATATTTCTACATACATCTTTGTACAATTGAGGGTATCTGCTGGATAATTTCTTGGAAGTAGAATTTTTGGATTAGAAGATTGACATTTTTAGTAAGCATAGATACGGCCAGATGCTCTCCAGAAATATTGTGCAAATTATCCCTTCACCGAGAGCAAATTGAGTCCCTATCCACATCCTCACCAACACTATCTATTATCATCCTTTTACTTATTTGTCATTCTGTTAGGCAGATTTTTGTCATCTTTGTTAGGCATGTCCTTTTATAAGTTCATGGGCATTTGTATGTTACTAATTGCTCATATTCTTTGTCCATTTGTATCTTGAATTGTTTCCCATTTTTTTCTTGTTGGTTTATATTAATATTTTTTGTATATTAAAAGTTTTAAGCCTTTTAATAAATGTTCTTCCCATTTTTTATTTGCCAAAGTCTATATTACCGGGAATATGGTCACGTAGGTTTACAATATGACAGGGATTGTGTTTTTACCAAATGTATGTTTTCAGTTTTTATAGAAACAAATTTTTCCATTTTTTTCCTTTATAGCTTTTAGGTTTTATGTCACATTTAAAAATACTTGCCCTATTTCAAAATTATGAAATATTCTCTGATATTTTCCTCTTTATTCCTTGAATCTTTAACTTAGTTTATTTTGACTTAAAGAA
Organism: Varecia variegata; assembly: GCA_028533085.1. Lineage (NCBI taxonomy): Eukaryota > Metazoa > Chordata > Mammalia > Primates > Lemuridae > Varecia > Varecia variegata. The sequence continues at coordinate 2,579,594 of CM052448.1, read as the reverse complement.
TGAGATGTAGAGATCCAGCAGTATATATCCAAATTATAGTCACCTTAGTGCCACTTATTTAGATATTGGTAATCCATCTTTTTTCCCACTGATATGATATGCTATTTTTTGGTATATACTTTATTCACTTTTCAATTATACAGGGTTTGGGTCTAATTCTGGGCTCTTTCTTTAGTTCCACTCATCTTTGCTTGTTTCCTGTGCCAGAAACTTACTATCCAAGTTATATAATGAATTTTCGTATATGACTGCACTGGTTATTCTTTCAAATTGTGGTTCTCAGCTCTAGCTACACATCACAATTACCTGGGGAGTTTTTTAAAAATGTGATACCGAAACCCCCGTGCAGAACAATTAAGTGTGATCTGGGCATTATATGGTGTGGACATTAACGTAGTGAGTGTACAGTTCCTCAGATGATTTTCATAGCAGCAGGGTTGAGAACCACTGTTTCAGATAAAATTTAGGACTGTTTTTTCCAAGTCTTAAAAACAAATTTTGAGATTTTGGTTGGAATTGTACTGAATCTTATAAATCGTTTTAGGAGGGATGTGGCATTTTGACAGTTTTGTGGTTTCCTGAGGTGTCTTATCCTATCCATACAAGTTATCTTTTCGTGGTGTCTTATGTTGCTCAGAAGCATGGTATAGTTTCTTTTTCTAGGTAATATATCTTATTGTTTCTGGATATATTATGGGTTTTTTGTTGCTATTGGGGGCAAGTTTTTCTATTTCATTATCTAACTGGCTGCAGTTTTAATGTAGGAAAGAGGTTGATGTGTGTATGTCTTGCTGATAATCTGGCCACTTCATGGGATTCTCCTATTTAGTATGTTTTCAGGAGATTCTCTTGGGTTTCCCGAGTAGATAGTCAGTCATCTTTTGCATTATTGATACTTTTTATCTTCTCCTGGCCAGTATTTGTACCAGTGTTGATGCACTTGAGTATCCTGTCTCGTATCTGACTTAAATGGAGATGTTATCTAGCATTTTATTACTAAGAATAATTGAGCTTTAGTTTGTGATCAGTAGTGTATTTCTTTTTAAATTGTGGTATAATCTATTCCTCATTTATCAGATGTTAGATTTTATCAAATTCCTTTGTAACACCTATGGTGATTACCTTGTGATTTTTGCTTTTATTTGACAGATTACCTCAGTAGGTTTCCTCTTATCAAATTGAACCATCCCTATAATTGTAAAATTAAACGTTAATATATTGTTGAATTTTAATTGTTAGTGTTTCATTTAGAATTTTGTTTCTTACTAATCAATAATGACCTTGATCCGTAGTTCTTTTTCTTCTTTGGTCAGGTTTATATTGATGTTATGTTAACTTGGTCAAAAAGGATTTGGAATTTTTTTCACATGTATTCTTCAGAAGTTTAAATAGCATTGGAATGATGCATTCCTTGAAGAACTGAGAAATTTTACCTGACAACTATGTGGGCCTGAAGCCTTCCGCCCCTCCCCCCACTTCCTCTACCCTGGGAAGTGACTTAAGATCTTCAACAAGATCTTGCTGTTTTCTGTAGATATTGGCCCTTTTAGGCTTTTGGTCTCTTGGGTCAATGTAGTTTTCTTTTAGAAAAGTCTAAATGGGCTGGGTTTGTGGCTCACACTTGTAATCCCAGCACTTTGGGAGGCTGAGGGATTACTTGAGGCCAGGAGTTCGAGACCACCCTGGGCAACATATTGAGACCCCCCCCCATCTCTACAAAAAATAAAAAATTAGCTGGGCGTGGTGGCAGGTACCTGTAGTCCTAGCTACTTGGGAGGCTGAGGCAGGAGGATCACTTGAGTCCAGGAGTTTCAGGCCGCAGTGAGCTATTTTGCACCACTACACTCTAGCCTGCCCTTGGGTCAGTTTTACAGTTTATATAGATATAAATAAAGTTGGTTGTTTTTTTTTTTGAGAGAAGGTCCTCTCTGTTGCCCGGGCTATAGTACAGTGGCATCATCATAGCTCACTGCAACCTCAAACTCCTGGGCTCAAGTGATCCTCCTGCCTCAGTCTCCCTAGTAGCTGGGGTTACAGGGGCATGCTACCATGCCTGGCTAGTCTTTTGTTTTGTTTTATTTTGTTTTTTGTAGAGATGAGGTCTCACTATGTTGCTCAGGCTGGTATCGAACTCCTGGCCTCAAGCCATCCTCCCTCCTTGGCCTCGCAAGGTGCTAGGATTACTGGCATGAGCCACTGCACCCAGCCCAGTTTATATTTTAATAGAAAATTCTTTTCATTCAGTCGTTAAAATTTGTTGACTTAAGAGTTGTGCAAAAATTCTTACAGTTCTTAGACATTCTTGATGTTTGTGATTATTTCCCCTTTCTCATTCCAAATTTTGTATTACTCTTTTTTTGTTTTGTTTTGTTTTGTTTTGAGACAGAGTCTCACTCTGTTGCCCGGACTAGAGTGCTGCGGCGTCAGCCTAGCTCACAGCAACCTCAAACTCCTGGACTCAAGCAATCCTCCTGCCTCAGCCTCCCGAGTAGCTGGGACTACAGGCATGCGCCACCATGCCCGGCTAATTTTTTCTATATATATTTTTAGTTGTCCGTATAATTTCTTTCTATTTTTTTAGTAGAGACAGGGTCTCGCTTTTGCTCAAGCTGGTCTCAAACTCCTGAGCTCAAACAGTCCACTGCCTCAGCCTCCCAGAGTGCTAGGATTACAGGCGTGAGCCACCGCACCCGGCCCCAAATTTTGTGTTACTCTTGAAGAAAATATTTAAAATAGAAAAAACATAAGCCATTTTAACAATGTGGCAATGTTAAGGCATGATATGATTTTAAAAAACAATAAAACAATTTCTCAATTTGAACAGTAGCGAAACTTGATATTTTCTTTTTGGGGGAGCATGCTCTCATTTTCTACTGAAAATAACACAAACATTTGTCCTTTGGAAGGAAAGCAAAAAAGATCAACTTACATGGGATTTAGAAGCCATATAGGCAGGCAGATCACTCTCCTAGCTACAGGTGTTGCAAGATACTGCTGTGCCCAGAGAAGGTGGCAAAAGGAAGCCAGAAGCTGGTAGAAAGAGAAAAGTGTTGTGATGTTATTTGGCTAAGGGGGTCCAGAAGCTTTCTAATTTTAAGGTTGATAAAAGTTTGCTTTTGTGGTCTTAGAAATCCTTTAAGTCCTTTCTTTTTACTGATAAATCTGAAAAGGGACCAAAATAGTTTGTACGGTAAACCTTCTTCATAGGGGGTTAGATTAGGGCTTTTTTTTTTTTTAAATAAGGTTTTTGGGGATTTTTTTTTTTTAAGAATATGTAGAATATTTAGAAAACAGGGCTTGATTTTGCCTGGAGCACTTCTTGGATAAAGGTTTTAAATTAGTTCCAAAGGATTCAAATCAGCCATCATTTTAGTCAGATACTGCAAAGTAGGGGTTCTCAAACTTGAGCATCAGGCAAGATCACTGCAGGCTTTACATGGGATTGCTGGCCCCTCCCCAGACTTCAGCAGGTTGTGCTGGTGCTGAGAATTTGTGTTTACTATTTCTAACCACTCATAGGTGACCCTAATTGTTCTGGTCAGAGACCACACTCTAAGAATCTGTGCTCTAAAAGAATAGATTCACCTACACTGAGAATCTGTGCTCTAAAAGAATAGATTAGCAGAATATAGTCAGGAAAGAATTAGTAGAGCCACGTTGGCTGTTAAAAGAATGACTAGTTAACCTTCTCCATTTTGGATAAATAATTGGGAATTTCTGATCTTTAATAGCGAGAAAAACAATACTGTATACTTGTCTGATGCTTTTCACTTTTTCGTGTAATGTCATCTGATCCTTAATAATGCAGAGAAAATTAGGAAATTTTGTATTAAGTACATCCTAATTTGATCTCTTTTGAAAGATCACAACAAAAAGGTTTATAGAATGAAACTATACAGTGCAGTGAATTAATACAGTGTAATGTGGGGTGTAGATAGGTACTGTGGGCATGCCAGGTGTTTATAGAAATATTAAGTAGTCTTGGACTGGCTCGGTAATCTTACTGTAACTTTAACGGAAGGTGACTATAGTTCTGTACAGTGTGTGATTCAGGATGTGTCTACCTTCCTGTCATAATCGTGAATTCATTTCTTTTTGAACTTCTTAATTAAATGAGATTATATATGTATATTAAATGGACTGACACCCTCAGAGAGTGCTTGATACATGTAGGAGTCGCAGCTGCTCAGGCTGCCTTCTGCAGATGCAGTACAGCCAAGTACTTCAGAGCCCAGCCTGGAAACTGGAATAAAGCTGCCTCCGTTCAAATCCAGGCTCTGCTCATTATTAGCTATGGCAAAATTACTTAACCTCTCTGGGTTTTGGTGTTTTGTCCTTAAATGAGGATAATAATAGTACTTGCCTTTGAGAATTGTATCAGTTAAAAGGGGATAATAATATCTCTCTTATAGAATTGTGCTGATTAAATGAGATGGTGTATGTAAAGTTCTTGGCATGGTGGGTAGGTTTACTGAAAACCTTTCAGAGAAGATGGAGAAGTGAGCTGGCTAGGTGCTTTGCTACATAAAGGATTTGAGATAGCCACAGAACATTTGAAGTGGGAATGAGACTGCTTTTCTAATGTTTTCAGAGAACATTTTCTAATAATAAAAATAATTGATGTATATTATACAAAATTTGAAATCACAGAAATGTCTAGAAATGAAAATTTTGCCCATAATCCTATCACCCAGTCATACTTGGTGTTAACTTTCTGAAGTTTTCTCTACCAGTCTTTTATCTATAATTATATATCTTTTTTTTAAGTCAAAGTTGGAGTCCTATTTCTTTTTTCCAATTAACTTTGTAGCTGATTATATTCTGTAACACAAACAGAATGAATGTTGCATGATAGCAATGATGAAGTCTTTTATTTGGTATGTCTCCCAGGTGTCTACCTTGAAGAGTAATACAGGCATATGTTGCTTAATGACAGGGATACGATCTGAGAAATGTGTTAGGTGATTTTGTCGTTGTGGGAATATCATATAGAGTGTAATTACGTAAACCTAGATGTGGTATAGCCTACTACACACCTAGGCTATATCATATATAGCCTATTGCTCCTAGGCTACAAACCTGTATGGCATGTGAATACTGTAGGCAGTTGTAATACAATGGTAAGTATTTGCATATCTAAGCATATCTAAACATAGAAAAAATTACAATATAAAAGATAAAATCAGTATACGGAGCACTTACCATGAATGGCCCTTGCGGGACTGGAAGTTGCTCTGGATAAGTGACTGGTGAGTGAATGTGAAGGCCTAGGACACTACTGTACACTATTGTAGACTTTATAAACACTGTGCACTTAGACTACCCTAAATTGATTTAAAATTATTTTTTCTTCAGTAATAAATTAACCATAGCTTGCTGTAACTTTTTTACTTTAAAACTTTTTAATTTTTTAATTTTTTTATTTTTTTTTTTCTTTCTTTTTTTCTTTTTATTCTCCTGCTTCTCCATGGGTTGGAAAAACTTTTTAATTTTTTTAACTTTTTGACTTTTTAATAACAGCTTAAAACACAAACACATTGTACAGGTGTACAAAAATATTTTCTTTATATCCTTATTCTATAAGCTTTTTTCTATTTTTAAAATTTATTTTTTTTTTTTTTTTTACTTTTTAAACTTTTTTGTTAAAAACTGAGACACAAACACACACATTAGCCTAGGCCTACACAGTATCAAGATCATCAGTTTCACTGTCTTCCACCTTCATGTCTTGTTCCACTGGAAAGTCTTCAGGGACAGTAACACACATGGATCTGTCATCTCCTGTGATAACACTGCCTTCTTCTGGAATACCTCCTGAAGGACCTGCCTGAGGCTGATTTACAGTAGCCTTTTTTTTTTTTTTTAAGTAGACAGAGTACATTCTATAAAATAAGGATAGTACAGTAAGTATATAACAACAGTCATTGGTTATCATTGTCAAGTACTGTACATAATTGTATGTGCTCTACTTTTATATGACTGGCAGTGCAATAGGTTTCTTTACACTAGCATCACCACAAACACAGGAGTAATGCCTTGTGTTATGACTGAACAGCTACTACATCACTAGGCCATAGGAATTTTTCAGCTCTGTGATAATCTTATGGGACCACTGTTGTATCTGTAATCTGTAGTTGACTGAAATGTCATATGTAGCACGTGACTGTACCTGTAAGAAAAACCAGTCATCTTTGTTACTATATCAACTAAAGTTTCTCTGTTAGCATCTAGAGTTAAAGACCTACCTACATTAATTTTTGAAATATTTTGTCATTTTACTTCTATTATTTTTGGAGATATAATTTACATAGCATTGAAATGCACAGATCTTGCATTTGTTTAAACCCATGTAAGCTGCACCACCCCTGTTAAGATACAGGACATTTACCTTAGAAAGTTTCTTTGTACCCCCCTTCCCCGCCCCCCACACCCTGATGATCACTATTGATTTAGTTCGCCATGTATTGTTTTGTCTGTTCTCAAACTTCATATAAATGAATTCATACAGTATGGTGACTTAAAATATGTACTTTTTTTTTTTACAAGACTTCTTTTGCTCACAACATATTTTTTGAGATGCATCCATGTTGCATGAATCAGTAGTCCTTTTTTTAAAATTACTGAATCATATTCTATCATATGAATATATTAGTACCGTAATTTATTTGTCCATTCTCCTATTGATGGACATTGGGGTGGTTTCCAATTTGGAGCTGTTATGAATAAGTCTACTGTGAACATTTTTGTATAAGTTTTTGTGTGGACATAAAAATTTTCATTTCTCTTGGATAAATGGGAATGAAATTGACTATATAAGGAGGTGTCTGTTTCTAGACTCTCTAGTCTAGGGTCTATAAAATACAGTCCACGGGCCACATCTGGCCCATGACCTGTTTTTTACAGCGTGCAACCGAAGAATGGGTTTTATATTTTTAAAAGGTTGTTTGAAAAGAAAAAATCTGGGATGGAAATCATGGGTCACCTGTGAAGACTATTATTTACTAACTGGACCTTCACAGAAAAAAAATCTGTCAATCTCTGCTCCAGTCTATTCCATTGATCTATTTGTCTTTTTCCTTAGTTTGCTTTTTAAAAAACTTCTAAAGATTTTATTTTTTTAGAGCAGTTTTAACTTCACAAAATGAAGAAGGTACAGAGATTTCCCGTATACATACCCACTACCCATTCATGCACAGCCTCCCCCTTTATCAACATCCCCACCAGAGTGGTACAATTTGTTACAATCAGTGAACCTACATTGATTCCTCATAATCACCCAAAGTCCATAGGTTACATTAGAGTTCACTCGGGGTGTAGTGTATTCTCTGCATTTAAACAAATGTATAATGTCACGTATCCATCATTGTAGTATCATACCGAGTATTTTCATTGCCCTAAAAATCCTCTATGTTCTACCTATTCATCCCTTCTCCCCTCCCCCAAACTCCTGGCAACCTCAGATTATCTCCATAATTTCACCTTTCCCAGAATGTCAAATAGTTGGAATCATAGTATGCAGCCTTTTCCGATTGGCTTCTTTCACTCAGTAATACACCCTTAAGTTTCCTCCGTGTCTTTTCATGGCATTTATCCATTTATCTCCTGAAAGACAACTTGGTTGCATCTAAATTTTGTCAATTATGAATAAAACTGCTATAAACATCTGTGTGCAGGTTTTTGTTTTGGACATAAGTTTTCAACTCCTTTGGGTAAATACCAGTGAGCACAATTGCTGGGTCACATGATAAGAGTACGTTTAGTTTTGTAAGAAACTGTGAAACTGTCTTCCATGGTGGCTGTACTGTTTGCATTCCCACCAGCAATGAGTGAGAGCTCCTGTTGCTCCACATCCTTGACAGCATTTGGTGTTGTCAGTGTTCTGGATTTGGGCCATTTTAGTAGGTGTGTAGCGGTATCTCATTGTTTTTTTTAATTTGCATTTCCCTGATGATAGATGATGTGGAACTTCTTTCATATGCTTATCTTCCATCTGCATATCATCTTTGAGGAGATAATCTGTTATGGTCTTTGGCCCATTTTTAAATTGGGTTTTTGGTGAGGTGTTCTTTTTTGTTGTTGTTCTTTTGTTTTGGTGAGGGGGTTGTTTTTTGTGGGTTTTTTTTTTTTTTTTTGAGATGGTGTCTCACTCTGTCCCCCAGGCTGGAGTGCAGTGGTGTCATCATAACTCGAACTCCTGGGCTCAAGTGATTCTCATGCCTCAGCCTCCTTGGTAGCTTGGGCTACAGGTGTACATCACCATGCCTTGCTAATTTTTTTTTTTTTATTTTTTTTTATTTTAGAGATGAGGCCTTGCTTTATCACCCAAACTGGTCTAGAACTCCTAGTTTCAAGTGATCTTCCTGCCTCAGCCTCCTGAGTATTATTGTTGAGTTCTAAGTGTTCTTTGTATATTTTAGGTAACAGATCTTTATCAGATATATCTCTTAGAAATGTTTTCTCACAGTCTGTGGCTCATCTTCTCATTCTCTTAACATTGTCTTTGAAAGAACAGAAGTTTTTATTTTTAATGAACTCCAATTTAACGATTATTTCTTTCATAGTTGTACTTTAGTTTTACAATAAGTATTAAAACCAGGTTGCTTAGTTTCTTGTTTTCATTTGTTTAAGTTCTAGATCTTGGTTCATAATTTGACTTGTTTGTTGCTTGTATAGAGAAATATAATTGATTTTTCTTTATGTTGTATCCCATAACCTTTCTAAACTTACTCTTTTAAGATGTCTTAGAATCTTCTGGGCCATGTTGTCTGAGCACAAAGATAGTTTACTTCTTTCTTTCTAATCAGTATGCATTTTATTCATTTTTCTGGCTTAAGGCCCTGTCTAGGACCTTCAGTACAATGTTTAATAAAAGTAGTGAGTGTGTATCCCTTGTCTTAATGTAGCAGAAAGCATTCAGTCTCATTATTAAGTATGATTTTAGTTATAGGCTTTCGATACCCTTCATTGGGATGAGGAAATCGCCTTCTGTTCTTGGTTTGCAGATCCTCTTGATCATAAATGATTACTGAATTTTGTTACATGTCTGTTCTTGATTTATTTAGATGATCATAAGGGTTTTCTTTATTCTGTTAATATAGTGAATTATGTCCTTCTGAATGCTGAACCAACCTTGCATTCCTAAGATAACCCCACTTGATAGTGAAGTATTCTCTTTATGTATGACTGGATCTGACTTTTTCAAATACTGTTCAGGATTTATGCATCTGTAGTCACGCACTGCATAGTGACATTTTAGTCAGTGATAGACGGCATGTACATGACAGTGGTCCCATAAGATTATCGTACTGTATTTTTACTGTACTTTTTCTATATTTAGATATGTTTCGATACACAAATACTTAACATTGTGTTACAGTTGCCTACTGTATTCAGTACATTAATATGTTGTACAGGTGTGTAGCCTAGGAGCACTAGGATACTCCTTATAGCCTAGGTGTGTAGTAAGCTATACCATCTAGGTTTGTGTAAGTACACCCTGTGATGTTCACACAGTGACCAAATTGCCTAATGTCTTGTTTCTCAGAATGTATCCTCATCATTAAGCAAAGCATGACTGTTCATGAAGGATATGGGTCTATAATTTTCTTTTATTACAATGTTATTTGGTTTTGGTAACAAGAATATACTAGCTTTATAAAATTACTTGGAAATTGTTCCTTCTTCCTTTCTTTTCTGAAAGAGTTTATCTAAGATTAGTATTAGTTATTTCTTAAATGTTTGATAAAATTCACCAGTGAAGCCATCTGGATCTAGAGTTTTCCTTGTGGGAAGGTTTTTAATTATGATTCAGTTACCATATTAAGCTATTCAGATTTTCTACTTCTTAAGCTAATTTTTGTAATTTCTATTTTTTCAAGGAATTTATCCATTTCATTTCAACTCTTGAGTTGGCATAAAGGTGTTCATAATATTTCCCTACTTTTTTTGTTTTTCTTTTTTCAGAGACAGGGTCTTGTTCTGTCGCCCGGGCTAGAGTGCAGTGGCGTTATCATAGCTCACTGCAGCCTCTAGCTCAGGCGATCCTCTGGCCTCGGCCTCCCCAGTAGCTGGGACTACAGGTGTACATCACCACACCTGGCTCTTTTTTTGTTTTAATTTTGTAGAGATGGGTGTCTCGCTAAGTTGCCCAGGCTGGTCTTGAACTCCTGGCCTCAAGTGATTCTGCCATCTGAGCTTTGCAAAGTGTTAGGATTACAGGCATGAGCAACCACACCCAGCCCCTACTTTCTTTTTAATGCATGTATAATCTGTAATAATGTTCAGCGTCCCCTGTGTTTTTTCCCTCATTAGTCTAGGTTGGGGTTTGTCCACTTTATTGATACAAAAAACGAACTTTTGATTCTGCCAGTTTTCTCGTTTTCTATATCATTTATTTGTCTTTTTTTTTTCTTCTGCTTGTTTTGAGTTTTCTTTGCTCTTTCTAGCTTATTAGGGGGTAGAAGCTTAGATCATTGATTTTAGACTTTTCCAATACTAACATCTGAGCAATAAATGTCCCTTTAAACCATATGCATCTCTTCATTTTCTTGTTCCTGAGTCGAATAGTTTATAATAAACACATTAACATAAAACATTTCCCCTAAATACTGTTCTTAATTGTATCTCATAAATTTTCATATATTTTGTTTTTATTATTTATTTCAAAATATTTTTATGCTTCATTTAATGTTTCTTCTTTGACTCGGATTATGTCGAAGTATGTTGCTTAATTTTTAAATATTTGGGAATCTTGCAGATGTTTTCTTATTGGTTTCTAATTCCACTGTGTTCAGAGAACATGCTCTGTATGATTTTTGTCCTTTGAAATTTATTGAGACTTGTTTTATAGCCCAGAAAATGGTTTTTCTTAATAAATGTTCTATATGTGCTTGAAAAGAATGTGTACCCTACAGTTATAGGATGTAGTGTTTTGTAAATGTCAATTAGAGCAAGTTGGTTGGTTGTCATCAAATCCTTACTGATTGGTTTTTTGGTCTATCAGTTACTGAGAGGAATATTAACGTATGTGATTATAATTATAGATTTGTCTATTTTTTTCTTTTAGTCGTTATGAAATCTAACTACTTGTTTCATGTGTTTTTTAAACCCTTTTATTAGGTGAATAAATACTTTGGATTGTTTTATCTTTCTGATAAATCGAGCCTTTTATCATTATGAAATGTTCTTTTTGTTAATATTCTTTGTCTTGAAGTCTACTTTCTCTCATATTAAGGTAGACTCGCCTACTTTCTTATGATTAGTGTTCTCCAAGTATATCTTTTTTCACCTTTTTTTTTTTTTTTGGAGACAGGGTCTTACTCTCTCGCTCGGGCTAAAATGCAGTGGTGTGATCATAGCTCATTGTAGCCTCAAACTCCTGGGCTCAAGTGATCCTCCTGCTTTAGTCTCCTGAGTAACTGGGACTACAGGTGCGTGCCACCATGCCTGGCTAATTTTTCTTTTTCTTTTCTTTTTTTTGGTAAAGACCAGGTCTCCCTTCTTGCTCAGGCTGGTGTTGAACTCCTGGCCTCAAGCAATACTGCCTTGGCCTCCCAAAGTGCTAGGGTTGAAGGTGTGAGCCACCCTACCTGCCTTCTTTCCCTTTTAACTTGTCTGTGTCTTTACATTTAAAGCACATCTCTTGTAAACAGCATATAGTAAGATCTTGTTTTTAATTTTTTCTGACAAACAGCGTTTTAATTGGAGTGTTTAGTTTATTTACATTTAGTGTTGATAATAGTTGGGTTTGGGTCTCTCATCTTGTTTGTATTCTTTTGTCTTTTTTTTTTTTTCCCTGACATGTTGATAGTGGGATCATCTTGTTTGTTTTCTGTTTGTCCCTTCTGTGTTTTGTTGTTTTTTTTTCTTCTTTTCTGCCCTTCTTTTAAAGGCTAATTCCAACATCTCTGTCATCTCTGTGTCTTTTTCATTTGCAGTCTTTGATTTGTTTAAATATAAAATTCCTTGTTATGGCTCACAGTTTCCTGCCTCTTTGCTTGTCCAGTAATTTTTGACTGTGTAGTGGACGTTGTGAATGATAAATTGTTGAATATGGGGTTTGTTGTCTGTGTGTTGAGTTTTGTTCTTGCAGGCAGTTAATTACTCAGATCAGTTTGATCCTTTCAAGACTTGTTTTTAAACTTTCTTAGGGCAAGTCTTGAGGACCCCTTGCTACTTAGACATAGTCTTTTTGTAGTCTCAGTTCAATTCTTGGGGTGTTCAAGGTCTTGAAACTCTGGCTGATCAGAACTTTCATGTCTCCAGCACTGTGCCACCTCTGGAATCTTTTCAGTTCACAATTCCTTAGTAGTCCTGCACACCTAGGCACAGTTCCCACAAGCTCTGAGAGGTGCTGGTGATGTGGTTGTGGTGTGTGGTTGCACCGGGAGGCCCTCTCCATTTTGACAGTGTAAACATACATTGGGGTGTATAATGGGTGCCCCACAGTGATTGTATGTTTTACACTTTAAAAGTTATCTCTCTTATTTTCTGAATTGTCTGAGGAATAAGTTCAATGTAGAAACTTGGGAAGTACTACTCCTAACTTTCTTAATATAAATGAGTCCAAAACATAACTTCAAGGACCAACCTCTCCAAAATATTTTTGCTACATTTTTAAAAGAGTTCCATTTACAAACTACCATAGACAGTAATTTGCTGTCCATCCATCACCGAGTTAAAACATCTAAGGGTTTTTATGTTGATTACCATGTATTATTTTTGGCATTGTTTGAAATTATATATATGACTATAGCACAAAATTTCAGTATGATCCTGGTATGAGCAAGAATAGCAATTACTATACTTATTCTTGCTGAATTATATTCTGGTAAGAGGAAGATCAGGAAAGGACGTGCTCATTATACTGGGCACTGTGCTGGATGCTTTGCAAACATGATCTTGCTTCATCTCATTTTCAATAACCCAGTAAGGTGGGTGCCATATCTGTTTTACATGAGGAATAAAATATTTTGAGCCACTTTCCTGCCTGTCCAGGAAATTATTCAAGGTGACATCTGTTAAACAGTGGCAGACTTTTTACTTAAAATTCACCTATGACTGACTCCAAAGCCTGTATTTTTTTCTACTACACCATTTTGTCTGTAATATAACAGGATTCAAACTGTGGTAGGGGAGTGCATAAGAACTTATTTTCTCTGTATGGATAAGGTCCCCCCGCCCATATAGAAAATGTATAGAACAGATAACTTGGAGAGTGAGTCTGATTTCCCCATGAGTATTTTGTCATTTGAAAGGATTTGCTGCTTAGACCTTTCTAGAAACACACCCTTGTATAACATGAGCTTTGCCTATGGTCTGATTGGGCTGTGGCTCTTAATCTGAAATATTAATTCAGCAAGCAGTTTTTGTAAGGCCCATGAGGAAGTTGATTTTTCTGGCTAGAAAAATGTGTATTTACTTTACATGCAAGAGGCCAGCATAATTGTAATTTTTCTTAAACATGAATTTAAAAAGTGATCTTGCTTTTTAAATATTTTTCTTATATTTTGATAGCAAAGAAAGGTTTGATTTGTAACTTTCTGGGTTTTTTTTTACTTTTAAAACAACACAAAAGAACAAAGCATTTTAAACCAAAACCTGTGTTTTCATTAGTCAGGGTTATATCTATTGATAGTTATCATATTTTACTCATAGTTTCATTTTATTTTTTTTAGTATACTGGGGTTTTGTTTTTAAGGAAACGGGGTTTTGCTTTCTTGCCCAGGCTGGAGTGTAGTGGCTATTCACAGGCGCAATCATGGTGTACTATAGCCTTGAACTCAGGGGCTCAAGGGATCCTCCTGTCTCAGCCTCCAGAGTAGCCGGCACTACAAACATGCTACTACCATGCCTGGCTAAGGATACTATTTTTTAGAACAGTTTCAGATTTATAAAAAAATTGTAACATAGTACAGAGGGTTCCCATATCTCCTCCCCATCCACTGCCACACACAGCTTCCCATACTGTTTATGTCTCTCATTACTGGTACATTTGTCAAAATTAATGAACCAGTATTAATACATTATGATTAACTAAAGTCCATACTTTAATCAAATTTCCTTAATTTTTCCCTAATGTCCATCTTTTGTTTTAGGAGCCTGTCTGTGATTCCACATCACATTTAATTGTCATGTCTCATTAGGCTCCTCTTGGCTGTGACATTTTCTCAGACTTTCTTTGCTTTTTAATGACCTTGATGATATTGAGAACTGGTCAAGTGTATTGTAGGATGCACCTCTATACAAACTTGTCTGATGTTTTCTCATGATAAGATTGGAGTTATGGGATTTTGTAAGGAAGGTGATAGAGGTCAAGTGCCATTTTCATCATGTCATATCAAGGGTGCATACTGTCAACGTGATCATCGCTATAGCTGACGTTGCCCAAGATCATCTGGCTGAGGTCATATCCCTTGGGTCTCTCCACTGTGATTTACTCTTTTTCTTCTTCCATATCATCCTCTTTGGAAGGAGTCACTGTGTGCAGCCCATACTTAAGGATTGGGGAGTGATTCTGTACTCCTTTAAGGTAGAGTGTCTAATTTATTTGGACTTATGCATAGGAGAGTTGTCTCTTCATAGTTTTTAAGTAAATGAAATCAAATTTAACTGACTGAAAATAGAAATTTCTTTTACATGATGTATATTCATCTTGCTTTTTTAAAAAACTTAGTAAAATTCATACATATAGATTTGATTCATTTATTCTAACTTCTGTTCATATGACTGTGAATTCTTCTTTGTATTTTTTTCTATTCCAGTTTTCTCTATTATTCATGCTTTTGAAGGTACCCAGTGACATTCTAAAATGAAATCCTTGCTGCTTATAAGAAGTTCCAGTAGTGGTATGGCTAGATCTCAGAAACAAGAGGTTTGTTTGTCTTAGTAATTTTTTAAGTAAAGGCATACTCACAAATTGGGTTTTCCCCAAAGCATCTTTAATCATTGATTTACTTGGTAAAAGATGCATTCTGTGTAAAAATTCCATTTTCCTCTCTTGGTTGTTGGTGGTGGAGTGAGCCCCTGTCGTGAAAGTTCTGGTGAGGTGAGTGTCTGGAGCAGTGTACGCACCTGTTCAGAACTATGCATTGAATGTTGGTGACATTCTCTTATCAGAAAGTGCAAATTTACGTCAGTAGATTGTAATTCCAAAACCATACTTCTGTGTACATACATCTGTGCATATTATTACATATTTCAGGGTAAGAATGTGACACTTTGGTTTGTGGTTTTAAAAAAGTGGCACATAGTCTAAAGTAATGTGATAACAGTGGTTGCTTTGTTATTTACCCAGGTATTAGGCAATTAAATATGAAATGTCCGATTTCGATAAAAAATGCAGTTTATTGTATCTAAAACAAAAAGCAGTACAATTAATCAAAGTATGCTCCCAAACTATGGACACAGTTTTGCCATCTTAATAGTAGCTTGTTTATGCCAGCAGCAAAGAAGCCTAGAGGGCGAGTGACAATGAAATCACAAAAGGTGTTTTCTGTGGCTTGATGAGAATTGAATATTTTTCCTTGCAAGAAGTGGTCCAAAGCCTGGAAGAAGTGGTAGTCAGTGGTACAAGGTCTGGTGAATACAGTGGATGACAGAGAGTTTCCAAGTCCAGCCTCTGTAGTGTTGTTTGTGTGTCATGTGATTGAGTCTTGTCTTGCAAGAGGATTGGCCTGTCTCTATTGACCAGTCTCGGCTGCTTAATCACAAGCATCCTCATCGTTTCATCCAGTTGGTTGCAGTAGACATCCGCTGTAATCGATTGACCAGGTTTCATGAAGCTGTAGTGGATAATACCGCACTGGACCACCAAACAGACACCATTAGCTTTTTTTGATGAATATTCAGTTTTGGACTGTGTTTCGGTACTTTATCTTTAGCCAACCATTGTGCTGAACGCTTGTGATTATCAGAAAGAATCCATTTTCATCACGTGTAAAAATACGATGTAGAAATGGTTCACCTTTATGTTGTTACAGCAAAGAAAGGCAAGCTTGAGACGATGTCTATTCTGATGCTCATTTAATTTGTGCGGAACCCATCTCTCCAGCTTCTTTACCTTGCCAATTTGTTTCAAATGGTCCAATATTGTTGGAATAGTAACGTTAGACCTTGCTGCTAATTCATGTGTGGGTTGAGTTAGGTTCACTTCCACTACAGCTTTCAGCTCACCATCATCCACCTTGCTCTCAGGTCACCCACGTGGCTCATTTTCAAATCTCTAGAACAGAACTTTTCGAACCATTGACGTACTGTGGTTTTTCCTTGGCCACATCCTTCCCAAACACTACATTGATATTTCGAGCTGTCTGCACTGCATTGGTTCCACAACAGAACTCATATTTGAAAATAACATGAATTTTTGGCTTATCCAACAGATAAACAACAACAAAAATTGCTCTAAAAAAATTTTGAAAGATAATCACAAGCCAAACCAGGCATTTGCAAGACTGAGGATGTACCTTCACAATAAAAATAAAACAACAAGGGTTGAAGTGAAATGTTAGAGATATCAATGTCAAACTTGGTACTTAAGGAAATCGGACTATTTCATACTTAATAACCTAATAGAAACTTTGTGCCCTTGGTGGATGAGCCTTATTCATTTCATGTGTTTCTGCCAAGTAATGAAGAATGAATTGAAAAACAAACCACCTTAAATCCTTCCTAGAACAAGGCAAAAGATAGATAATACTGAGAAATGCCAACTTCAAACGTCTTGCAGTTATTGACTTTGTAAATTGTTGCAGTGAGGATGCATGCCTGCCTGTTTTCCATACTATCTATTCATTTTAGAGAGTCCAGTCTGATGTTAGAGCTTTCCGTGCTCTATTTTTGGAAAGAGATCTTAAAGCCACCTCAAGATTGCACAGTGCTTTGTGGTTTTCAGAGCATTTTCCCATGAGTTATCCCATTTAAATCAGTAACAGGAAGTCAGAGCAGCCCTGTGTGAATGGCGAGCAGAGTTGTGTAATCTCAGCAGTGCATAGGCACCGGGAGGCAAGGATTGGGGCATGGAGACAGACGACTGACCAAAACGTTGATTTGCAGCCATTACGGAGTGCTTTTTCTCCCCTGAAAATTTGGCACATTTTGCTCTGAGAATTCCAGTAGAACAGGAGACACTGGCCTTCTTGGCAGTTGTACTCTCCAAGCTGTCACAGTATGGTTCAGCCTAGGTGCTCTGCTGCTGCATGTGGATTTGCTGAACAAAAGCGTGTGGAGATGATAGCAGCCAGACAGGAGGTGCTGGCTCTTGGATCAAGTCTGTTGGGATTTGATTGGAGAGATCCGAGCAGCTTTCGCTCCTGTCCGTGGGTGGAGCGGATGTTCACCTTTGGTGACCAGGCATCAGCACTGCTCCCTGGCTTACTCCTGCTCTTCCCAGTCTCGCTGTCATTTTAATTAATACTTTAAGCTCGATCCAGTTAAGCCCTAGCCAGATGGCTGCTCATCTTGCCTTATTGTCGTGGATGTTTAGATTATTTGAGTAGAGACAGACTTTGAAACTGCCAGAACAAGGATATCTAGGCCCCTCCAAAGGTGTCCTGTCCTGTTCTTGCTCGGGGCAAGGATGCAAAGCAGAGCGCTGTAGCTACGGTCAGCTAAGTGTTACTGTTGGGTTTTAACTGACCTTTACAGGCCTGGCTGAAGTGTGACTTCTTGAACCCTTTGTCAGCCTCCTGGGCCAGTACCCCTCTCCCTCTTCAGACTCCACTTAGCTGTCAGTGTTGGGGCCACCTGTTGACAGCACACATCTACTTTCCTTGTGGCTTGTGTCTCTTACCTTGTACTTGGAAGAACATGGCTCTGCATGCTTCACCACCCCTTGGTCCCTCCCTCCTGGAAGACCCTTAACAGACATCGCTTTCCTGGTTGAGTGTGTGCATTGCCACAGCCTTTTCAGCTTCCACTGTCCCAAAGAGAAGAGCATCACTGCTGAGAGAGAGCTAGATGCAGGCAGGTGATGTGATAGTTGCCGGGTGGTCTCCTTTCTGGAAAGGTCTGCTCCTTGAATGGGCACTTTCCAATTGTAAGTGTGCCTCACTGTCTAAACTGGGGTGAATACATTCGGGCAAATCTCTCATGGTGCGGTCTCTTGCCTGTCACTCTCTGAAACTCAGGCCAGATAGATTCTGATGAAGTGGCGTCCCTTGTTGTCTGAACTTTGAGCCAAAGAGTTCAAATAGCGGGGATAATTATACCTTTGTTGCATTAAGAACCAAACATGTGATTTCTATTAGAGCAACATACAGCTTTTTGTCTCCTGATTGGGTGTTGACCATGTTTGTTTCTCTTTTCCTTCCTTCCAACCTTCTCTGTGAAGAGTGGTGGTAGGTGTCTTGATAGGAGTGGCTGAGTCTCATTCACACTTTTTTCTCATCGTGTGTGTGATACATTAGAGCAAAGCGTGACAATGTACAGCCATGTTATAACCAGGGTGAATTTGATATAAATTACCACCCAGGAGTAATCTCTGATAGTCATAATCAGTTTGGTCTAACTAGTTTTATTCAATGTCTGATGACAGCTTAAATTAGTATTTTAAGTACAGCTGTGCAGCCAAACAGGGTCTTCTTGTCATCATGGGCAGTCAGAATGTTTGAGTAGAGAATGACTTTTAAAAGCTTTTCTTCCTAGTGATAAAGTGAAGTTTTGTGTAGAGAATTTGAATAACATAGAAAGTATTAATAAAGAAAATTCACCTATAAACCTTCCAGAGTAATCGCTATTAAATATTTTGGTGTTTTCCTTACTGTGTGTGTTTTGTAGGGATTATACATCTGTATCCTTTTTTCTTTTTTTTCTTTTTGATAATTTGCAAAGAGCATTTTCTGTCAGTAATCAGAGTGACTTTTTGTAGTAGCAGAGCTGTCCCCTAACCCCTCCAGTCGTCACGTTGATTTGCAGTCCGTGTGAGGCGCAGCCTGCAACGCATCAGGCGCCCCAAGTTTCCTCAGCGTCTTGTCCCTGCTCTGTCTCCCAACTGCCATCACTAGTCAGGAGGACTCTACTTAAGAACATTTTACTGTGCCAGTTATGTTTTTGTTAGGACTTTTCAAACTCAGTTTTGGTAAGAGGTAGAGCCACATATGTTTTAAAACAACAGTATGTCTCTGGGTGTGCTTTATGCTTTTAGATTTATAGCACTTGATAAGCTGGGCAGCGCCTTCCTTTACCCACTGCAGTCTCCTCTTGCCTGTGAGGCCCAGAGGGTTCACTGTGAGGAGCTGGCACAGAACCCTGAGGTGTTCTCACTCCTACCTCCTGGGGCTCATCCTGAGAGCTGTTCTTCCTGCTCCCACATTACAGCCTTCAGCCTGTTTCAAGGACTCTTCAGTTTTCCTGCCTCAAAGTGGAGGAGGAACATAGTTCTCTGAACTGTCAGCTTTCTTCCTCCTTTAAATTTTACTAGAAATAGTCATGACTGTCTTCCTTAAAGCCTTCTTTGCAAGTTCTGTCCCATTATTTTTTCTCCTTTCTATGAATTCTTGCATTACCTGTGCACATGACCTTGTCCTTTTATCCACCCCTTCTACGTGTTCTTTTTGTCATTTGTTGTCAGTGAGTGGTTTGTAAATCCATGGAGGCAGGTACTTCCCTGCTTGACATAAGAGGGCCTGGGGTACATGCTTAGTTCACCTAGTGACTTAAAATCTCTCATCTCTACTCCATTGTGCCATAGCTGGGCTGCAGTGTAAATTAAATTTGTTTTTATAAAGATTCACTCTTTATAGAATAAAATGCTTTAAATACATGTCGTCCAAGTGAAACACGACAGAAGTTGCTAAATACTTTGTACCCATCTTGCAGTTGGGATTCTCAGTCCAGGGCAAGTGTTCAGACCTGGGGGCTGCGCACTTTCCTGAGCCCTTTCCGAGTTGGCGACATGTGCGAGTTGAGTCGGGTTGGAGGCAGGCGCTCACCTGCCTGGGTGCTCTGGACAGCCACATGCTGTCTGTGGCAGTGTAGTCGGTGGTGTACTTCTCCCTGTTCTCTCTGTGCCAAGTTGAGATACTGGAAGGATTCCAGGAGTAAGCGGGTGATAGCAGACAACTGAACACAGCCATGTCTTTCCATGAAAACTGCTTTTCTTGGCTTTCTTCCAAGAATAGTAGGTTGCCAAGAGAAAATGCTTTGGCTTTACAAATGATCTGGCCATAGTCTGGGTTAGTTCTAGTTCTTATGTCATTGAAAAGAATAAATATTTCTGGCTCTTAAATTATTTAGCAGACTTTTGTTCCGGACATACTGAACTGTGTTGTTTTTACACACCTTATGTGAATTTGTGGTTTTAAGTGTATGCCACTGTGTGAAGAAAGATGCTGAAAAACTTCAGCTTAAAAAAAGTGTCAGGTTAGGCTGGAGCCCCATGTGCTGCCTTGTCATGGCCGCTGCGTTTGAGCAGAAGTTTGCCAGTTTCTTTTTTGTGGGAGTGTTCGTTCTTACTCTGTTCTTCTATGTTTTGGGTTAAATTTCAACTCAGGAGTGTTAGGCTAGGGTATTTTGATCATATATCGTTATTGTTTATATTTTAAGTTTGAATTGAACATTCTGAGTTTATTGTTTTTAAAGCTATAGCATAATCTAGAACGAAAACTGGAGACATTTGTGACTTACTAGGACAATGGGAAAATCATGCTCTCTTCCCAGTATTTCTACAGGTAGCAAACATAAGCTTGTGTTTGTCACAAGTGTTTCTTGTGTTTCTCTGAAATTGTCTCATAGTTAAATGCCAGTGATTCCAGCTGGCTTCTCTACATGTGGGAGCCATTCCCCACCACACACGTTCTCTGAAGAGTGTCCCTTTATTTCATCATTGCCCTAATCATAGTTAGGAAAGAAATTACACATAGTGTAGGATGATTCCTCCCCAAGCCGCCTCTCTGTCCTCTTTGCCCTCATCATTGTCATTGTTGCCATCATCGTTGTCATATACTAGCCAACACTTGCAGCACTTACTGTGTGATAGCGACTCTTCTTAGTGCGTCACGTGTGTGAATTTGTTTGATCCTCACACAACCCTAAGAAGAGGTGCTATTGTCTCCATTTTCCAGATGATAAAACCAAGGTGCAGAAGGGTATAAGTAAATCACCCAAGGTCATGCAGTTAGGGCATGACAGAACCACCATTCAGACCAGGGAAACATCCCCAGAGTCCACGTGGTTGACTGCAAGGGCTTACTACCTCTGTGAATGAAATCTTATTTGTGGCTCTGTTCCAATAAAAATTTTGTTTGTTTGTTTTCTCAAAAGCAGGCATTGGGCTGGCTTTGGGCCACAGGGCCGTAATCTGCCACCCCGTGGTCTTTGTGGGTGGAACCTGTGTCTCTGTCCAGAGCTACTTGTGCGAGTCCATGTGCTTGGAGGAGACATGGTTCTGCTTAGGGAAGTGATGGGCCTTGTAGCACAGGGCAAGGTCCTAGATTGGGAATGTGGAGAACCTTGTGGTGAGGTCTCGACCTGATTAGTGTGTCCCTGAGCTTTCTGGGGGACCCTTTCCTCATCTGTGAAGTGATAGGTTTTTACTAGATACTCTTAACTTGATGATTGTCCATGGTAAGCTTATTGCCGGAAGTCATTATTTTGTTTCCTCTCTGTATGTTTCTGACCAGTTATCAGTGACCCCCCTCAACACATGCGCAAAGCCCACTTCCTCTGAGCACTGTGCTGTGTAGTGTGGTTTGCAGTGTATAGCAAGGTGTGAGTAAAACTGCTGAAAGTCAGTTTTTGAAAAAAACAACCCGTTTAGTGGTCTCATCGAAACCACATACTCAGCGCTTGTTGCCACTAAGAGTGTTTGTTGGCCTGGCCGACTGCAAGTAAAATCCTGCATGCACCGTGTTTCTGGCTGTCCTCCCCCTTCCCTCCTGCTGGTCACACAGTGGGTCCCATCAGGCATTTAGCTCCCTAGTGGTTATGGTCGGACCCTTCTCAGGAGTGTATATTCCAAGAGGACCTTTGGAGATGAAAACCAGGGGAATTCGTTTGTGATGGTGGTGGGTCTCATGAGTGGTTGATGTCTCGGGAAAGGGACTGTCTGCTTGCAAAGGCTCCCATGTGTGGCGTGGGGTTGGGTGAGGTCAGAGATGAACTTGCGGTTCCCTGAGAACTTGGGAGCGTGCAGGGGGTTTGCTTCCCCAAGGGCAGCCATTCTTAATCTTGAGGACATCTTAGGACCCCCTTTGAGAATCTAATAATGCATCTTTCCCACAAAAATGTGCATCACAGAAAATTTTGGACAATTGTCACCACTCAAACCCCGTGCCCACCTGCCCCCCCCCCCCCAATGGACTACCCAGGCCGTTCCTGGCCTGTTGGCTCATCCCAGGGGAGTTTGGACTCCTGACAGAGGGGAGCTACACCCTGTGTTGTGCGTAACTGGGAAGAAAGTGTTTTTCTGTCTCCTTGTCCTACAAAGGAGCAAGAAATGGATACTCCGCTTGCTACTTTTGTATTAATAGAAACCTGTTCTGGGGAGAAACTTCCATTAACATCCCTTCTATAACCTTTCAGTCTAAATTCCCTTTCAGTATCAGTGTTCTCTCTCTCCTTGAACCTCTTAATTAGAAAACCCCTTGGATTTCAGTTTACTACCTTTTTTTTTTTTTTTTAAAGAAGACTAGGTCTTACCTGACATGATGAGTTAGGTGAGTAGTAGATATATTCTTCTGGTTAGTGTAGTGGAAAGAATCTTTCTGTGTTTAGGGAGCCTGGAGCTTGTTTTCTTATTATAATAATATTTTGATAGTTGTCACATCATTACAAGTAGAAAATGGTATTATTTGTCCCACACACTGGGGTAAACAGGAGGCTGTTTGCAGCTAGAGGTGACCACTGAGTCTGATGGATCAGTAATTCAGTGCACAAGTGGGAAGCTCTGGGTTAGGGCATGGATGGGACCTTGCACCAAAGCCTGGGGTTTGCTGGCCTAGGAAGTGTAGCACAGAGGACCTGTTTATAGCCAGACAGGACTTCTGTATACGCTACAGTCATTCACTCTGTCATCATTCTGTAAAAACCAACTCCGAAGGCCTATTCTTGGTCTGCTCAACTTTTCAGCATGGGCAAGTGAATTGCCTGTCTCTTCTAACTGACAGCTAAGATCCTTGTTTGAGAGTTTGGAAGATAGAAAGGGGACTGTCCTGCTGCCTCTGCTGGCACCCCCCTAGCTAATGCTGGCCCCCTGTGCTGTTGTACCCTGGCTTTGGTGACTCACCCAAGGTTCTTTGATCACCTCCTTCCTCAGGGCTGTCATAGGGAGCTCTTGTTCTCAGGGATGCTTGGTGTGGTGGTCTCTTGGAATATTCATTTATTTGGTTCCTTACACTAACTAAGTACCCAGTATGTACTGTGGGGATACAGAGGAAATGAGTGTTCCAGAAAGGCAAGAAGTTTTATCCTAGTTTTGTTACCAAGACAAATTTAGGATGGATCAGCATAAATGTTACTATGACAGACAATGCCGTAGAGTTGTGTAGTACTTTGTGCTCTCCATAGTATTAATATTTCTGTAGTCCATGTCTGTCGGAGTAGGGGAAGCGTAGTTTACCCTTTCCTTTTCTGTTTTGATGACTGTCATTCACCTGCTTGCCACACAGCTCTGGACTTAGCAGGTTTTGATTGATGGACTGGGCATAGCCACCAGAATTTGCTGCAGATGCTCTTTGTTTCAGTAATAAAGATGGGTGTAGGCATTGTTCACAGGTTCTAGCTGAGCTCTAAAGAGAGGTCTCCTCACCAGAGCTCGTACTTCAGACTCGTGCCGAGGCCGAGAAGGTGCTTAGCCCCCGCTTTTGCTACGGGGTGGTTAGAGTTGAGGAGACCTCAAGAACCAGCACTAGTATTTTTTTTTCTTTTTATCTAGTTTATTCTTTCTTTATACATAGACACTGTAGTTTACATGTTTTTATTGTCTCAGTGAAGTGATAGGCACAGACAATGGGGTAAGTAGGTTCTCAAATGATTGATTAATATGCTTGGTCATGATGCTTTTTCATGGGAAAACTTTGTTGAACTACAAGGCATTATTTAATTTAGATTTCCTTATGGGAGAACTTGTTCTTTTTTAGGTGCTTACTCTAGTTAACTTTTCCTGTTTTCTGAGATTAAACCTGAATTAAATGCTTAAAGGAGTTCCATTTGGAAGAATAGAGTAAAAGGAAATTTTAAGATGTACAGGCTGGGCTGGGCATGGTGGCTCACGCCTGTAATGCTAGCACTCTGGGAGGCCGAGGCGGGTGGATCATTTGAGCTCAGGAGTTCGAGATCAGCCTGAGCAAGAGCAAGACCCCCATCTCTACTAAAAATAGAAAGAAATTAGCTGAGCAACTAAAAATATATAGAAAAAATTAGCCGGGCATGGTGGCACATGCCTGTAGTCCCAGCTACTTGGGAGGCTGAGGCAGAAGGATTGCTTGAGCCCAGGAGTTTGAGGTTGCTGTGAGCTAGGCTGATGCCGCAGCACTCTAGCCCGGGCAACAGAGTAAGACTCTGTCTCAAAAAAAAAAAAAATTAGTAAAAATAAATAAATAAAAAATATAATTAAAAAATGTACAGGCTGTTGTTGAATGAGGCAGAATATAAATATTTCATAAGTTTTAATTTGTTCATATGTTACATAATTTCACCATTAGCTGAACAGTTGTCTATTTCTGCTCTCTTCTGCTTTCTGAGTTTTATTTAAAAGATTATATGGAAGTTCTCTAGCAACCTTAAACCGAATCCTGACAGACTTCAGTTGAAAATAAAGCCAAGTTTACTGAATTATTATCAAGTAACTATTGGGAAATTAAAAGAAATATATAGATTTTTAATAGTTGGAGTTAGAAATCTTGATTTCAGTATTTCATTTTAAGCATTGGTGCTGAAAAGTATGTGTTTGAGTCTAGACCTGGACACGACGATGTTCACTTTGGTCAATGGAAAATAGATACAAAATAGGAGTTCAGAAATCAAGACTCTAGAAGCAAATGGCTTTTACCTGAAACTGCAGCCTAAGACTGGGGCACTGCCCTTGAGTTCTACCAGGCTCTGCCAGGAGACAGTTCGGGGTTGGGGCAGCCTTGCTTGGGGCCTGTGGGAGGCTGTCTGGCTGCTCTGGCTTTCCTGTTGGCGGGCTTCATTGAGGAGAAGCTGGGGCTGGCCCTGGTGCCAGAGACCCGCACCCTCATAGCCTTGGTCTTGTTTGTTTTTGTCATAGGTTAAGTATGAGATTTTTTTCCTCTGTTTTAAAAAATGTGCACCCCCAGGCCGGGCACGGTGGCTCAGGCCTG
The DNA here is from genome assembly GCA_028533085.1 of Varecia variegata. Classification (NCBI taxonomy): domain Eukaryota; kingdom Metazoa; phylum Chordata; class Mammalia; order Primates; family Lemuridae; genus Varecia; species Varecia variegata. Next base: position 2,554,317 of record CM052448.1, on the reverse strand, counting down.
TAATCCTAGCACTCTGGGAGGCCGAGGCCAGAGGATCGTTTGAGCTTAGGAGTTCGAGACCAGCCTGAGCAAGAGCAAGACCCCATCTCTACTAAAAAAAAAAAAAAAAAAAATAGAAAGAAATTAGCTGGACAACTGAAAATATGTAGAAAAAATTAGCCGGGCATGGTGGCGCATGCCTATAGTCCCAGTTACTCCAGAGACTGAGGCAGAAGGATTGCTTGAGCCCAGAAGTTTGAGGTTGTTGTGAGCTAGGCTTACACCACGGCACTCTAGCCTCGGCAACAGAGTGAGACTCTGTCTCAAAAAAAAAAAACAAAAAAAAACGTGTACCCCTGTGAGCTGAATGTTCCTGACTTGGCCTGCGTGATCTTTGACTTTGCCTTGGTTCTCACCTTGTGAGAATCAAAACCATGTTGAAACTGTTTCCTTTGTTGTGTTATCCCACGGCCAAGAAGAAAAGTTGCAAGTAGATTTCCTGATGAGGTCTGTTAGAGTGTTCCTAAACATGCCTGGTCACCTTTGAAATTGACCAGTTTAGAAGGGTGCCCCAGAGTCTTAACCAGGCAAGTATCACCGGCCTGACCAGACACACTTACCCTATTTTCACCCTAGCAAGATGATCTTAGGAAAATTGTCAAAAGTATTTGGAAAGTTTTAGAAATAATTCATTTTTAAGCGAGAAGGTCTCACTCTGTTGCCCAGGCTGGAATGCAGTGGTGTAATCATAGCTCACTGCAGCCTCAAACTCCTAGGCACAAGTGATCCTCCTGCCTCAGCCTCCCAAGTAGCTGAGACTACAGGTGGACGCCACCACGGCTGGCTAATTTTTTTATTTTTTATACAGATGGGGTCTTGCTATGTTAACCAAGCCAGTCTCGAACCCCTGGCCTCAAGCGAGCCTCCCACGTCAGCCTCACAAAGTGCTGGGATTACAGGCCTGAACCACCGCGCCCAGTCAGAAATAAATTTTTTGAAACAGGTCAGATGAACTTTGAGACCCAAGGATGCCTTTTGGAGTTCATTGGCATCTTGGTATTTATTTCCCTGTCTTCACTGAAGGGTGATACAACCTGGGTGTTTGGTGTGAGGGAGCATAGTTACCTGTCCCCTTCCTCTACCACCAATCCACTTTGGTTGGTCGATACTGGTCATATCCTAATTAAATTAGAAACTCCTTATGACATTGATTTTGTTGTTTGCCAAATTGGTGGATATAAGGCACAAACTCCCTGACAAGTGGAAAAGTTGCATCTACACATGCTCGGAATTGGGCTTGGCTCATGGCAGGCACTTGGTAAATACTGATTGACTTCAAGGATGGATTGATCAAGCATCAATGAATGCATGTGTTCTGATTTTTGGTCCAACGTAGAGAAATTAGGCACTGAGGGGGAAAAGCTGTAATTTTTGTTTTTGTTCTTTATCAAATTCTGAGCCTCTAAGAACGGTGTTTCAATAGTTTGATTATGTGTAAAAAAACATTCTGAGAGTGGTAATTGCTACACGGAATTAATATAATGTAGTACTTTCTGAAAATATAAATTCCTACTTCAGTTGTTCTGAGTTTTAGATAACAATTGAAAGAACCTAGTTGAGAATCAGAAATGCCCTTTATATTTCTGAGCCAGCATCTCACCTTGATAAAGTCATTTGAACTCAGAGTTGAGCCTGGCTCATAGACTTGGAGAAGAATTTGTGTCTCAGTTTACTCAAGTAGAAATTGATCGTTTTCAAAAAGGTGAGACATGTCAGCTGTGAGGGCTTCGTGTGGAAGGAAACCACCTGTGTATGAAATGCATAGAGCAAGGTCTTTTTGGTGACACTTAGTTTTATTTGTGTTTTTATGTGGGTAGAAAATGGTAAGTTGTGTTGAGCATGGATTTGTTTGCATCCTAGACTTCCAGCACTGAAAGAAATAATGTGATCTGCCCACACTCATCTTACAGTAGGCAAGGAGATCAAAGTCCCTAGAAGGGAATGTAAATTACCTAAAGTGGACACATTGGTGAGGCTAGTGAAGCGAACAGAGCTCTGATTTGAATGAAAACTCTCACATCTGAGAGGTCTTGCCTTCGTTGAGTCCTTTTCCCAGTCCAACATCAAACAGACCACAACATCAGAAATGCAGAGCGTGCCGTAGACAGCAGGTAGAATATTACAACTTTGTGAAAAAGCAAAGGCAGGCAACTTGAACATCCAGTTTCTTGATGATTATTAGTCTTTGTTCCTTCATAGGGGGAAAGGTAAGCATTGGGATATCACCTTGGGGATTCCTGAAATTACCTGTGGAGGTGGGATCTGAGGAGTCATGAGGGAGCCTGGCCTGGGTCTGTTGATTGGAGAAATTCTGGTGAGTTTGCAGGCCCTTGTGGAAATATAGCAGAGGGTTCCTCCTTCCCATTCTTGCCTTTATCTACTTTATATTTTATTGTACTTAAAAGTTTTAAAAACTTTATCATGGGAAATTTTACACATGTACAGTGTTAGGATACTATAACCCCATGTACTTACCACCTGTCACATGGTTAGCAATTAACAATGTTACCAGTCTCTCTTCATTTATGCCCCTCTCGTGCCACCTCCTCCTGCCTTGGTGGATTGAATTTGACTCTTGAGCAACTTGGTAGTTAGGGGTGCCAATCTGAACAGTCGAAAATCTGTGTATAACTTTTTTTTTTTTTTTTTTTTTTTTGAGACAGAGTCTCACTCTGTTGCCCGGGTTAAGTGCCATGGGGTCACCTAGTTCACAGCAACCTCAAACTCCTGGGCTCAAGCAGTCCTCCTGCCTCAGCCTCCCAAGTAGCTGGGACTACAGGCATGCACCACCATGCCCGGCTAATTTTTCTATATATATTTTTAGCTGTCCATATAATTTCTTTCTATTTTTAGTAGAGACGGGGTCTCACTCTTGCTCAGGCTGATCTCGAACTCCTGAGCTCAAACAGTCTGCCCGCCTCGGCCTCCCAGAGTGCTAGGATTACAGGCGTGAGCCACTGCGCCCGGCCTGTGTATAACTTTTTGAGTTTCCAAAATTTAACTCATAATAGCCTGCTTTTGACCAGATACCTTACCAGTAACATAAACAGTTGATTAACACAAATTTTGTATGTTATATGTATTATATACTTTATTCTTAACCATAAAATAAGCTAGAGAGAAAAAGATGTTATTAAGAAAATCCTAAGGACAAGAAAATATATTTGCTATTTGTTAAGTGGAAGTAGATCATCATAAAAGTCTTCATCCTCATCGTTTTCACATTGAGTAGGCTGAGGAGGAAGAGGAGGAGTTGGTCTTGTTGCCTCGGGAGTGTCAGAGGTAGTAGGGGTGGAAGGGGGGACAGAAGAGACTTAGTTTTTAAAATTTGTGTATAAGTGGACCTGTGCAGTTCAAACCCGTGTTGTTCAAGAATCAACTGTACTTTAAAGCAAATCCCAGACGTTCTATCATTTCATTGCCAATATAGTGTGCATTTTGAACTAATAGAAACTTAGTTCAAATCTGATGGAGAACCTAAAAGAAACTGATTACTTATGGGGTAATTAAGGATTAAACCGAAGGAATTCCCCTTGGTCAGCAAATCTGGAAGGTTTTGTTTCCCAAATGGTTTTCCTTGTTTGGGTTTGGTTTTTTTTTTTTTTTTTTTTTGACACAGTCTCACACTGTTGCCCAGGCTGTAGAGTGCCATGACATCAGCCTAGCTCACAGCAACCTCAAACTAATGTGCTCATGGGATCCTCCTGCCTCAGGTGCTCACCACCACGCCCAGCTAATTTTTTGTTTCTATTTTTAGTTACCAGGCTAATTTTTCTATTTCTTTTAGTAGAGACTGGGAGGTGGGGGGGGGGGTCTCACTCTTGCTGAGCCTGGTCTTGGACTCCTGACCTTGAGAGATCCTCCAGCCTTGGCCTCCCACAGTGCTACGATTACAGGCGTGGGCCACCACACCCAGCCCCAAATGGTTTTCTTCACGTGTTGGTACCATTGTTGGGGTAGGAGGGGTTGGGACACTGGGTATGGCCAAGGGTGAGGATAAAACAATGCTGCCCCTTCTGAGATGGTGTTTAGGTTGAGGAGAGAGATGTAACTGTGTTTGAGTAGTATGTAGCCTTTTGAGCAACTTGTTCTGTTAATAATCCTAACTGTGAATCCTGATATTGAACCTTTAATTTATAACTGAAATGAGGGTTTCACAGGAAATAACATTTTTTTCTTCAGTGGTCAAAGTGAATATTTCTGAGGCTCTTCCTTTTGTATGTGACTGCATCATGGCAGCTAATAATGCTGCTTCTTGTTCCAGATGGGAATGACCGGTAACACAAGTCCATTCGGACAGCCCTTTAGTCAAGCTGGAGGGCAGCAAATGGGAGCCACTGGAGTGAACGCCCAGTTACCTGGCAAGCAGAGCATGGTCAACAGTTTGCCTGCCTTCCCCACAGACATCAAGAATGCTTCAGTCACCACTGTGCCAAATATGGTAAGCTGCCCTTGGCTCTCGGTGCTGTGGGTCTCCAGTGGGTGCCTTGCTCTGTGGATTTTTATCATGCTCGTAGTAAAAGTCAATAACTAAGAGTGTGTCAGTAGGTTCTAGGAAGATAACCTATGTTTCTTATGCGTAGCTCTCTAAATGGCCACATTTTCTGTGATGAGCTGGCAGTGGGAGGGACAGGGAGGATGATTGAGCCGCCTCTGGCAGGCTCCCTTTGTTGATGGAGAGAATCGCACATGGGAATGATTTACCTTCCTCCCCAGGATCACAAGAAGCAGAGACTGCCATTGTTTACACTTCCTGTGTGTTAGTGGGTCGACAGTGTCAGCAGAAGCCCATTGATTTGTGTTACAGTCAAATGAAGGATATTTATCTTCTGAGAACTATTTGTGTTGAATAGATGGATGTTATGTCTGACTTGATAGATGATTTCACATGTCTTCTTTCTCCCTGAGAACCTCTGAGGTTTCCCATCTATGAAATAGATGCTATCCTTATAACTTCCCAATGTAACAAACCAAGGTGTTAGTAGGAAAATAGCTCCTTTGCATCTCAAAATAGAATCTCTGTTAATTCAGGACTTAGAGGGGGAATGCGTTCTTCTGTTGACCTCACTGTGCACACATCAGCTGCTTCATGTCTGAGGGCATTTGCTGGTCAGTAAAGACCATGAACAACCACCTCTCTTACCTGTGCTTAGTGCCGGGAACCTGACCTTCCAAGTTTGCCCTTCATGTATTTCTGCAGACTCAGAAGAAAGCAAGGGCATTATGTTCAGAAAAGGTTGGTTTTTATTTTGTTTTTGTGGGTTTTTGTTTTTTTGTGTTTTGTTGTTGTTGTTTTTTTTTTTTTTTTTTGAGACAGAGTCTCACTCTATTGCCCGGGCTAGAGTGCTGTGGCGTCAGCCTAGCTCACAGCAACCTCAAACTCCTGGGCTCAGGCAATCCTCCTGCCTCAGCCTCCCCAGTAGCTGGGACTATAGGTGCGTGCCACGACGCCCAGCTAATTTTTTCTGTTTTTAGTAGAGATGGGGTCTCACTCTTGCTCAGGCTGGTCTCGAACTCCTGACACCAAGCAATCCTCCTGCCTTGGCCTCCTGGAGTGCTAGGATTACAGGTGTGAGCCACTGTGCCTGGCCTAGGTTTTTGGTTTTTAAAAACTTTATTTTGAAGTATTTGTTGTAAAGATAGTACAGAGAATTCCCGTATATCCTGTACCTCATCGAGCTTCTCCGATCACATCTTATACAACCATGGTATGTTTGTCAATACTAAGAAATTGACATGATTTACAGTGCTTAGGAGTTTTGAATCTGTTGGGAAGCAGAGAGAATTGGGTCTCTTTCTCTTTGTGCTTGATAAAATCAGAAAACAGGAATGGTGAGGTAGGTGTCTTTGGCCAGGTGCTAGCTCTGTTTGCTACATTCTTCTTTGAAAAGAAGAACGGAGGTGGGTATGTACAAGTAATAAAACTTGCTCTCAAAGCTACAAAAAAGTCTTAACGTTCTTACCACTTCTTCATTTCTTCCCCCTATAACTTTCCTTGATCTGCTTCTCTCTTTCCAGTACTTTTTGTTGCCAGGATTTTCCTGTTCCTGAAGTCCAGATCCAGAACTTAAAGCGCAGCCCAGACCTCCCTTAGCTCAGCCCCGTGAGCTCTAGGAACAGCGCTGGTCTTCACAAAGCTGGGATCCGGCACCACACACTTCCTGGTCTCTCCTGCTTTTCCCTTTCCACTCCTCGCTGAAAGGACGGTAGCGTGGACTCTAGTGCTGGCCGTCATCACTGCGCCTGCGCAGGAACCAGGAGCACATTTTGGCTTCGCAGTGAAAGCATTTGCTTTTCCACGATGTCCCGTGCTTTACAGTCAGCGAAACCCTGACCTAACATTTTCCTTCCCTTTCTCTTTTAAAACCTCCAGCCCCACGTCACCGTCCTCTCTCCTTTACTGACAACTCAGCGACAGAATCCCTTCACTCTCAGTCCTTCTGCTGCCTCTGCCGCTGCTCCAGAGGCCTGAGCTTGCCCAGGGTAGTGTGCAGGCACGTTCAGCTCGTTCTCTTCACCCACATCAGGGCCAAAGCCCTCTGGTCCGTGGCTGGGTTTCCCTCTGCTGTGGGGCTGGCCTGTGCCCTCTGGGATGCCCACTCTCCCCATGGTTGGGCTGACCAGACTAGTATCCCTGGGGGCACAGTCACCCCAGTTGAGAACTCCAGCTCTGGAGAATAGTTAAGGGAGGCATCTGTCTTCCAGACATCTGGCAGAAATACAACCAGTTCTTTCCTTCTCTGTCCCTCTCTGTGTGTTTCTTTCTCTTCCTCTTCTTTTTCTTTCTTTTTGGGTCTTCTCAGGATCATGGTAAACTGAGGAAGTGTTTTTGTCCACGGGAGCTGCACTGCTTGCCTAGTGGCTGCCTTCCCGCCAGAACCCACATGGACTTTGAGAGATCCACAGCACATGCCTTTGGAGGTTGCCTTTGAGTGACCCCTCTGCCGTTTACCTGCAGCACTGTGCCCTGGTGTCTGTGAGGCCACATGACCAGGAACAGGCTTCAGTGCTTCACGTGGATATAGGAGCCAGAGGGAACTGGCAGGGAGATGGGCGCCAGCACCACAAGGTTTGCCTGGCATCTTTCTGCGTGATCTCACACCCTCTGTTTTTTTTTTTGCCTTATTCCTGCGACAGCCTCTTGAGGGACAGCGACAGCCTCTTGAGGGACAGCGTTCCAGGTCCCATTTTACAGCTGAGGAAATTGAGGCCCTGAGGGGTTTTGATTGTTCAAGACTGTGGAGCTTCTTGTCTGCACAGCCAAAAGCTCTTTTTAGAGTGTGTCCTGTGTTTCCGCAGCCCTGAGCCTGACCCGGGGCTGTTTCACCAGCCTGTGCTTACACGGCTTATCTGTAGTTCATCGAATGTGTTTTGTGGTCTTCCTTGAATTTTCTGAATTACATCTGGCTTCTTGAAATCCACAGATTTTCGCATGGTAAGCATAAGCAGTCACAGAAAATCTGGGTCTATTTAGTGAAAAAAAGAAAAATATGAAGCCTCAAACTTAACTTACATTTTTGGTCATGCTTTAGGATGTGATCTTTTGAAACCCAACCAAATTTGATACCAAACAATTCAAGTCAGGGCCCTGATGCCCAGTCACCTGGTGCCCTGGTTGAGTTCTTCATAGAATGATTTAAGACACATGGTCATTGACCAAGGAACTCTTGCTTTTCTCCCCTCCTTGTTTCTATAGGATTCTAGCATCATTCAGCAGAGTTGAAAAAGGAGAAAGATGTGGTCATTCATTTAATTTGTTGCATTTGCTGAGTGCCTTTTGTGGGCCCAGGTGCTGGAGTAGGCACATAGGATGCAGGTGTAAGTGATGTAGAGCTTTCCACTGTCATGGAATTGGGGGTGTGGTGGCAGCAGAAAACAGATAACGTAGCTGCTCTGAAAGGTCTGAGTAGCAGCAGGATTGAGATTGACACCGGGACCTCCTTAGGTGGAGCCATCAGAGAAGGCCACACTGAGGAAGGGAGATTGAAAGGCAAGATTAGAAAGTTGAGAAGAAGCCCTAGGTACCAGGAGAGTGTTGACTTGTGTAGGAACTGGCAGAGGTCCAGTGGGAAAGGCACCTTGGAGAAAGGGGGGGAAGCAGTGTGAGAAGTTGGGGAGCAGGAGCCAGCTCGGGGGTGCTTTGGATGAAAGGAGGACCATTGGCTTGCAGGGAGACGATTTGAAGTCTTTACGTGTCCAAAGCTTGTTCTGGCTGCCATGTGGAGACATGAATTGGAGGAGGAGAGTGCACACCTGCAGTGGTCTAAGCTGGAGGAGATAGTAGCTTGGATGCAGCTGGTTATAGTGGGGACAGTAGACTCGCAGACTCAGTGCACTTTGCCACTAGGTCGGGTGTGTGGGTGAGCGGTGATGTGTCGGGTGGAGCATCACTTACTCAGCTGGGGAGGAATAGACTTGGAGAAGCAGGCAAGGGAGGGCACAGGTGACTACATTTTGGAGATGCTGGGGACATCCAGGGGGTGCCAGGAGGGCGGGTGAGAGCATGAGGAGGGCAGCCAGTGTCCATCAGGGAGTCAGCAGGACACACATTACACACAGCCAGCAAAAGCTCTGGAGTGCATGGCATGGCTCAGGGAGAGCTAGAGACCAGGTAGGGGGAAGGGGACAACAAGGGAATAATGTCACAGCAGAGAGGGGAGAACATTTGAATTGGAGGACATGGTGGCTGCTGAGACACTGAGTAAGCCAAGGACAGGCAGAGCAGCATCAGAATGCGCAGGTCAGCCCATGGGAAGGTCTGCTGTGATCGAGCAGTGTGGGCTGCCTTTCCCTGGGAGACCTAGGGATGGCCGTGCTCTGTTGTCACCCCCGCAACCTCCCCAGCCATTGTCACCCTCTAGGATGTGCTGTCAGAGCTCCAGAAGGTTTAGAGCCCCTGTTACCAATAGCATCATTCTTGAGGACTGATAGTCTCAGTATAATATATTCAAAAGGAAGTAACACCTTTTCCTAAATTTTCAGATGTATCTCATTACAATTCTGTCTTTGGCCATTTTATTTGTAATTTCTTTAATTATACAGACTTGCAAGGTTTGTTACAAAATGTCACCATATTATTTCATGATTCTAAGACATCTTTTTTGCACATCTTCACAAAGATGAACTTCACTGAAATCAGGATGTGTATTGGGGTCAGTTGAGTCTTAGATATAATGAAATATACCATGTATCCTATTTTACGTGATCATAAATGAATTAAGAGTGATATAATTAAACACTTATATTTACTGTACAGTTTTCTGTGACAGCTTACATGGATATAAGAATTTAAAAATTATTTGAGTTTTATTGACAAAGGAAGACGAACAGGTTTTGTTAGAGGTAGAAGCTGGATCAGCTTTTTGTAGATTGGGTTTGAGCCTGAGCCATCTCAGAGGAGAGATGTGCACACAGGAAGTTGAAGCCACGAGAGTGAGTGAGGAGGAGGGAGAAGAGTTCGAGTCCTTTTGGAAGAGGCACCCACTTGATTCCTGGTGACATTGTCTTCCTTGGGCTTTGGATGGGGCTTTCTGCCATCATCAGGCAGCTCTGTGTGGAAGTGGGGCATGTCTTGGACTGGGAACATTTAGTGACCAGAGGGGGCCTCATCTTCAGGTTCACCCATGTGGTCTCCTGCAAGGGTTATTTCTAATACAAGGTTTGTATATGTGAATTTTTTTTTTGTTTTTTTTGTTTGTTTGTTTGTTTTTTGAGACAGAGTCTTCACTCTGCCCGGACTAGAGTGCCGTGGCATCAGCCTAGCTCACAGCAACCTCAAACTCCTGGGCTCAAGCAATCCTACTGCCTCAGCCTCCCGAGTAGCTGGGACTACAGGCATGTGCCACCATGCCCAGCTAATTTTTTCTATATATTTTTAGTTGTACGGTTAATTTCTTTCTATTTTTTAGTAGAGATGGGGTCTCGCTCTTGCTCAGGCTGGTCTCGAACTCCTGACCTCAAGCGATCCTCCCGCCTCGGCCTCCCAGAGTGCTAGGATTACAGGCATGAGCCACTGCGCCCGGCGGTGACTTTTTTTTTTTTTTTTTTTTTTAAGAAAAATTAAAAATTACATTATGGAGACTTCACCATTCTTAAAGTTGGGATGCAAGAGATTCATCAAGGAGTGCTACTTATTTAAAACTGCTCATGAGAATGATGTTAGGATTTTTGTTTTGATCATGTGTAAGAATTTTGAAGTGGAGGTTTTGGACAAGGCCCCCAGGTAGCTGCTCATAAACATCTCCAAACGGAAGGCAGGTGTGGCAGGAGGACTGTTGGGATAGGCGGGTAGGAGAGTTGTCTTCTGTGTCCTGCCAGGATAACACAGCTGGGACAGTGATGTTGGCAGCACTTGAGTTGCAGGCCATAGGCTGTGAGCCTTCCAGGGCTGCCCATGTGGCTTGGGGTTCATTCTGTATCTGTGTGTCTCAAACCATGTCTGTGGCACCACCTCCGTCACAGTGACTGGTGGTTCCTGGGCCTCACCTAGTCTTCTGAATTCAAAATCTCTTAGGAGAAAGGTGAGGTCTGTGTTTTTGTGATCACTATTGGCTTGTGAAACTTTAGGTTTTTTCATTCTCAGTTTCCTAATTTATGCCACCTAATTCCCTGTAATACAATTCAGATAATTCCCAAATAGATAGGCTTCTCTTACACTGGAAACTGCAGGGGGTTTTGGTATTTTTTTTATGTTTTTTTTGTTTTTTTTTTTTTAACTTTTTTTAGAGACGGTCTTGCTCTGTCACCCAGGCTGGAGTGCAGTGGCATCATCATAGCTCCCTTGCAGCCTCAAACGTCTGGGCTGAAGGATCCTCCTGCCTCAGCTTCTTGAGTAGTTAGGACTACAGGCACGTGCTATCACACCTGGCTAATTATTAAAAATTTTTTTGTAGAGATGTAGTATCTCTGTGTTATCCAGGCTGGTCTTGAACTCCTGGCCTCAAGCTGTCCTCCCACCTCAACTCCAGAAGTCCTGGGATTATAGACATGAGCCACCGTACCTGGCTGAATCTTCAGTTTTAAACAAATTCCTCTGGTAATTCTGATGTAGAATAAAGTTTGTGAGAGCCACTGTCCTCTGAAATGTCATTGACGTAGTGACCAGCTGTCCCACTGTGGTGTGGGCTTATTTTTTTGGTCTTTGTGTGTCCACTTTGGTACTTCAGAAGCCTTTACTGATCTCTTCCTCTCCCAACATTATTTGTCACATTCTCATAATTTTCTGACTCCCATGTCTAGATTTTGATTGTGGAGGGATCCAGACTTGAACAGGCTGCACAGGTTTAAGCTTCATGAATGCACAGGTCTCTCTCTCTCTCTTTGTTGTCATCTTTGATGGGCTCCACAAAAACTCCTTTGTGTTTTGGTTTCCTTGCCCAAATATGTGTTCCTTGTCATTATATACAAGCTCCTTGAACTTCACAAGTAGAAATTTTAAAAATCACAGCTTGTCTAATATTTCCATCTATCTGAGGACTAGAGAGAGTCCTTATACAGTTCCTGTGGAGACAGCGGGTGAGTAGTTAGGTCACCTCTTCACCGTAACACCAGTTTCTATATAAAATCACACTGTGATTATGAATTGTGTCTCATAATATGAATTGAATTGGAAAACATGGGGAAAGGTTTGGAAGTAAGCCTTTGTCTATGATTATTAGTAATTTAGGGGTTTGTGTGATTTTTAAGAGTTTGCATCTGTCACCTCCATCTTATTGCCTCTACTTGCATCCTGAAGATTGCTGAGAAAATGTGTATGCAGGGCCTTGGAAGAATAACGTTTAGTCTCATATTCTGAACAGCTAAGTATAAATTCTTTCTTTTGTTTAAACTTATCCTTGTTTGTTTTGGTAAGAAATTACAGCTGGAAAACATAATATAAGAACAAAATATGATATGTGACATGTTGCAAATAACAGGAAAGGATAAACTGAGAAAAATTAGCCAGTCCTTGGTATCACGTACAACCCTGCGTGTTGCAAGTACTCGGTCAAGATCATTTAACTTTGTTTCCAATGTGAATTTCCCATTGACTGTCTTTGCTAGAGTCTGATTAGTATAGCCCTTTCTTCAATGTAATCTCCTAGGTAGAAGCATAAATTATCTCAAAGATACTCAGCTCTTTCACTTCATATAGAGACCCAGTCAGAAGATTCTTTACGTGTAAACAAGATGTACTGCATACTTAACTAACAACTAGCAGTGCAACTTCTGCGTTCCTGTTAGTAGTACATACTTGAGATATTTACCAGGCATTTCTAGGAATGAAGTGACTGTTAGAAGTTAGTAGCCCATTTAACGGATCTCACTGGGAGCACAGCCAGCAGTCATGTAAATATGACACTTCACCACATCTGCAGGTACAAGCCACGTCGGTCTCTTCACAACCCAAATCACCCCAATTTGTTTTTGTCCTTTCCACAGTCATCTCAAATGTGGAAACTTCAAGTCAACAAAAAACAATCTGTCCAGTGACTAATTTGCTAAGTTACCAGAAACTTATTGTAATAAGTATTCTTGAAGAATGTTTATATATATATTGACAGTATTCAAGAATATTCCTTTTGAAAGGTTCTTTAATAAATTGGTAATTCTCATGAACTGGTCATTTGGTGAATGAGCCTGATGTGTGTGAAACCCTATAACTCAATTGAGAACTGCTGGTCTAGTGGGCCTATCACTTCAACCATAGGAATAGATCCAGCACCTCCTACCTTTTAGGGTTTCTTTGTGTGGTAGCAAGTAACCCCCACGCCTCCTAGGTAGACCTGCTCTCCAGTTTTGAAGTCTGTGGGCTTGGGCAAGGGGGAGGGAGGGAGTGGTAGATCCGCCCTGGGGTCCACCCTGGGTTGGGTTTCTCAGGATGAGCCGTGCCTCTGGCTCAGGCTCACTTATTGCCTTTCCCGCTTGCCTTAGCCATTTGCTCTTCACTTTAAAATCACAGCTTTTCGATATGGAAGATTACCTGTAAATCATTCTGGTCCAGCTTGCCCATTTGAAGTTATTTCCCTATTGAATTTAGATCTTAAATTTTAAGATAATCTTATTTTTAAAAAAAATCAATAAACACCAAGCAAAAAGAAGAAAACACAGAGACATTTATTCCTTCTATCTAAATAGGTATGTTCTGTTTCTTACCAGTGGAACTTTATCATGTCATGGGTGATTATCACTTCTTCCCAGGTTGATAGCTGTGTACATTTAGTGAGCATTTTCTTTGTTTATGACTCTAAAGCTTTGCATTCCCAGCTGCTGTAGGGTCCTTCTGGAGGAATCAGAGCAAATGCAGAGCCATCCCTTACTCTACCTGGTTTGCTTCGGTGTCCTTTCCTTTCTCTTTTCCTTTTCCTTTTCCTTTCTCGTTCTCCTTTCCCCTTTTCCCTTTCCCTTTTTCCCTTTCCCTTTCCCTTCTTTTCCAACAGGGTCTCACCCTATTGCCCAGGCTAAAGTGCAGTAGCATCATCAGAACTCTCTGCTTACTTGAACTCCTGGGCTCAAGCAACTTGCCCACCTCAGCCTCCCGAGTAGCTGAGACTACAGGCGTGCACCACCATACCATGCTCAGCTAATTTTACTATTTTTTTTTAGAGGTGGGGTCTTGCTCTGTTGTCCAGGCTGATCTCAAATTCCTGGCCTAGAGCAGTCCTCCTGCCTTGGCCTCCCAAAGTGCTGGGATTACAGGCATGAGCTACTTACTACGCCTGGGCTGGTGTCGTTTTCTGATTCTGAGTGGAGGTTGTGCAGGAGTCAAGTTTCTGTGTTGGGGGGGCATGTCCTAGGAGTGTGGATTTGGACCCTGTTGGGATGTGGAAGGTTGGAGCCGCCTTGCTCTCAGGGGCCAACTCTAGGAATCCTAGCCCATTGTCAGTTTGGGTAGCAGTGTCATGGACAGAGGAAATACTTCCCCTTCCCTGTTCTTTCTTGGTTGGTCTTGTCTTACTGTTTCAAACATAAAAGTCCTTTGAAGACATGATAATCTACTTTTGGACGCATAATGGAAAATAACTTACTTTTCTATGAGGAATGCCATATTAAACTTTATTATACATATTCTTTATGCACTTCTCTATTATGTCCTTAGGATAGAATACACAACATAGAGGAAAAATAGAATTGGGGCTAAAATTTATCCAAAACCTATGTAACAGTAACAATCCTAATAAAAATATATGTTAGACAGGCATAGTGGACTGGCGCAGAGGACTTGAGAACAAAAGATGGGCCAAGAGGAGGAGGAGAAATAAATACCTGCATTATTATTTGCTTTGTCTTGTGTGTTTCAGATATTTTTTCCCTGGTTTATTGATTGCCTTTATATTTGTTCCTGTGGTTTCAGTTTTTATTTAGTCTGACCTTTCACCTTTTGCCTTTATGGTACAGTCCTTTGCTGCATCAGAGTCACCCATGGAGATTTTCTTCTCCTAACTGTTGGCCAGGCTGACCTCACTCTTCTGGGCCTAAGTGATCCTCCTGCCTCAGCCTCGCAAGTAGCTGGGAGTACAGGCACATACCACTGCACCTGACTTCTTAAATGTTTTATTTTATTCTCACTGTAAAGGTACATACATGTTAGTTTTGGAAATTTGGGGACAAATGTAAATCTAAAAATAATAAAACATACCCATGGATCTTCACTTAGCAAATAGAAATGCCCATGGCTCTTCTGCAGACTTGTGTGGGACCAGGGGCAGGAAAGGTGAATCTATGTTTTAAGAGTTTTTATTGGTAATAGGAACCACTGCTTTGTGGTGTTTTGTTTTGTTTTGTTTTTTTAATGAGAGACAGGATCTCACTCTGTTGCCCAGGCTGGAGTGCAGTGGCACGATCATAGCTTGCTGTAACCTCAAATTCTTGGGCTCAAGTGTTCCCACCCCCTCAGCCTCCCAAGTAACAGGTACATGCCACTGCATCCAGCTAATTTTTTTTTCTTTTTCTTTTTAATAGACAGGATCTCTGGATGTTGCCCAGGCTGGTTTCGAACTCCTGGCCTCAAGCAGTCTTCCCACCTTGTCCTCCCTAAGCACTGGGATTATAGGCATGAGCCACTGCATCAGGTCCCAGTTATCTTTTTTTTAATCTCATCTATGTTAAGAGATTTTAAAAATGCTTCATTTTTTTGTTTTCATTTCTTTGATGATGAGTGAGGTAGAACTGGTTTTTGAAACATTTTCTTTTCTTTTTTTTTTTTTTTTCTTTGTAGCATGAGGTGCTGTTTGATTTTTTTTTTTTTTTTTTTTTGAGTCAAAAGTTTTGCACTATTGCCCAGGATGGAGTACAGTGGCATCATCATAGCTCACTGCAACCTCCAACTCCTGGGCTCAAGTGATCTTCTTGCCTCAGCCTCCTGAGTAAGTGGGACTACAGGCACATGCCACCACGCCCAGCTAATTTTTCTATTTTTTATAGAAATGGGGTCTCGCTCTTGCTCAGGCTGGTCTTGAACTCCTGGCCTCAAGGGATCCTCCTGCCTGTCTCCCAAAGTGTTAGGATTACAGGCGTGAGCCACCTTGCCTGCTGAAGCAGCTTTATGTATTTATTTATTTTTAGAGATAAGGTCTCATTCTGTCCTCCAGACTGAAGTGCAGTGATGTGATCATAGCTCATGAAACAGCTTTATTGAGATATGATTCATGTACCATACAATTCCCTCTTTTAAAGTGCACGATTCAATAGTATTTAGTGTATTGTATAACCATCACCACAGTCAATTTTAAACTATTTTCATCACTCCAGAAAGAAACCCTGTACCATTAGCAATCATTCCCCATTTCCCCCGAACCTCCAGCCCCAGCTGACCACTAAGCTATTTTCTGTCCCTATAGATTTATTTCTTCTGGACACTTTATAGAAATGGAAGCATACAACATGTGACTGGCTCTTTTCACTAAGCATAATGTTTTCAAGGCTGATTTTGCAGCACCTGTCAGTACTTCCTTTTTTGTGGTTGGATAGTGGTCCATTTTGGATATACACCACCTTTTACTTTTCCACTCATCAGTTGCCGGTCATTTCAGTTGTTTCCACTTTTAGCCATTATGAAAAATGCTGATACAAACATTTTTTACATATTTGTGTGTGAACATGTATTTTGATTTCTCTAGGAGTGGAATTGCAGAGTGAAACAGTAATTCTGTGTTTGACCTTTTGAGGAATTGCCAGACTGTTTTCCAAATTGGCTGTACCATTTTACATTTGCATCACTAATGTGTGAGGATTCCAGTTTCTCTACATCCTTGCCCACATTGTTGATGTTGGTTAGTGCCTGTCTTTTTATTGTAGTCCTGGTGGGTGTGAGGTGGTACGTGTTTCTGATTTGCCTTTCCCTAGTGGCTAATGGTGCCACACATCTTTCCATGTGCTTGTTGGGCATTTGTATGTCGTTTTGGAGAGATATCTATTCAGATCCTTCACCCATTTTTAAAATTGGGCTATATTTGTCTTTTTATTGTTGAGTTGTAGGAGTTTTTTTATATGTTCTATATACTAGCTCCTTATCAGACCTATGATTTGCAAATATTTTCTCCCATTCTTTGGGTTGTCTTTTACTTTCTTAATTATATCCTTTGAAGCATAAAATTTTACATTTTTGATGAAATCCAATTTATCTCTTTTCTCTTTTATGACTTGTGCTTTTGGTGACATCTAAGAAACCAGTGCCTAATCCAAGGTCATGGAAATCTACTCTTGTGCTTTCTTCTGTGTCAGAGTTTTAGCTCTTAGCTGTAAGTCTCTGGTCCACGTTGAGTTAATTAATGAGTATGGTGTGAAGAAGGGGTCCGCGTTCATTCTCCTGCGTGTGGCTGGCCAGTTTCCCTGTCCTTTTCACTGCAGTTATTTAAAAAAACTGTTTTTCCCTTCATTGTGTTGTGTTGCCTTGGCACTGAGGTATAGAACAATTTTGTGTTTTTTATTTCTTTATATTTTGTAAGGTGTCTGTGCATTTTCTTTGCCCAACTTTTTGTGGGAATGTATTCTTTTTTTTTCCCTAAGAGCTCTTTGAATATAAGAATACCAACCATTTTTTTGTTTTTTACTTTTTAAACTTTACTCTTATGTGTTTTTATTGTCTTTTTCATCCTTATATTTTAAAAGTTTTTCAAAAAATTTTCTCTGTTTAATCTAATTTTATTCACTTTAATCCATCTGGAGTTTATATTGAAGGGGAGATAGAGATCACAGATTGCTCCACCACTTTCCAGTTTGAAGCATATAATACAGTTGTCCCCCCTCATCCGCAGTTTCGCTTTTGTGAGGTTTTGCTTTCTGCAATTTCAGTTACCAGCAGTCAGCTGCAGTCTGAAAATAGGCAAGTACAGTACGATAGGATTTTGAGAGAGAGAGAGAGACCAACACCACATTCACCTAACTTTTATTATAGTATGTTGTTATAATTGTTCTATTTTATCATTAGTTATTGTTAATCTCTTACTGTGCCTGATTTATGAATTAAACTTGATCATGGTGTATATTTATAGGAAGTAAAATATATATATAGGGTTTGGCACCATCCAAAGTTTTAGGCTTCCACTGGGGATCTTGGAACATATCCCCTGAGGATAAGGGAGGACTATTGTATACTAATTTCATGTGTGTATATATCTGTTTCTGGGCTTACATAAAGAAAACAGCTTTGTAATATGTTTTGGTATCTGGCAACATAGATTTTCCCCCATTAGTTTTACTGTTTTTCAAAATTTTTTTGGCTGTTATTAAAACAAAATTACATAAAATGTGTAGATTAGTTTTGGGGGAACTTACAATGCTGTGGTTTTGGCCTGTGCTTTAAAGGGGATTCCTGAGTACTTTCCCTCCATTTTTAGTGCCCGCCTGGACAGTGGGGACTGACTGGGCATGGAAGATGGGAGGGTCTGAAGAATGCTTCTGACAGATGTCAGGGCCACCTGCAGTTCACATATAACCCTTTTAGCTTATTGAACACTAGCCTAGGAGAGCAGAAAATTAAATGTGCCCCTATATTTGTAAGTACTTTGCAAACTGGACTAACCCTGGACAATATACGGAATGCCACAGGGAGGGTCAAACACAGGCATGTAAGGCACGTCTTCTATTCCATTTAGCCATTGACTCAGCTTGACCCTCCAAGTTGCTTTTGAGACACCTACCTTTAAACAGTAGGTAGAGCTCATCAAACTGTACTTTAGTCCTCCATCCACAGATGGACAAATAACAGACCAAGTTTTAAATTTGCCACATAGTTTCCAACTACACTGTTTTGACATATGGTCAGGTATAGTGCAAAAGATGCTATTAAAAATATATCCCAAATGAAAAGCAATGTGTTAATTTTTGGTAAATTAGCACATTAACTGCCATGTGAGTTGTATTTATCTGACGCTAGTTTTGAGCCCTGGGCCTCGAGAAGCATATGTAACTCACACATTTCTTTATCTTGGGAGCTGCGTGAACTATTTTTCAAGTTGCACATAACTCAGGCACAGAAAATAATAAAAAATAAATTTTTCATTAAATTAGAAACGATTGTTTTGTTTTTGAGTTTTTATTCTATTTTTCATAATAAAACACCATGGCCCCAAGGAAAAAATTTTTTTTTCTAGTGTGGCAGTTAACATGTTAAGTTAACATGTGGCAGTTAACAGTTAACAATGTGGCCAAGTGTGGTTGCTCGTGCCTGTAATGCCATCACTTTGGGAGGCCGAGGCAGGAGGATCACTTGAGCCCAGCAGTTGAAGGCTGCAGTGAGCTGTGATCACGCCACTGCACTCCAGCCTGGGCAACAGAGCAAGACTCCGTCTCTAAAGAAGAAAAGAGACCAGGGTGGTGGCTTACGCCTATAATCCTAGCAGTCTGGGAGACCGAGGCTGGAGGATTGCTTGAAGTCAGGAGTTCGAGACCAGCCTGAGCAAGAGTGAGACCCCGTCTCTACTAAAAATAGAAAAATTAGCTGGGTGTTGTGGCTTGCACCTGTAATCCCAGCTACTTGGGAGGCTGAGGCAGGAGGATCATTTGAGCCCAGGAGTCTGAGGTTGCTGTGAGCTAGGCTGACGCCAGGGCACTCTACTCAGGGCAACAGAGTGAGGCTCTGTCTCAAAAAAAAAAAGAAACAGCGACAGGACAACTGCTTGGTTTCTTCAACAAGTCAGTGTCATGAGATAGAAAAGGGAGGGGGCACTAGGTGAAGAACTTTAAATCAATAACCAAATGTAGGATGTGGGCCTTAATTGGATCCTGATTTGTGCAAACCAATTATAAAGGACATATTTTGGACAAACAGAGAAATTGGAATATGACTAGATATTAACTGACATCAAAGAACAGTTCTTTTTTGTTAGGTGTAATGATGATATCCTTTGCTTTCTTCTTTTTTTGTATGCTTGAAATTTTCATAAATGCAAAGAAAGGGACTCAAACAAAGGTCATCTTTCATTTTTCACATTCTTGCACATCTCCATTCCTACTGATTTCTGATAAGATCTTCTAATCCACAGGGATATGCTGATCGAGGAGGAGACTTAACGTCACTGCTGCCTGCTGGCAGGAGCAGATCAAGGGCTGTTTGCTTATTGAAGCTTTTTTTAAAATTGCAAAAATAAAAGGGGGGAAAAGAGGGTTCCAGTTTATGCCCTACAACAGGAAACTGGTTAAATGAAGGTAAAACTCTATAGTAAGGTGCTGTACTTTCATTACACATCATCCCCACCTGCTGTAATACCGCTTAATGGTATGGGGCAGGACCTGGAGGAAACACCCAGCAAAACACGCATCTGTGCAGGATGTGAGGCTGTGTGGATTATGGCTCGCTCATGTGCATCTGCATAGAAAACAGACTGGAAGAAACAAAAACTTTAAAACACTTTAAAGGTGGACTACTGGATATTGGGGTTTTAATTGCTAATTATTTCCTTAATAATTCTGTTGCTTTTCAAATTTTCTGCAGTATACATGTATTACTTTTATAATCAGGAAAATAAGCATAAAGAAAAGAGGCTGTTTTCTCTTAGGAGTTCTGCATTCAGGGTGTTCTGCCTCTCAGCTAGGACTTTGATTTTGCTTTGAGTCAATTCTCAGGCATCTAGGAGTTACACTCCTGAACAAAGACAGCCTTTTCTACAAACTTACTTTCTGAGTTCTCATAAAGGTAAAACCCAAACAGAAAACTCTATAACTTTTTTAAAATAAGCTTTGATTCATCAAAAAATGTTTTTATTTTTTCTCCTAATTGCAAATATGTAGCTTTGATTTGACATTTAAAAAAATCAGAGTAGTAATGTACTTTAGGGGAAGTAGTGAGTGTTGTGGAATCAAGCTGAGAATATCCGAGTTTTAGAGGAGATTGGAAATTCCTGAAGTATGAATGATACTGCATATTAGGTGCATTATATTTCTCTTACTGTGTAAGTCTTTTTAGTAAGTTTATCTGACGAGTCTTGGTAGTTTGTAAAAAAATAATGCTCCACAGGTCCCCTTTCCCATTTTCTTTGCAGTTAAAAGGTGTGCTTGTTCTGGCATGTTATTTCAGATGGATGAATACAAACTCTATTTCTGTATTTTTAGCAGATCATCAAATACTTTTTGAAAAAATTGTTGAATGTCTGAAATTTTTAATGAAAGACAAAGTATTTCATAAGACAGGAAAGCATTAACAATTGTACTGGATGGTTATGTGAAGGATAAATGTCATATTCTTTTAAAAAGGAGAGATAATGACTGCTGTGAAATCTAGCTGCAAGTATGGTCCTTATGGTCATGTGATAATGAAGTTCAAAAATGGGCTCCGATTCTTTTTGCTACATTGGATATTTGCAGTGCATTGCAATTGGTCAGGCTTTGGCAGTCTTTTTAATCCGGTTGAACCACATGAAATTGCCAACCTTTTGCCATTTGAGACCTACAAAGACAGCAGTTTCATGTGGTTCAGGCTGATATATACACAGCTCTTCCTGTGGTTGTATATATTGCAGAGTGAGTTGGGTTTTGGTTGCTGTAGTCATGAGTAAGTGTCATTTTCTTGCTCAGATGATAATTGTGTACAAGTGAACTTTAATCGTCCTTGTTGCTGAGGTGGGTCGATTTCTTTGCCTGTGGATCTTCTTAAAATCACTGATGCATTAAAGAGAACTGTACCAACCATCTTCTCTCTGTGGTTTATATTATCCATCAGCTTTCACGTTGTTTAAGAAATAATGAACATGAATTGGAACTCGGAAAGCTTATTATAATATTTTCATTATTTTGTTTTTTTTAGTCTCAGATGCAAACTCCAGTAGGAATTGTACCCACACAAGCAATTGCAACAGGCCCCACTGCAGATCCTGAAAAACGCAAACTGATACAGCAGCAGCTGGTTCTACTGCTTCACGCTCATAAATGCCAGAGACGAGAACAAGCAAACGGAGAGGTTCGGGCCTGCTCTCTCCCGCATTGCCGGACCATGAAAAACGTTTTGAATCACATGACGCATTGTCAGGCTGGGAAAGCCTGCCAAGGTAAGTGCCGTTTCTGCTCTCCTAGTGGCAGAGGTCGGGATGAAATTTGCCTTTGTTACTCTTACAGCAGCTCCTTGTTCCTAGGGCTCCCACAGCCTGAGCGCTCGCCCCCGCTCGGTGCAGCATAGGGCTTGTTACACTCACGTTCCCCGTTCACTGGCAGGCAGAAGTCTTTCCTGCTGCGGAGAAAGGCGATTTGGTTTTCTGATACTCTGCGGACTTCTACACAAGGCTGTGCCCCGTATTTGTTCTTTTCCTCCTTCCTCTATCATGGAAGACATTTGTCAATTCTTGAGCACTGTCTTTGCTGTGAACGTCTGGGGGTCATGGTTTTCTCTTGGACAGTGAACATAGCACATGCACGTGCAGGCGCACACCCTTCCCTGCACCACAGCGTCTGTCTTGATGGTGGTTTCATAGATTGAGACCAGCGGGCCACTGCTTTGCTCCGCTGCCCTGTGTCTTAAGGCTAGTCCAGATGACAGTGAAGTTGTCCTGGGTAACTGGAAGTGACATGGGGAACTGTGCACCGTATCATCTGGGGGAAGATGGTGAAATAGGCACATCATTTGCCCTCTGTCTCCTCTTTTATGGCAGACACCTCAGTTCTACCGTAAACAGTATTTCCTGTTAACTTTCATCTTTGTCCTCTTTCCTTCTCTTCTTACTTATGCTCATAAACCTTGGGAGAAATCTCTCCCTGGTCCCTGGTCTCTCCAGGTCTCCCTTTCTCCCGCTGTGACATTTGTGCACAGAGTAACCCGATTGTAATGGAGAAGCAGAGAAGGGTGAGGTTGGAGTGTAGAAAATGAAGACTGAGAATGACCCTCTCAAGTACTTTACAGAGTGCCCGGGGCCCCTGCCAGGGCTCCGCGGACTGCTCATCTGCTGCTCTGTCTGTATTTCTTCAGCTGTAGAGTTTAGGTAGTTTCATCTTTAAACATAATTTAATGTTTTTATTTTAAATAGTGACATCACCAAACCGTTATTTGTTGTACCTTTCATTGCAGTTGTTCAGTATTTCAGGTTGAATAGTTTTTAGTTTTTGTTTTGTTTTGTGGGCTGAACCTTAATCACCCATCACTCATAACATTGCTTCTGTGGGAAGTTTTGTTTGGAATTCTCAACAGTCAGCTTACAAACTTTCTGGAAAATAGCCTGTTTGTAAGTTGAGGACTGCTTATACTGTGTTATGGTTACACTTGTTACCATTTTCTTATGGAATCTGGCATTATTATTTAGGTGTAATTGAAAGTGTGACAATTTGGATAGAAAAATAACATCTCGTTGTTTTTCTGGTCATAGTTGCCCATTGTGCATCTTCACGACAAATCATCTCTCATTGGAAGAACTGCACACGACATGACTGTCCTGTTTGCCTCCCTTTGAAAAATGCCAGTGACAAGCGAAACCAACAAAGTAAGTGAGCACGGGGCCAGAGAAGCTTGGAGAAGAGAATAGAAGCTGTTTCTAAAGAGAATGTGGAGAGTAGCTAGGGAGCGGGCAGGGGTTACTGGCCAGAGTGCAGGTGAGGTAGGGCGCGCAGAGGCCCAAGGTGCAGCTGAGCTGAGAGGGTAGACGGGCTCTCAGCACAAAAATGGCTGTGGTAGTGTCGGAATTTCATTCGCTTCTGTCCCCGTCCCCTGCAGCACGCACTTGAAGCAGTACAAAATGGCAAAGCCACTTTGATCAAAGAACCAACATGAAGACTTCGTGTTTTCTAACAGTTACTAATATGTGAGGATTTGAATGCTGTGTCACTTTTATGGCAGTGACATGGGGGGTGGGAGTAGAGGAGATACTTTTTTTAGAATTGGAAACCCCTTATCCTAAAGTAAGTTTTGAAGGCTCTGTCAGTCAGGCTGGGTCAGCATAAAAGCCCACATGAACATTTGTGAAGTTTTTTTCCTCCTACTTAGGGATACAGTTCCTAGACCTGTTTGTATAACTGACAGTTTATTCAGCCTCAGGTTGAGAGTCTCTGTCCCAGGACTGGCACATCCTGGTCATTCCCATCATTTTGTTGTCTTTTAAGTGTCTGTGTGACCCTAGAACGGTGGTTACACAGTGGTCCCTGTCTGTCAGGAGGCTGCGTGGGGATCCCAGGGTTCCCTGCCATTTGTAGGCATCAGCAATAAGAAGGGTAAACATCTCTCTTCCCATTTTTAACTCTTTTTCCTGCCATTTTGGAGGTAAAACCGTGGTCTTGGGTGTTTCCTGAGTTTTGGACAGCTAGGAAGTACCATTTGATCTCAGGCCCCTCTGACTGGAGCTGCCCCCTTACTGACCTTTCCAGCACGGCGCAGTCTTCCTCATCTTCCTCCGTCTCGCCTGTGCCATCTTGCCACCCTCCTGTTTGTGTTTTAAGTCTTCATTCCTCTCATTCTTCTTAATCATCTTCCTCAAGTCCCCGCTGCTGCTTGGAGAACATGTGCTGCTTTTCTTTCTGGTGTTTCTGGATGGCACAGGGAAAGATGGAAAAAGCACCTTGTTCCTCAGAGTACTGTGGAGTGGAGCGCTGTGATGGCTCACATGGTCCTCCTCTTACTGAGTCCAGCTCGCCCCCCTCTGGAAGGGGCCCAGCAAGCTGATGCCATTCGTCGTTCTTCATGTAAAGCAGGGTTATCTGTGTCACACAGGAGAGAAATTCCAGGGTAACGGCCCTATTATCCCCCCTTCCTACAGAGGAGCCACAATAAGTGTCCTTTAAAAGTCAGTTTCCTAAATCAATTAAATTATTCTTTGATTGGCCAAAATATGAATTAATACACAATTTCCCTAGACATCACTTATATAAAGTGAAGTTCGAGGATCCTGGGTCTCCTGGAGCCAGGTATTTGGAGCAGTAGTTGTAGTGGAATGCAGTCTTCCTCCAAGTTACTGGAAAACTATTTTCTTTAACTAGTATTTTGTGATAGTTAAATTTCTTGTGTTTTAGGATACATTTCAGTAATATAGGCTCTGTAAGTGCCAAAATGTTCATTGTCAAGTTTGTAGTTGTACAATGTTAATTCCATGAATAATGAGCTAGGATTTCATTCTTAACTTTTAATTTGGAGGTGTGGCTTTCCTGGGATCTTCCGTTTTTAGTATGTAATGCCGTGACAATTGTAAACTTTTGTGATTTCTCTTTTTAAGAATCACTTATGTGGTTTTGTTTTAAAAAAAAAAAACCGAAGAGAAATGTATGTGGTTTTTTTTTTTTTTTTTTAACATCCTTATAACTGCCTGAATGTTGTGAAAATTGATTCTGTGCATGCTCTCTCAAGTGGTAAACCACAGTCTTTCTACTAGTCATAACGTAAGATATTACCAGGGTGATTTTATAAAGTCATGGGGAAGATTAGACCAAAACCTTAACTTCGTGCAAGGTTTTGGTAGTTTTTCATGAAAAAAATGAAAGCACCTTTTTTTTTTTTAATTTTAAGTGCTTCTGAAATTAGGTTTCGGCTTTGAGTGTATTCTTTTGGCTCTAGCATTATAGCTGTATGAGTATAGAGCTGCTTGATGTGATGAGTGAGAAGCTTTCAGCAGTATCCTTTCTGTAAATTTTTGTTGTTGTTTCTCCTCTCCCAAAGGAAATCGTACTTATGGTGTGTGAACCCTGGGTTAGGAACCCAAAGAGGAAATTGTAAAGCCAGTCCTACAGTGGCTTATGGTTGGGTTCTAGAAACAATATATACACATTACAAATAACGTAATGATGACCTCACTCAGGAATGAGATGGAAGCAAGTCGGTACTCTTGCAGTCCTTGCGAGGAGACACACAGAGTGTGCCTGGACTACTTTCTAGAGAAAGGTGGGGCTTGATGGAGTCCAGTGTGAACTAAATAACGATGGAAGAACATTCTGGGCAGTGGGGGCAATGTCAGCATAGAGTGTGGCCTGCGAAGGGATGGGTCTGCCTGGCCTCAGCGGCTCATGTGTAAGCATGGTGGCTCAGAGAGGTGCGCTGTGGGAAGCTTAAGCACTGTGGGGCCACTGTGCACCTGCTCTGGGCAGTATTTCACACAGACGCTGATCTCACATGACGCACACGGCCTTGGTCAACACACCTTCTACACCCTAACTTCCATAATTGATCTCTCTACTGCAAGAACCTTCCAGAATCGCCTGTGGAGCTAATCTAATGTCCTTTGAAATGAAACCCAGACCATGGGTTACCTTTTTGGCCACTGTTGAGATTATGTTTGAATTTTTTCTTTGAATTGCTTTCTAGAGATTCTGTAATTACTGATCTAGAGTTATCCATCCCTTATAGAAATATTCCATTTTTGTTGAATAATTAGGACTTTTCAAGATGTATATCTAAGGTCAGTCCTGGCATCTGACCTCCAGTAAATTCCAGTGCACAGGTGGCATGGAGGGCTGACGCCGTGTGGACAGGTGACCAAGTTCCCCTGTTGGAACCTCTCTTGCTTCGTTGGTGATGTTCTTGCCACTCAAAGTGTAGTCCTCAGGCCACTCGGGCCCTCCCAGGTTACTAGTAGGAATGAAGAAATTTGGGCCCCATACCAGACCTCCTAGTTTGCATTTCTAACAAATTCCCAGGTGATTGGTGTGCACTTTAAAGTCTGAGAGGCACTGCTCTGGAGGCTTCAAAGGGCCAGGTGACTGGGTCAGAGCTGTCAAGAAGGTTTAAGTCGCTCTGAGGGAGACTATAGGTTTCCCACCCAGAATCCCACAAGGACTGTCAAAACCAGCACTCCAGGGCAGCCCGGGCGCCGAACCTAACACGCTCACCACTGGCACTGCCTCAGGCTCGGGCTGGGCTGCGCACCAGCCCTTCCTCCGGCCTGGTGCCCCAGGACCTCCATTGGCTGGCTGCTCACTACTCGGCCCAGCTGTTTGTTCCATTTTTAGGCACCTCTGATTTTTAAAAACCCTTTCCTTCATTGTATTGAGTCAAAATCTACCTCCTTAAAGCTTGTATTTATTGAGTAGCTTGTTTAGGTGCTTAGGAAGTGTTTGCTCTACAGGCCTTTTGTTCCTCTTGAGAGCTCTTCAGAGATTTTCCAAGGACACCTCTTTTTACAGGCTGTGGTGAGACGGGGGCAGGAGGGTAACGGGACTTAATAGGCTGTAAAGAGAACGGGGGGTGGGTGGGTGGGGGGGCTTGTCTGTCTCTGTCTTAAGTACCAGACAGCCATTGGTGATGTATTTCATCAGAATACCTTTTTTCTGTGCTCTTCTGGGTAATGTATTGCCCCTCTGAGTCACTTGGCTTCTGAGGAAAACTTCGTGAGGGCTTGTAGTAGGGTCTCACACCTGGTGGTGCCTGGGGACTCAAGAGCGTTTCTTGTCATAATTGTGCTCTGCTCTGTGCATAGGAAGATGCTATGACAGGACATCGGTCCTGGCTCACACAGTGCCTGCGAGGCATCGTGGTGGTGCCAGCAATTTTGCATCCCGTGAATACTGTATTTTTCATCTGTGTGTAGGTGAAGCTGCACAGTTGAAATCCATGGTGTTCAGAGGTCAGCTCTACTTCATGAGCTGTCCCCCACCACCCTGACAAAGCTTTGAAATTTAATGTGTCAGTTTTCATTGAATTTCTAAATTTTGTCCAGTTTTATTGAGAATAATTGAGGACTGAAGTTTTCTGGTTGAGTGCTTCAAGTTAGCAAGGGATACTCTATAGGGAACCTTTTTTTTTTTTTTTTTTTTGAGACAGAGTCTCACTCTGTTGCCCAGGCTAGATTGCCGTGGCGTCAGCCTAGCTCACGGCAACCTCAAACTCCCGGTCTCAAGCAGTCTTCCTGCCTCAGCCTCCCAAGTAGCTGGGACTACAGGCATGTACTACCATGCCCGGCTAATTTTTTTTTCTCTATATATTTTTAGTTGTCCATATAATTTCTTTCTATTTTTAATAGAGACAGGGTCTCTCTCTTGCTCAGGCTGATCTCGAACTCCTGAGCTCAAACGATCCGCCCACCTCGGCCTCCCAGAGTGCTAGGATTACAGGTGTGAGCCACTGCGCCCGGCCTATAGGGAACCTCTTAATAGAGCAATCTTTGTACTCACTAGGGAAGGACCACCTTTGTCCCTACATGAAGAATGGCAGGAGAGTGCTGGAAAGAGCCTGCTATAAAACTTGGCCCTTTCCTTGTTTCGTAGGCCATGGGCTCCTCCTTTAGCTACAGCAGAAGGGGAATGGTGAGGCAGAGGCGGTGTTCAGGGCATTTTAAAGAGGTGATTGTGCCAGGACAGGCATACCACCTGACAGGCTGGAGAGAAGGATCCAGACCTTCACGTTAGGCCAGTCTGGGCATGGTGTGACTTCTAAAGACTGATGATGTGTGAAATGCAGCTTTAAGCTGTAGAAAGGAAAAAAAGATTTGAAAATGGCGAAAAGCAAGTGGTTTGACATTGAAAAAGGTAAATATCAATAACATGGAAGATTAATGGATGTGGAAGAGGTCATTCTCAGAGGTGCCAGATAGACAGAGCGTTGTTGTCTGTAGCACTCTGCGTTTTTGTTCGGTCCCAAGGTGCTCAGTGGGTACTGCTGAGAGGGCCTGCAGAGTGCTGACCGCCGCACCAGGCTGCTGTAGCTCCCTTGGATGCTGTATGGCATTTCACAGCCCTTGTGGCATGTGGCACAAGAATAAAGCTGACTCTCATTAATCCCTCCTTTAAGGGATGTATAGGGAAGACAAGAGGAGCATGATTTTCTCTGCTCCAAGGTCCCAGGCTGCTGTTTGACATGCATTAGGGGATTATTAGACTAATCTGTTGTCTCTTCCAACAGATCCTAAGCTCAGGGAGTAGAGACTTTGTGTTCACCATTGTTATCTGGGAGCCTAGCAGAGTGCGCTCACTGAATCTGTTGCGTGCGTGAGTGAGTGAGTGAACACACAAAGTGTAAATGCCTAAAGACAAGCAGAGACAGTGTGCACTGTGGGAATTCAGAGAAAGATCAAGAAAACCATCATGGAACGCTGATAGTGTCTTGAGGTTGCAAAACAGAGTTGATGGTTGCTTGTATATAATGACTCTCCTTTCAATCACCTATCCCCTCCATAGTAAATGCCTGCGTTCCTTTGCCCGTGAGTATCTGTGTCATTTCATCTAATAGCATCATCTGGACTTCAAATTGGGCCATGCTTAAATGTCAGAGACCTTTCTTATTTGTCTGTAATTTATTTTCCTTGCTTCTGAATTGTTAGAAATGCCAAGTTCCAAGTGCTCACTTGTCTTCTGACAGGTATATTTTCTTTTAAAATAAAAATATAATAATATTTACATTTAGTAAATAAACACTTTTAACACAAATTACAGTGACTATGTCAGCAGCTTCCATGGGAGGCATTTGTGAATGTGAGGCACTGGCTGCCCCATAAGTGGCTGTGGGCTTAGGAATGGCATTCATGGTCAGCGGGGATGTTGGGGCTAAGTGATGGCATTGGAGAAGCGGGGATGAAAGGGCAACGTAGTAGGAAGAAATTGATGAAGCACAGCTATTGCATCTCTTTCTTTTCTTACTCTTTTTTTGTTGTTGTTGTGTTGTGTTGTTTTTTTTTTTTTTTTTTTTTGAGACAGAGTCTCACTCTGTTGCCCAGGCTAGAATGCCATGGTGTCAGCCTGTCTTACAGCAACCTCAAACTCCTGGGCTCAAGCAATCCTCCTGCCTCAGCCTCCCGAGTAGCTGGGACTACAGGCATGTGCCACCATGCCCAGCTAATTTTTTCTGTGTTTTTTCTATATTTTTAGTTGTCCGTATAATTTCTTTCTATTTTTAGTAGAGATGGGGGTCTCGCTCTTGCTCAGGCTGGTCTCGAACTCCTGAGCTCAAACGATCCACCCGCCTTGGCCTCCCAGAGTGCTAGGATTACAGGCGTGAGCCACCGCGCCCGGCCGTGCTATTGTGTCTTTAACCAGAAAGGGAATGCCACACAGATCCTTTGTTTCTTTAAGTTTCTCTCCACAATTCATCACTATGTGTATCAAATGTAGTCTAGGTCTCTTCTTTCTTATACCACAAGGTAATAGAAAAATAAACTGTCCTACCATTATTAACTTCCTTTCTATGTCATCATGCTTTTAAAAATGTAGGGTATCTATGTAAGAAATATGACAGACGCATGTTTAAAGTTTGGGGGAGTATTAACTACTACACAAAATACTTCTAAAGGTATTGTACATGACTTATTTCAGCTACACACTTGTCATAAAGTGTACCTTGGGAATTACTTTTCATTTATAATAATGAGGTGCTTAGCGTGTGTAATTGTGTCTAATGAGTGTTAATGAGTTTGAGATCTGCATATCCTTATTAGAAAAGTTAATAGTACGGACTGTGTAATTACCAAGAATTTTTTTTCACACATTTTGGTTTAATTAAGTTGCTCTGATAAGTGTATTTGAGTTGTTTATTATAGTTGCACTGATGGTTGAATATGTGAATATTACTGTTATACATAGTGGTCTGAATTTGAAAGAAAGGCTTCATGATAGCATTTTATATATCAAAAATTATATATTACAGTATCAACTTTATAAGCTGCTGTTTTTAACATGACTCTAATGTTTGCGGAAATTAGAAAGAAAGGACCCCTTAAGAATAAGAATAAATAGTATGACGTAAGGCTTCTGCCAACGTGCTAAATACGAAATGAGGACGTTTGAGTGGATGGATAGACAGACCGACCAGTGGGTGGGTGGGTGGATAAATGGAACTTGAAGTGACCAGGGTTATGCAAGCTTGGGGTCATCTCTCAGTTACCTTGAAAGCCCTTTGGAATGGAGTTCTTTGTGTTTTTTTTTTTTTGAGACAGAGTCTCACTCTGTTGCCCGGCTAGAGTGCCGCAGCGTCAGCCTAGCTCACAGCAACCTCAAACTCCTGGGCTCAAGCAATCCTCCTGCCTCAGCCTCCCGAGTAGCTGGGACTATAGGCATGCGCCACCATGCCTGGCTAATTTTTCTATATGTATTTTTAGCTGTCCATGTAATTTCTATTTTTAGCAGAGACAGGGTCTTGCTCTTGCTCAGGCTGGTCTCGAACTCCTGAGCTCAAACGATCTGCCCGCCTCGGCCTCCCAGAGTGCTAGGATTACAGGTGTGAGCCGCCGCGCCCGGCCTGGAATGGAGCTCTTTATGTTGACCGGTTTTCCTTTAGTCTCCTGGGTGAGCCGGCGAGGCGGGGCAGCTGCCCTGCAAGCCACTAGAGCCTACTGGGTAGTGGGAGCTGATGAGGCCACATGAGGCAGAGCATGAGGCAGTTCCTGAGTGTTAGTGTACTGAGGTGGCACCTGGATAAATGAAAACTCAGGCAGATTTGCCAGGCCTCACTCTGTCCCTTAATCTCACCTGGGTCAGTCAGTCAAGTTCAATATTTCTTGACCAGCTTCATATGGCCGGAGAACTCAGCATGGTGCTTTCCTGCGTAGGATTCTTGTAGGAAAGGCTTGTTGTTAATGCTGTCATTATCCGAGTAAGTTTTGAGTAGTTATGATTTTATTATTTGGAAGATCCCATCATAGATTTGTTAATAAAAACTGACCAACCAGGCATCCCCTCTTCTTCTGCCAGGGCTAATCCCTCTGCCCTGTGCGGGCCAGCAGTGCAGGGAGAGGGCAGCCGCAGAGGGGTGCTCCTCATTCACCTCCCAGGTGGCTGCTGGCCCCCAGAGAAGCAAGCACTTTCCCTGTCACACCTCCCTGGAACTGACTTCTTAGGAATCTCTAGACTTTAATGCATGCTAATTTTTATTAAGTGATCTCTGAGAGATTTTATGGCCTGTTGTACTCTAAGATAGAAACTTGAATTTTCTCTAGCTTTTTGTTCCTCAGCTACTGCCAGGCAGAATAAATGTGAAGAATAGAATTTTCTTTCCTTCAGCCCAGCTCCTTTCTTGATAGCTTTGTTTTAGTGCTTTATGAGATATACATGTGTAGTCTTTTGGTAAATTTTTATTTTATTTGTTTCTCAGTTTTTAAGTCATTTGTGGGCTTCTCCTTTTACTTACCTTGTTTATTTGTCTCTTTGTTTGTTGTTGTAGCCATCCTGGGGTCTCCTGCTAGTGGAATTCAAAACACAATTGGTTCTGTTGGCTCAGGGCAGCAGAACGCCACTTCTTTAAGTAACCCAAACCCCATAGACCCCAGCTCCATGCAGCGAGCCTATGCTGCTCTCGGACTCCCCTACATGAACCAGCCGCAGACGCAGCTGCAGCCCCAGGTTCCTGGCCAGCAGCCAGCACAGCCTCAGCCCCACCAGCAGATGAGGAGCCTCAACCCCCTGGGTAGGTGGAGAAGCTCTTAAGACTCCTTTGTCCACACACAGCCTGCAGAAGACGCCACACACTGGAGCCCAAGGCAGTTTGCAGTTACTGTTTTTACTTCAGATTCAGTGGTTGAAATAAAAACCTTCCAGGAAGAAGCTAATGTTTCTGATACAAGGAAGATGTTACATGCTTATAAAAAGAATTAGAGCAGCATTTGTGTTGCCTGCTGCACCAGCTTTGTGCATTTTTCACAAAGGGACGTGTCTTGTGGTTCAGAATGTAGAATCTCACAAGTTAGGATTATGGTTGGACCACTTGGGTCGACTCTCACCATTTATTTTATGGAGAGCTTGTGGGTGTTCTGCCAGTTCCTAGCACCTCTTCGTATGGTCTACCCCGCAACTGGGAGTGACCAGCCTGGACTTGGGCGGCTTGACAACAGGAGTTTCAGAAACTCTCGCTTGTCTCAGGCTTCTAGATATGTCAGCACTTGTTGTCACCGAGCCATTATCTGCCAGCCTTTGGTCATTAGCTCATACATCTACACAGTTTTCACCATTTTTGCAAATTGTTCCTTAATATTTTCCTTTAAATTGACACAGTTTTTTTAAACTTAGGCTTAAGCTGAGCAGTGATATTTGTAAAGTCAAGGCTTGTTGTATTAGTTTTGTTCTTATCCTAACAGATTAATGAGTATTTTTCACTTAAAAATGATTCTTTAAAAAAAAAATAACCAATTAAAATCATTTGTTGCTTTTTAGCAAACAACTACCCTAATGAGTATCTAATTAATCCTGCCATGAGACTGGATTGGAGTCCTAAGACAAAGTTCTAATCTAACTCCACTCCTATGGATGGTATAATTTGGGAGAAGAATGTTAACCTTTCTGAATTCTAACTCTTTCTTATTTTAATATGAATATTGTAGACAAATTGACCTATGTTTTTCACCTGCACTTTCTATGATTTTATTTTATAATATGAAAAAAAAACCATAATGATACAAGGTCATAGTTGTTAGGTGTGATATTAATGAAGCAGAATCAAAGTTTGAGGCTGCAGATGGGTTGTTCATTCATAACTTTTTCCATAGCCGTGGAGTAGCCTCCACGAACATACCTGGTTTGACTTACAGAGCAGAGTGGGAAGGAGCCTACTGGACTCCTTGTACAAATCTGACTGGATTTGTACAAGTCAGTTACCTTTACTCAAGATACTGCTCCCAAGTTCCTGCCATACTGTTTATTATTACAACTTACAAGAATCACTCATTTAAGTGGTGACATGTTGTTTATCTAGGAGTTAGTTGGTTGATTTCTGTTCTTTCTGTCCTTAAAGGAAATAACCCAATGAACATTCCAGCAGGAGGAATAGCAACAGATCAGCAGCCACCAAATTTGATTCCGGAATCTGCTCTTCCAGCTGCCCTTGGGGCCACAAAGTAAGATCTGTGTTTTGGTTGGCTGTTCTCTGAGTGACTGCTGGACACGAGTGGGCTGGAATCACATACAGCTCTGTGATGCTAAATGTGTGGCAGAGGAAGTAGTTTAAATGGGGTAGTGGGGGGTGGTGAATGCTGTTTTTCTTCTCTTTTTTTTCAAATTATAAATGTAGAACAGGTAATAGATTAAACATAGTTTGTTTTTTTGTCTGTACATCACTTGCCTCCCCTGACTTAAACTGTTTTAAGTCATGTATGATTGAAGAAGAACCTTATTTGAGTCACTTCAGCAGATGGATGAAGTATTCTTATTTCCCCCTTAGCCCACTGATGAACGATGGCTCAAACTCTGGGAACATCGGAACCCTCAGCACTATCCCTACAGCAGCACCTCCTTCCAGCACTGGCGTCCGAAAAGGCTGGCATGAACACGTCACTCAGGACCTGCGGAGCCATCTAGTGCATAAGCTGTACGTACCCACTCCCACCCATTATTCCCATCTTGTGGCTGAAGGCAGTGTTACAATTTTACAGTTTCATAGATGTTTGATTTTGTTCCTAAGTCACCCCTTGGCCCCCAAGTGACAGTACCCTAAGAGCTAACAAGAGTCACGTGCTTATTTTAGGGAGCCACCCCCACTACTGGTAGAGCTTTAGCACAGGGATTCATGTGTCCTCACGTGGGCAGGGGTGTCAGAGAGGGCACTGGCGGCTCTGCACTGCAGAGGGACACTGACCTACACTCTGTGTGACAGAGGCAAAGGCCCCCAGCGCAACCTGACCTTCACGAGGTGGCCAGAATTAGTTCAAGAGCTTTGCCTCA
The DNA here is from genome assembly GCA_028533085.1 of Varecia variegata. Classification (NCBI taxonomy): domain Eukaryota; kingdom Metazoa; phylum Chordata; class Mammalia; order Primates; family Lemuridae; genus Varecia; species Varecia variegata. The sequence continues at coordinate 2,520,327 of CM052448.1, read as the reverse complement.
TTTTGTGGCTCAAGAGTATAGTTGTGAGGACCCCTGAGAATTGGGGGAGTTTGGGATTAGTGGGTACAGATGACATGACAGTGCCACCGTATAGCTAGTTAACATAACAGAAAGTTAACAGTTGACTTTCTTGAGCTAGGTTTCTTAAATTGAAGGTGAAGTTAACCAACTAGATTCCCTTTGAGTTTTTTTACCTTCCTTTTTTTCTCACTTTCTTGCCCGTGCAGTGGCATCATCATAGTTCACTGCAACCTCAAACCCTTGAGCTCAAGCTATATCCGCCTGCCTTAGCCTCCTGAATAGCTAGGACTACAGGCATGCACCACTATACCTAGCTAATTTTTAATTTTTTTTTGTAGAGACAGGGTCTCACTGTTGCCCAGACTGGTCTTGAACTTCTGGGCTCAAGCAGTCTTCCCGCCTCAGCTTCCCAAAATGCTAGGATTACAGGTGTGAGCCTCCATGCCTGGATCAAACTTTTTTGTAATATGTAGTTTAGAACTTAGGAATTTGAAATCATATTATTCTTTTTTTTTTTTTTTTTTTTGAGACAGAGTCTCGCTCTGTTGCCCGGGCTAGAGTGAGTGCCGTGGCATCAGCCCAGCTCACAGCAACCTCAAACTCCTGGGCTCAAGCAATCCTACTGCCTCAGCCTCCCAAGTAGCTGGGACTACAGGCATGCGCCACCATACCCGGCTAATTTTTTCTATGTATATATTTTTAGTTGGCCAGATAATTTCTTTCTATTTTTAGTAGAGACGAGGTCTTGCTCTTGCTCAGGCTGGTCTCGAACTCCTGACCTCGAGCGATCCACCCGCCTCGGCCTCCCAGAGTGCTAGGATTACAGGCGTGAGCCACTGCGTCCGGCCATGGAATTTGAAATCATATTATTCTTGAAATGACCCAGCACACATTTGTTAATAGCAAAATATTAGTGTTTTTGCTGTGTAGATGAATTGATAGGTCAAGATTGTTTCCAGGGAGTGACTTCATTTGTGTGTTTATATACCAGGCAAGGGAGATTTGGGATTTCTCTCAACACTGTATAGCCACCATAGGTAGATGATCCTTGTTTTATAGTTCTCATTTACTGCATTGAATGAAATTGGATTGATAGAATGTGTTGTCATTTCAGTGTCCAAGCCATCTTCCCAACACCTGATCCTGCAGCTCTAAAGGATCGCCGCATGGAGAACCTGGTAGCCTATGCTAAGAAAGTGGAAGGGGACATGTATGAGTCTGCTAACAGCAGGGTAGGTGGCCATACAGTGTGTTGCAGCCTATATAACACCTGCAGTAGATAGAACTGCATCTGTCTGGTTGGTTATCCAGAAATATGGTACTCTGTATAGTTGGGGAAGACATCTTACCTTGAGGACACTAACCAGGGAGACTTCCCGGCTAAAACATGAGATCCCTGCACGACTCTCTTGGTTAACTACAAGTGTTACCACTACAGTAGTACATGGGGGGTTTACAATTGTATTATGTCCGTGGAATATACTTTTCACAGTAGGTGTTTTTTATAATGCTTGTATTATTGCCAGCATCAGTGAATAGCCAAGAATAGGTTCAATCGTGGAATGAAATGTAATATGCATTTAGTGCCTACTGTTGGATAAGTCCCATAAAGTCACTAGGAACTCAGCAAGATTTTGGGCTTTTGATTTACCGGATGTGTTGAATATTTCCTTTGCCAGTGCATTTAATAAAGAAGTTTATTAGTTTGTTAGAACATACAAAACAGATCATTCATTTGCTTTTACAGTTTTAGCTGCTTAATATTGAATGTTATTTCCTTTTAGGATGAATATTATCACTTATTAGCAGAGAAAATCTACAAGATACAAAAAGAGCTAGAAGAAAAACGGAGATCGCGTTTACATAAACAAGGCATCTTGGGGAACCAGCCGGCCTTACCAGCCCCAGGGGCCCAGCCCCCTGTAATTCCACAGGCACAGCCTGTGCGACCTCCAAGTAAGGACTTCATTTCCTTCTACCAACCCTTAGCTTTGCTTTGTTTTTCTGCTGTATTTCTAAAAATACGGGCCGGGCACGGTGGCTCACACCTGTAATCCTAGCACTCTGGGAGGCCGAGGTGGGTGGATCGCTCGAGGTCAGGAGTTCGAGACCAGCCTGAGCAAGAGTGAGACCCCCGTCTCTACTAAAAATAGAAAGAAATTATCTGGCCAACTAAAATATATATATACAAAAAATTAGCCGGGCATGGTGGCGCATGCCTGTAGTCCCAGCTACGCGGGAGGCTGAGGCAGTAGAATCGCTTAAGCCCAGGAGTGTGAGGTTGCTGTGAGCTAGGCTGACGCCACGGCACTCACTGTAGCCTGGGCATAAAGTGAGACTCTGTCTCAAAAAAAAAATAAATAAATAAATAAAATTAAAATACGGAATTATAGTCTCTGAAAGCCTGCCCTTTGGGAGCTATTTGTTGGCGGTGGCCAAGACCACCTGCCTTGGAGTGTGTTGTGATGCTGCATTTCTCTCATGGGAGGACCCTTTAAAAGGTGCACTGGCATCAGAACGCAAGTGCTTTTGGACCTATTGACTGTTTTTCCCTTTAAGTTTGAAAGTCCTCAATAGGAAATTCTTTATTTCTAAATCAAGGCTTATTTTAAATAACCATCGTTGGTTTGTTTGTTTTTGCCCTTCTAGATGGGCCCCTGCCCCTGTCAGTGAATCGCGTGCAGGTTTCTCAAGGTATTTAACTATTTGTTGTAATCTTTTCTTCTTTCCATTCCTTTTTGCTGATGAGCAGAATTGAGTTCTGCAAGTGGTATGAATCTTATAGGTAAGATCTCCATAGAGATCAGAAACAGAATTTAGCTTTCTTTTTAAGTGGGGGTGTAGTGACATTACTCTTAGGAAGCATTGAAAAAAGAAGCATTCTAGATTGGGGGAGGAAGCACTTCTGAATGCTTAGAAGGAGAATCGTGCAAGCCGGTCCTGTGGCAGTGAGCAGCTGCAGGGTATGGGGGCACAGGTGCAGTGGCTTCAGGAGAATGTATATATGGAGATCTCCCACCAGATTGGGGTGGCAGCAGCTGTCTAAACCTTTAAGAGTTCTTTCTCAAGTAGAGATTCTATGGTTTTTGCTTGGTTGAAGCAGTCATTTTTGTTTTAGGGGAGGGGACGTTTGAAAGCCTTGCTGCTCTTGACGTATTGATACCTGAGCAGTAGAACATTTTTCCAGGGTGCAAAATAAGGTGGTGACATTATCCAAAAGATTCTAAGGAAAGAGGCCTTGCTGCGGTATGCAGAGTAGTTTGGGGGAAGAGAAGAGATCATTTTAAAAGTTGTAGTCTTACTGCATACTGAAAAAAGACATGGTAGGTGAAATGATATTATGGAGAAAACTTTTTAGGGACTTGTTTTGAAGGGCTGGATTTGATGGGTAAAAGAAATTAAGTCAGAGAAATTGAGCCTTAGGAGAGTGGCTAAATGCTGTGTTGGGGATTGGCCTAGGACTTTGGTCTAGATAGGAAGATGCTGCTTGTTGGGGATATGATGAGACAGCTGTTTAGCAGTGGGATATTGAAAGAGATGTTTTCTAGGGAAGCACTTATCAACCTCCCTACCAGTACCTCTAGGTCTGGGTAAATACGGATTGCTTTAGGTACTGTGTCCTAGTACATCCTTGTCTTTTATTTAGTTAATAAAATTCTCAAGGAAAGGGGAGACTTTTATATTACAGGCTCCCTGGAAAGTCCTCTGGCCTGCCCCGGCACCCGGTTATTTGAGGATGACATTTCTAGGTAGTCTTGAAGGTAGTGCTCAGTGAGGCAGATGTTCTTTGAGCCTTCTCACAGCTACAACAGTGCTAAGGCAATGCCTCCTAGAAATTCTCTCAAGGATTCTATTAGATTCCAGTGTTGGTTCTGAGACTCACTTGAACCGATGTTTATTTAGAGCTCAGAGTTTGCAGTACATTGTTGGAAAACAGAACTAGACACCGTGGTCTGGAGACACTTACTGGCCAGTGAAGTCTCTTTCAGTGGTGTGAAATTCCTGCAAACTACGGGAGGCTGGGGTTGAGAACTGCTGGCCCTTGGGTACTTCCAAACGCTTAAAGTGCTTGCAAATTAAAACAATGTTGAGAGTCTTAGCACAGATTCTAACAATAAACATAAACCCAGCCAAGGAGCTTGGAAGCCTGGGATGATGGGAGCCAGCTGCTCTAAAAGGCTTCGGGTAGGGGTGTGCTCAGAAGCTTGCCCAGGTCTTAGGAAATGTCTCTTCTGCAGAAGGGGGGCTGGGGCACTGTCCTGGCAGGTTGAACCTCGTTACTTCATGCCACCTCCTCACCCTCTTTGTTGCTTCAGTGCCTTGTACAATGTGCAGCCTCCTCGGTCAGCTCTGCCCCAGCCTTGCTGGCACTCGCTCCCTGTTGGTTTTACCTGACCCTCTGCCCCCATGTCCTCCACCTTCCCTAGCACCTCCCATACCACCCTTACCACCACCACCACCACCACCACCACCACCACCACCACCACCACCACGTTGGTGCCATTTTCCCTGGATATGGGAAGGTCTGTTACTTAACCACCTTCTCTGATTAATTGGGTGCTTTCCTTTCAGTTGTCTATGTTGCATATGTGTTCCATTTTACTTTACTTAGAGTTTATTTGATGAGTTGTAATTCTGTTTTCCTGTGGGTGCTTTTCCTAATGAACCATTATGGGTACATTTACAGGGATGAATTCATTTAACCCAATGTCCTTGGGGAACGTCCAGTTGCCACAAGCACCCATGGGACCGCGTGCAGCCTCCCCCATGAACCACTCCGTCCAGATGAACAACATGGGCTCGGTTCCAGGGGTAAGTGCTTCTCCTTTCCTTAACTGTGCTGCTAAAGCCCTTACTCCCACGTGGAACCTTCTCTAAGCAGTGAAATTCCTGTATCATCTCAAAGTCCTCTGGTTCTTGTTCCTTTGAATTTGGGTTGTGCTTTATTTCCTTTCTCTATTTTTTTTTTAAGTGAAAGTGAGATTTATTCAGAAAATATAGAAAGTCTACTCCACAGAGCAGAAGCAAGTTCTCCCTGCAGAAGAGAACCGGCCCCGTGGTTCCTGTTGCCTTTGTATTTAAGCAACTGCTGCATTATAGGCTAAACAAGGGGAGGAGTATTGACGGCAGGGGTGGTGTTTCTGTACCACGTCTCTTGTTTTTAAAAATCTTCATTACTATGGTGAGAATTATTTGACCGTTATTTATTTTTATTGGAATAACAAATTCATAGGCCTTTGTGGTTTTGAGAGAAGATGGGAGTTCTGAGGATGAAGGGGGACTGTCAGCATTTGTGGACTTGAGAGCTTGCTCTCTGAGGCTGCTTTCCAAACACTTGAGAGGCCTAATAAAAGGCATGTTTAAACTTTAAATTATAGCATGCGACCGATTTCTACTTAGAGGACAATTTGAAGTTGGCTCATTTGAGAGACTGCCTGAGAAAGTGTGCAGAGTGCCTAGGAGCCAGGGAATTCTTAGTGAGTGGTGGGCCCTTCCCTCGAGGAAGGGCAGGATTGCGCCCTGTGCTTTGTATCCTCTTGGGTTGTGAGGCCTTTGGTCTTTCTGGTTGCACCCTTCATCTTGAAGACTGTCCCTTGACTTCTGAACTGCAGCTGTCATGGTGCTTGTTGTCTTATAGATGGCCATTTCTCCCTCCCGAATGCCTCAGCCTCCAAGCATGATGAACACGCATGCCAACAACATGATGGCCCAGGCGCCCACTCAGAACCAGTTTCTACCGCAGAACCAGTTCCCATCATCCAGCGGGGCGATGAGCGTGAACAGTGTGGGCATGGGGCAGTCGGCGCCCCAGACAAGCGTGTCGCAGGTACTGTGCCCTGCTGGGACTGTGGCCACCAATGTCCATGTAGCCCCAGCTTCCTTCGACCTTAGCCTGTCTTATTTTATAGAAGGTAGAATTCTAGAATACACAGTTCACTTTTCATGTATCACAGTTTCTTTATTTTTCCCCACTTTGTTCTGTAATTTTTAATTTACTTGAAATTACTCTTATCCTATCTGGGTGCAGTACATGCAAAAGTGGAATGGGTTGTGATTTTTTTGGTTTGTGGGTTTTATGTTTTGACCTTTGGGTGTTTAGTTTTTTTGTTTTATTTTTTGTTTGTGTATTTTAAATTCGAAGTTTAACATGTGATCCTGAGAGACATCGGGATTTTAGAAAGGGAACAAGAAAGGTCCCATGAGTTCACTCCTGATGATTTGTTTGTGTGTCCTTTTGCCTGTCTCTCAGCCGCCCAGGTGAAGTCAAGCTAACTGAGTCATTTGAGTATTTCTCTTCTTGTTGAATGTGTTTTTAATTATTCAATCTAAAGCTGAAGAAAACTATTTGCCATTCATTTTGCTACTTTTTTCCACTTGTGTTAATTGTAGTTAATCAGATTGCAACTATATACAAATTTTACATGTATTTAAGCAGGTCAGTCTTCTGCAAAAGATAAAATTCATGTCTTAATTTTTTAACATGAAGTAATGCTGAATAAGTCATTAAATGTATTAGATTTACTCACTAAATAATTGTTAATTCTTAATTTTCCATGATATCTCATTTTTCTAGAATAAGGATTAGCAAGCATTCTGTTAAATGTTCGGATGATAAATATTTTCAGCTTTGTGGGCCATACAGTCTTGGTTTTAATTATTTGGCTCTATTGATACAGTACAGAAGCAGCCACAGATAATATATACATGTTTGTGGCTGTGTTGCAATAAAACTTTATTTACAGAAACAAGGAGCTCGCTACACTTGGCCCATAGGCAGCAGTTCTACTCTAGAAGACTGATTCAGCATCATTTTTTAAAAGATCCACGAATAATTCTGAAATGTCTCCCCAGTGAAAAAACACTGCAGTGAAACATTTCAGTGTTTTAATAACTAACTTTAAAAAAAGATTTATATACTTTTTTCTGTGGTGTAAGCTATGGGTGAATGTTACAGAACATGAAGCTAACAAGCTGAGTAAATGAAAACTAGATAGCCCCCTTACCCATGGTTTAACTTTCCGAGGTTTCAATTACCCACAGTCCAAAAATATTGAATGGAAAGTTTCCAGAATAATTCATAAATTTTAAATTGAGTGCCATTCTGAGTTGCATGATGAAATCTCACTCTGTCCCGCTCCGTGCTACCCAGCATCCCTTTGTCCAGCATTTCCACCCTGTAGGCACTACCTGCCTGTTAGTCACTTAGTATCTGTCTCGGTTATCCAATTAAAGAATGAGGAACATTTGTAGTGTTAACTTTATTGGAAAGTGTACCTTATTATAAGTGTACAGCTTGATGAGTTTTTGCAAACAGAACATTCCCGTGAAACCAGCAGAACTCATCCAGAAACCATGATTAGATTTCCATACATTTGATTCTTCGAACCTATTGTCAATTTTCAAATGAGGGAGATAATTTTAACACACTCTGTTTGTTTCTGGTAGGGGCAGGTACCTGGTGCTGCTCTTCCTAACCCTCTGAACATGCTGGGCCCCCAGGCCAGCCAGCTGCCTTGCCCTCCAGTGACCCAGTCACCCTTGCACCCGACGCCACCTCCTGCTTCCACGGCTGCTGGCATGCCGCCTCTCCAGCACCCGACGCCGCCTGGGATGACTCCTCCCCAGCCAGCAGCTCCCACTCAGCCCTCAACTCCCGTGTCGTCTTCCGGGCAGACCCCGACCCCTACTCCTGGCTCAGTGCCCAGTGCCGCCCAGACCCAGAGCACCCCTACGGTCCAGGCAGCAGCCCAGGCCCAGGCGACCCCGCAACCTCAAACCCCAGTCCAGCCCCCATCTGTGACCACCCCTCAGTCGCAGCAGCAGCAGCCGACACCTGTGCACGCCCAGCCTCCTGGCACGCCGGTGAGCCTCTCGGTCTGCTGTCTTCCAGCCGAGACTCGTAGATGATAACTTTCCCATAAAAACGTTCTGTCATGAGGTTGCTGCAGCATTCTGGTACAACCTCAAAAAGTATCTGTACCCTAATAAGACTGTGATGAGCTGTGTTTTGTTTCCGGTAGGGAGTTCCAGAGGCTGTATTTGGCAGGGCGTGACCTATGATTATCCTCCCAATTAAAGAAATTTGCAGAAATCAGTAATTATAAAGAAATCATACATGGTCATATGTAGTTGAGGTTTTTTTCTTTTGTTTTTTTGTAGAGACAGGGTTTCACTGTGTTTCCCAGGCTGGACTTGAACTCCTGGCCTCAAGTGATCCTCCCACCTAGGCCTCCCAAAGTTCTGGGATTATAGGCATGAGCTGCCACACCTGGGCACACGTAGAATTTTTTAACTTTATAAGGGACCATTAACTGTCCTAGATTGATGTCTTCCAAGTTTATAATAGTTCTTCTGCTAATGTTTTGTGGGTTTGGTAAACTGCCACGCTCCTAATGGTATGTCCTTTGACCTGGTCTGTCAGCCACAGACCAAGTTAGTGCTGCCTGTGGCTCACACCTGCCTGCTCCTTCATGGGGGTGGAAGTGAGGTGATGTGGCGGATCATAGCTCTGAGCATGTCTGAGGCCTGCCTCGGTGCCAGGCTTGGAACCTTCTAGTCTGGACTGCTTTTGGGGACCCGGGCCTCAGACTGTGCTCATCCCCTCCACACTCCTCTCCCAGGTTTCACTGAAATCTTAGTATCCATTTTCTTATCAGTCTACTTTAGGCCCCTACCTCCTGAAATATGTTAACTTTATTCTTACATACAGAGGATATTTGGGCCACACCATCAAATGTTCAAGGAAGGGGCCACATATAGTGGCTCATACCCATAATCCCAGCACTTTGGGAGGCTGAAGCAGGAGGATCGCTTAAGGCCGGGAGTTCAACATGTACTGAGGATGTTTATTTATTAAACGTCCAAATTAATCCCAACAATGCCAAGATGACATTATTATTCATATTTCTTCACAGGGGAATGTACTTATTTATCCTTATTCTATATTTTTGTCTTTAAATAAGATCCCTTTGTAACTTTATGTTATCTTTTGTTTGTTTACTTAAAACTCCATCGGGCAAGACTTTGCAGGTTAAGAATTCTCTTAGTGGTTCCTTGTCTGAATGTATGCTGATTCCATGGTCACTACTGTTCCTGTAGCTGATGTGGCTAATTATACACCGTTTCCATATTGGCACTTGATTCCCCTCCCTTCATATCTGCTTAGACATTTATAATTCAGCCTTTACCATAAACATTAGCAGCCTTACTGAACAAAATTAATTTTAAAATACGAGGTTCCATGACTTAGCTAGAAAACTTTGAGAAAGTAATTTTATATCAAAATTTTTAAAGCTCTGTCCCTTCCTCTCTGAATTCTTGGCAAGAAGTGAGTTGTGCTTCTAGTTGATGGTGACTTCCTCTAAAACTCACTCCTGTTTTAACTTCTTTTTTTCAGTTCTCTCAAATAGGGGTGCCTAGTAGGTTAGTATTAAGAAATGTTAACAAGAAATTGTAGCTTGGATGAGTGAAAGAATGGGAGGTCATTATATTGTCTGTTTACAGAGGCGAATGATTTGGGTTTCTTCACAGCTTTCCCAGGCAGCAGCCAGCATTGATAACAGGGTCCCCACCCCCTCCTCAGTGGCCAGCGCTGAAACCAACTCCCAGCAACCAGGACCCGACGTGCCTGTGTTGGAAATGAAGGCTGAGGTCCCTCCTGAGGACACGGAGCCTGACCCTGGTGAATCCAAGGGGGAGCCTCGGTCTGAGGTGAGTGCCAGGCCCGGGGTGAGGCGGTGGCCGTATGTGGAAGCTCTACCCTGGCAGTGCTGGGGGTCTGCATGGATGTCCCTGGATTTTGTTTTAGTATTCTCTTTGGTGTGACTTCAGGTGGCAGTGTGTTAAAAACAGATTGGTTATTCATTTTAAAATACAACTTACGGGTTTATTTTATTTTGCCAGAAATGAAGAGCACTGGCTTATATTTTAAATGTTTGAATCTTCCAATGACCTTTTCTTTAATGTTCTTCATTCATTTCTAGTTCGGCACAGGTAGACTGCAGAAGGGGTGGCGGATTCATTTACTAATTAACCTGTGGCAGAAGCTGAAAACTGGCAGACCATGGGCAGGATCTACCCTGTAAATGTGTTTTGTTTGGCCCACACAATATTATAAAAATCAGGAAACTGCACATAAAAGTCTAGATTTCTGGCTTTTCTTAAAAAGTGAGAAGCTTTCAGCATTGTGCTTGCATCCCTGTTTGACAGCAGTCTGGTTGTGATCACCAGCTGTGGCCTTCAGATGGGGCAGTGGCTTTCCAGTTAGTCAAAGTCTCCACTACTCCTTGCTGTCTCACACCACACCTCCTGCCTCTGAGCAAGGGCTTTTGATCCTGTTTCAGTTTTCAAAGAGATTCTTATTCCAAATTAGAAATATTTATCTGTGAAAATACTGAGCATGTATAATTTTCTAAGCACCTTTACATTTAAACATTTTCAAATTTAGGACTGATTACACGGTACTTGTATCAAAGTGCCTTACTGGACACCAGTGCTCACTTCCTTCTGACAGAGAAGAGGAATGATAAATGCAATTTTGTTTTTCTCTAGATGATGGAGGAGGATTTACAAGGATCTTCCCAGGTTAAAGAAGAAACAGACCCAACAGAGCAGAAATCAGAACCGATGGAAGTAGATGAAAAGAAACCTGAGGTGAAAGTGGAAGCTAAAGAGGAAGAGGAGAGCAGCACTAACGGTACAGCCTCCCAGTCAACATCTCCGTCACAGCCACGCAAGAAAAGTAGGTCTCTTTTACACTTACCGACCTGTGCTGCTTTTCCATTGTGTTATGAGTCCACACGGAGGATTAAAAGCTAAAGCAAACAAGTAATTCCATCTCCGTTATCTTCCTTGCCTGCCATTCCCCAAGTTTTACCTCTTAGAAATGGACTCCAGCCCTGTGACCCACAGGGTTTATAGTGTGAATGAAACACCAAGCTGCAGCTCCGAGGGCTCCCAGAGTACAGGGCTATCTTCTGAGATGGCACCTGCTGGGGACCCGGCGTTGAAAATGTGTCTGAGTCCTTAAACGGGCTAAGAAGTTTGGGCTTTACTTGGCAAGGTGTGAAGAACCAATGAAGTATTCGAATAGGAAAATGACCAAAAAGCTGTGATTTTAGGAAAATGATCATTATAGCAGCACATATGTGTACCGGAGATGGTAGGTTTCTACTGATGCAATTAGGAAACAGAGTCAGGGCAGTGGAGTGAGGGCAGTGCCTAGTGACCTGTGCAGCAGGATGGGGAAGAGGAAGGAGGCAGGAAGCTGTGGGTTCTGAGAGGTGTGGAGTGAGCCAGCCTTGAAGTGGGAGTTGAGTGGAATCCATTTGAAATGTGTCCAAAGTAAGGAAGTAACAGGGTCTTGGAAAATTATCAAGTGACCCTTGGAAATGTGAGCTGAAACTCAGAAAGTTCAGGGTTGCAGGCAACACATTTGAGAAAGATTACAGAGCAGCGTCAGAGGCTGAGACTGCAGTTGTGCAGGACTCTGGAGTCATGGAGTACAAGCCTCAGACCTCCTTATGCTCTTAAGAATTGAGGACCCTAGAGAGATTTTGTGTGGATTATTTATCACTGTCTATTCTATTAGAAATTAAAACTGAGACGTTTTTTAAATATTTAATTTATTTAAAATAATAAATCTGTTGCATAGTATCCATAAGTAATGCATTTTTATTAAAAATAACTTTTCCAAAACAAAAAGAGTGAGAATAGTGACATCATTTTACAATTTTGCAACTCTTTGAAGGGAGTTAAGGAAACAGTTGGATTGCACATCTGCCTCTGGTGCACTTTGTTGCGATAATGCTGTTTTGAAGTATATGAAGAAAATCCAATCTCAGATGAGTAGTTGATAAAGGGAGTATTTTAATGACTCTATCAGGTAATTGTGGATGTTCTTCTTTAATACTGTACCAAAATTCAACAAGAGAAGGTTTCTAAAAGGTTAGTCGCAGCATGGAACCTAAATCTATGGCACTGGATTCTTTGTACTCTGTGACATTAGAATCCACTGGTCTGTCTTATACTTTGAATGGATCTTTTGTCCTTGGGTGGTTTTTGTTTTGTTTTTGTGACCCTATCCTTTGGTCCTGTGGAAAATTTCTGTTCACTAAATTAAGCTGATTTTTCATCCTTGTTAATATCACCATCAGTTTCTTCAAACAAGTGTTAGAAGTTTTGAGAAGCTGTCAAGCTTATGAGACAGATACAGTTTTCCAAAACTCTTAATTTTTGATGAAAGCCCAAATTTTATCCTTGGGACACATACTGTCAGTTGTCCTTGAAGTAACTGGCTATATTTGTTCATATTTGAGAAAATGTCTACCACATACCATCAGAACAAGGCACTACTTCAGCTCTCGATCCCAGCACTCACAGAAGTGCTGTTTCCCAAGACGGCCGTTGTATGCAGGGCACGTGCTTTATGCAAACATCCCATTTCATCACACAGAATAAAAGACATGGGCTGGACACGGATGGTGGCTCATGCCTCTAATCCTAGCATTCTGGGAGGCCGAGGTGGGAGGATCGCTTGAGCAAGAGTGAGACCCCATCTCTACTAAAAAAAGGTAGGAAAAAAAAAAATTAGCTGAGCAACTAAAAATAGAAAAAAGTAGCTGGGCGTGGTGGCATGCACCTGTAGTCCCAGCTGCTCAGGAGGTTGAAGCAGGAGGATCACTTGAGCCGACAAGTTTGAGGTTGCTGTGAGCTACACTGATGCCACTGCACTCTAGCCCAGGCAACAGAGCAAGACTCTGTCTCAAAAAAGAAAAAATAAAAGATACATACCAGTACCAAAGGTGGAGATTTAATAAAAGTAGTACTTTTTACTACCTCATCAAGGGTATCTTTCTCAAGTGTGGCTGGCATTTTTTTTCTCAGAGTGCGCAGCAGCAGCAAAGAATGTCACACTGAGTAGAGTTTGATGCCTCTGCCTTTCTTTTTCTTTGGTTTTGTTTTTTTGTTTGTTTGTTTTGCTAAGATGTCAGCAGTTTTACTCACCGTTACTTTTGCCCCATCTATGCAAAGAGCAACATGTGCAAAAGGCAGATGATGACTTGGTGTTATTATGAAAATCATTTTAGGATTAGTAAACTAATTTTGATGTTACAGACCCATAGAAAGGGCCTAGGACAGTGCTAGAACTTTCTGCAGTGATGGAAATATTCTGTATCTGTGCTCTCAGTGTAGTAGCCCCCAGCCACTTATGATTCTTGAGCACTGAAAATGTGACAAAGGTGACTGAGGAAATGACTTTTTTATCTTATGTAATATTGCTTCATTTAGATTTCAGTAGGTATATATGGCTGGTGACTGCCATATGAGACAGCACGAGGATCTCCAAGTCTCCAAGGGGTCCGTGAACCATTTTGAGAACTGCTGATATGGCACACGGTCCTAATTGAATGGAGAAGGTTTTGAGGCCAGAGAGGTGAGGTGACAAGCTCCCTGGTACTCCACACTAATTGGTAGCAGAGAATTTGATTCAAATACAGCTTCTGACTTTCACTTCAGCTCATTTGGTGGTTTAAGACAGGAGTTTGAAAATGCTTTTCTCAGCATAGGTTTTAGCCATTGTTTAATGAATGAGTGAATGAATGAATGGTCAGCCACCAAAGTGAGACCCATTTAAGGCCCTATCACATTTGATTACCACCAGGGAGAAGATAGGGTTTAGAGCAAGAGTCGGCAGACTTTTTCTGTAAAGGGCCGGATAGTCCATGTTTTAGGCTTTGTGCCTCGTAATGTCTGTGTCACAACTGCTCAACTCTGCCATTGTGCAGAAGCAGCCATGGATCATCTGTAAATGAATTAACATGGCTGTGTGCCAATAAAGCTTTATTTTTGGAGACTAAAATTTGAATTTTGTGTAATTTTCATGTGTCATGAAATACTCTTTTCTTTTTTTCCCAATCATTAAAAAGTGTAAAATCCATTCTTGGCTCTCAGACCAGAAAAAGGCAAGCAGCTGGCCAGATTTGGCCTGTTGGTCATAATTTGCCAACCCCTCATCTAGTGGAATGAAAAGCTATTCGTTAAATAATTATTTTCTTATAAAGAGTTATTCAAAGAACACCAAGTGCTACTTCATCTCTGTATAAAACAGGATACAAGAAAAGGAGTTAGCAGGAAGCGAGGATGTACATGTTTCCAACACTACTGGAGGGCACGTCTGCTCACTAGGCCTGGCCTTTGTGCTTCGTGTGCTTGGGGAGTGCTGCATTTGGATTTTTACTTGCTCACCCAGATCTCAAGCAGCAGTCAGAGGTCTCAAGCATCCAGGTATCCCAGCGAGGAGGCAGGGTCTGCTGGAGGTTGGTCAGGAGACCCGATCAGTCCCTGGCTGAAATGGGAATAAACTCTGGGGAAATTTCTTGGTGCTGCTGTTTTCATTTCTAGAGTGAGGGTGTTAAGTTGGATTTCACCTTTAACCTTTACTTTCACCTGATGGAAATCAGATGGTGCCTTCCAGAATTCGGCAAGTTAGACCACCCCTACCCCAGACAGAAATAATGATGGGCCCATACACCAGATGCATGCTACTTCCCAACTGGAACTTTAAGTGTTACCCTGTTTTAATCTGATTTTTAAATTGTGGTTTACCACATATCTGTTGTAGAAAGTCTTTTCAAGATACAAATCTGCATCACTATGACCTAAGTCAGCAGACTGCTTAGATGGATTTGCCTCGTCTTTTTTCTATGCGAAAGTGCATTTGAGCCACGTGGGGGCACGACACACTGACTGCTAACTCACCTGCCTCCAGCACTGAAGAGTTTTGTATTTGGCATCCAGTGTTTATTTTTGTATTGGTGACAACAGAAAATGTAGTAGGAAATAGGATGGCTAAGGGGTTGGAGAAATTGGCATTGGTAAATATGGGAGGGAACATTACAGAATTTTTTAGAAAAGTACTTATTTTTATAGCCCTGTTACTGTATACATTGTTTATGAGGTTGTAATTCAAAACAATTTGTCTCAAGTAGCCTCAGTTTAATTCGGCCAAGGACAGAAAAGTTTTATCAGAGGATTTTTTAAGGTCCCTTCCAGTGAAATGGCTTTATTTACTACCCAGTTTGATCAGTGAAGCAGATTTGGAAGTTAGCTTTATTTTCTATTTCAGCAAATTTTTAATGTTGGAAACCCTTTCATTGAAGAAGCACACTTCTTAGTGTTGTATTTTGCCTTAGGACCTGAATACAGTTTTTTAAACACTAACACCACTGTACTTTCAGAATCACTGATTTATGGCTTTAGTCTGGGGACTCCTGTGATGATGGACAAGAGCCCCTTAAGTGCCTTGGAGGTGTGTGGCTGGAGGTAGCAGCAGCTGGGCTTCCGTTGTAAATGTGATGTAGGAGGGGCCTGAGCACCTTCTACATGGTGTCTTTTCTTGATGTTTTCTGACTGCAGTCTTTAAACCAGAGGAGTTACGCCAGGCCCTCATGCCGACCCTAGAAGCGCTGTACCGACAGGATCCAGAGTCCTTGCCTTTCCGGCAGCCTGTAGATCCGCAGCTGCTAGGAATTCCAGTAAGTTAATGTATTATATTAACTTATGTTAATAAGTAAAAATATATTAACTGTTGTCTGTCAACGATTATCCATGGAAACGTTTATTTCTTTCAATTTCACCATCAGTGGAGCCCCAGGTCCAAGGAGGGGCGCATTAAGGTGGGGGAGCATGCACAGGGGCCCCAGGCACTCACTCTAGCCTGGGCCCCTAGGGCCTCACTTTATATTTGGGGCTTTGGGTAAGCCTTTGTCTAAAAGGAGCAGCTTAAAGAATTGGTGAGTGTCAATTATAAAATACTTTGGCCTCTCTGATTCTCCTGGGTAGGCTTGCAAAGGCCTCGAGGACCCAACAGATTGTATTTAGTAGTAGTTACTAGTTTTGTGTTTACATTTATCTTGGGATTTCATTCTGCTTGCTAGGATCAAGAGCAAATCTCCAGTCTGGCGTAATGGCTCGCCCCTGTAATACTGGCACTTTGGGAGGCTGAGGTGGGCGGATCACTTGAAGCCAGGAGTTTGAGACCAGTCTGGGCAATAGTAAGACCCCATCTCTACAAAAAATAAAAAGAAATTAGCCAGGCGCGGTGGTGCACGCCTGTAGTTTCAGCTATTCAAAAGGCTTAGGCAGGAGGGTCACTGAAGCCCAGGAATTTGGGGCTGCAGTGAGCTATGATCACTCCATGGCACTCCAGCCTGGGTGACAGAGTGAGACCCTGTCTGGGGAGGGGTAGAGGAGGGCAGTGAGTCTCTAGAAATACACATTGTATGATAAATTTGTTCACTGTTTTAATTCAGTGAATTAAAATCTTTATTTTTAAAATTTTTATTAAAAGTATCTTTTAACATTATATTTTCTTTAACTTTCCTTTGAAGTAATTTGATCATACTTGAAAATATTGGGCCGAGTATGGCACCTCACGCCTGTAATCTCAGCACTCCAGCACTGTAGGAGGCCAAGGTGGGATTATCACTTGAGGCCAGGAGTTTGAGACCAGCCTGGGCAACATAGTGAGACCCTGTCTCTACAAAAGAAAAAATTAGCCAGGTATGGTGGTGGCACCTGTAGTCCCAGCTACATGGCTGAGGCAGGAAGATTGCCGTTGCCTGGGAGTTTGAGGCTGCAGGGGTTTGTGATCTCGCCACTGTACTGCAGCCTGTGCGACAGAGTCAAGACCCTGTCTCTTAAAAAAAAAAGAAAAGAAACGAAAAAATTAATTAGTTAATTTTAACATGTAAAATCAGAGGAGCATTTTTTTTTTCAATTCCCATTTCTTACTATTGGGAACAGAAGTTCTTCTGGTACTTTCTTATTTCTAATGTATTTTAGCATAAAGCTGCCAGATAAGGCTGGCATTTGGAATTTGAGGTATCCCCTAGACTGAGACCATTTTGTTTTTAAGGATTATTTTGACATTGTGAAGAATCCCATGGACCTTTCCACCATTAAGCGGAAGCTGGATACAGGGCAATACCAAGAGCCCTGGCAGTATGTGGATGATGTCTGGCTTATGTTCAACAATGCCTGGCTCTATAATCGTAAGACGTCCCGGGTCTATAAGTTTTGCAGTAAACTCGCAGAGGTCTTTGAGCAAGAAATTGACCCTGTCATGCAGTCCCTTGGATATTGCTGTGGACGCAAGGTACAGTTTTAAGTTTTTTTGGAAAATGAATTTTCCTGATTAATACAGCCAAAAAGGGTGTTACACTAACATGAAAGACTCAACGTTCTGACCACACTGTGTGCTGGCATGTACGCACGTGCAGTATGATCTCTCCTAACACGGTCGGTACCCGCAGAAGCAATGTGATGGGTGCTGACGGGGAGGCCTTGGGTAAAGCATCTCTGACTGCCCTTGTGTCCGTTTCCTATGTCTGTGATACGAGTCTCCTAAAGCCAAAGCTACACTAATTTTGTCACAGTTTATCCCAAAATGTCTTTCAGTAGTTACTAAAATTGTACTAACAAAGTAATGTACTAGCTAAATCTAACTCCGTGGTGGAGTAGAACATTACAGGACAGTCAGTGGAATATGTTTTTATGTAAAAGTATTTCTCGTTTCTTTTTGCAGTATGAGTTTTCCCCACAGACTTTGTGCTGCTATGGGAAGCAGCTGTGCACGATTCCTCGAGACGCTGCCTACTACAGCTATCAGAATAGGTAAGCACCGGGCAGTTCCCTGCGTTGTGGGGCAGAATTGGAAGGTCTTAGAGCAAGGCATGCTCATCTCATGGTAGCCCAGGCACGTTATTTCTTTCCTGAAGTTCCAAAAAAAAAAAAAAAGTGCTTCTTAGTCACTCAGATAGGGCTGTGGTCTCTTAATTATAATGTGTATGTTTATAGTGTAAAAGTTTAATCTCAAAACCACTTGCCGCACTGCTTATATTAGGCACATTCATTCTTAAGGCAGTCTTTCTCACGTGTAACCCTGTAAGCAAGAGTCTGAAGTTGAGAGTAACTCTAATAAAGGTTGACATGCCTTTTTTTTTTTTCTTAATACAAGTAGAAAGTTTATTTGGGCCAAGCTTGATAATTGCAACCTGAGAGCATAGATTCAAGTTGCCCTGAATGTACACTCCCAGGCTTTTTCAAGATACTTGTAGAGTAGAAAACTTGTATTTTACTGTTCTGCCCGCATATATTTGCCTAGGTTAATTTGGCCTGATCAGTCTGAAGGAAAGACAGAAAGACATGCATGAGTGCTACTTCCTTCAAAAAAGAAAAAAAGTCTATGATTTTTATTTTAATTATTTTTATATTTTAAATTAGCAGCACAATACAAAATGAGATCTGGTGTTTTTATTGAGTTCAAGAATAACCCTCCTATATCTTATGGCTATTTCTGGGTTTTGTGAGTGGTGGATCTGCTTGAGAAATATTTGCTATTCTTTTGGAATATAAAGATAGCTGAAGAATAGATCTCCTGTCTTAAATAGAGGGAGAATGAAAATATTTTTTGTTGTTGATTCCCCACACAAATACAACTTAAGTGGCCACGTGTTGCCATAGCATGAGGACATCATGCTTTGAAGCCCAAGCTATGACTCTTGGTCAAACTCAATAATGTTGCCTCCTGTCATGAACCAGCAACTGGACTTTATGTGACCAAGACGGAGCTCCATGCCTAGTCTTTGTCTTTAGGCTCAAGTATGAAATGTCAACATTAGGGTTTGCTGTTTGGATTATTTTGTTCTCGTTTAGTCATAGTAATTACATATGTTCTAATAGTTTAAAGAAGATAGAGAACTTTTTGTTACTTGTTCAAAGGTACATGCACAGATCTGAAAAATTTGGAAGTTTGCAATGATTTTTCCTCCAATTGTGTTTTTTAATCTTTTTAATTTTTTTTTTTTTAAACTAACCATGTGTTTAAGATAACTCCCATCAAAATCCCATTTTTTTAAAAAAAGAGCTATTGACACAAAGACGTCTCAAGAAAAGGTTTCTAATCCTCTCCTGGCCTACTTAGTCTTTCCTAATACTGTTCAGTATAGTGAAATGCTGGTGCATGGGGGAGAGATGGACCCCAGAGAGCATCTCTGCTGGAAGTGTAGCCTGTACGACTGTCCTGCTGAAAATAGTGTAACATTTGGAGTCCGATTTCTGTCTGAACTTCCCGTGTTTTCAATGGAAGCATTGTAAGACAAAGTTTGAAATGATAGCATAGCCCTTCACAGTAGGATCCCCCCACAGTGACTTGGTGGTGTCCTGGAAGTTCTGGCCCCTCCGTTTGGTTTTAGTCATGGGACCTTCAGCACATCCCATAATGTATTAAGTTTACCCTTGTACACGATATAGACACAGTAACATCTTCCCTGACAGCCTCATTTTGTCAAGTCGCCACTGAAATAATGAATAGAAATGCACTTGGAAAACTGGGTGTGCCGAGTACAAAAGTTGTTATGATGTCTTAAGAGAACAGATTAACATTTAATATTAACTATACCCTAAAAACATGCCACCTCCAGGCTATGTTGCCCAGTACTGTTTTGGTCCAGAAGGAGGAACAGATTTGCCACTTCTCTGAAGTGTTTGAGGCCTTTCATAGTTGGTTTCCCTGTTCCTGGGCCCTTTGGGACCCTGCCTTTGCTGATTTGCACAGATTTTGGCCATATAAGTTGAGAGGAATTAAAGTTCAATAGAATTGATAACGATCAGGGTGTCACTGATGGAGTGTAGACACAGGACCATTATGAAAGTTCTGAAATGTCAAATTTTATTTCTATATAGAACTTCATTTTTAGTAAACAGAAGTAATGTATTTTCTTAAGAGTGGAAATGCAAATAAAGGAGTTCTGTTTTATTAATGATACATTTTAAAAGTGTAAGCATGCCTCTCAGCTGATTTCACAGGTGTGTTCTGTAGAGTACTGTACTTGAGTAGACTAACATGTTGTAATTCTGAGAAAGCAGTGGCCTAATTCTACAGTGAACAACATTTTAACTGCTTACATTTTTATTTTCAGTTTGACTATTTATGAACACTGTGGTGTTCTTAAGAATAATTGTTTTGGCACTTATAGTCCTAAACTGTTTGGGTACTTAGAACAATAGAAAATCTTACAGACCATTTAAACAAGTGAAATTCTAATATATAAACTAGAGTATAGTTACATTTTCACTTGTTTCCATACTTTGAAAATTTGAAAGTAACTCATGTTGGGAAAACTGTTCTAGAGCTTTTCCAGTTAGTATCTATAGATAATATCCCAGTTATCCACATACAGTGATATGGTATTTAAAACAATCTGCATTTGAAAACTTACTCCATATATTAAATTACCCTTACAGATAAACTGTGCAGTTACATTGTTCTAACTTTAGCAACCCAGATAAGTATCATCATTGGATTATGTGAAGTATTTCTCCTTTGCAATTCCATATTCATCAAACTGCTTCCTTCACGCAGGCTCTTAGAGTTGAAAAGTGAATTTCTGAACCTTTATGTATTTCCAAGGAGAATAGTTTGGACTAGGTAATAAGATAGGGGCAGTCTGGCATTAACATCTTCCTCTGGCAGTGCTTTGGGACAGACACTGGAGTCTAACATTCTGTCCCTCCTGGTTTCTGACCTTAGAGTCTCCGGGGTGGGTCACACTGAGAGACCTTTGGTTTCTTTGACCCTCTAGGGGCTGCCATTCTGCCATTAGTGCTTCCTTCTGTGTCAGTTTCCTCTGTGGAGAATGATAGGTTTACGGTTCTTGTTTCCTCGATGTTGCTCAGGTTGGTGTTCTGCTTGAATAAAAGCAAAGAATTTGTCCAGGGTTTTAAAACCATTTAGACTCAAATGTGATTATCATGGTAATTTCATTTCAAAATATGTTCAACAGTCCTCTTCTAGCTGTCCCATAGCGCTGCGTGTTTGTATCGTGAGTGGAGCACTCAATTCTGAGTTTTATTTTTAAAGGGGAAATATCTGGCGTCGGAATGTCTTTTTTGAGCATTATTTTGGTTGCCAATGAATTGGTTTATTGTTTCTGTACTTGAATTCTTTCTTCGATGACCTGAACAACGAAATTCTTTTCAATACAGGATTTTAAGACTCCATAAGAATATTTACAAAACAGTGAATGGCCAAAATGTTGCTATAGTTCATTCAGAAAAAAACAAACAAACAAAAACCGTTAATCTGCCTGTTCCTAAAAACCGTTAATCTGCCTGTTCCTGGTCAGAGTTTTTAATCTTGGCAGAATTTATTGAGTTAGTCCCAAATAAATTAGTCCCAGCAAGAAACTTTCATTACTTCATTTGTTACTCACAGTGAATCTGTCATATTCCTCATCAGCCAAATGCGAAGAATTGGATAGTCTTGAGATGTTGCACATGCTCTGAAGTTTTATGCTTTAAAATTTGCTACATGTGTTTGGTTAGTGAAATATAACAGACAAATGCTCAGCATACTGAATTAAGATTAGAGTTGGAACTTGTGGGGGACCTGTCGTAGTGGTAATGAAGACAAACTGGCCACGCGGTGGCCGTGTGTGTGCGTGCGTGGAACTGCAGCTGCCCTGCCCCGTTCCACACTTGGTGGCTCAGCGTGACGCTCCAAGTCTCATCACAGTGTTTCAATACTAATCCTTCCTGGCACCTTGTAGACGTAGTTTTGAGCACTAAACCTCATTTCATTGTGCTGCCGCCGCTGCCTTACACTCATTCTTTTCGCTTGTATACTTCATCTCCATTCAGCCTGTTTATTTTTACAGTATTCCTGTGTACTCATCTTGTTCTCTGCAGCGTCAGCCTGCATTTTTGTTGATTTCTCATTTATGTCCTTTCCAAACATTTAATCGTTTTTATTTTGATTGTTCTTATTTGATAGCTTGAGCCCTGGCTCTTATATTATCTTATGAGAAATTGGGGTGATGGATAATTTCTCAAATGCAGATTGTTCTTTAAAGATTAACTTTCTAAATTTGCTTAACTTGGATTGTCACCAAGTCAGAACAGTCATTCACTAAGTATCTCAGATTGATGAATGATTGGTCCCAGCACCAAAAATCTCAAATCAAAGCTTAGAATCGAATTTTCAAAGTCTTTAAGATTGTTCATGGATTTACATATATTGTATTGTTTATACAATATATCATAATTTTTTTCTATATACTTATTGATAAATGGCTGGAAAGTCTTTGACCCCGATTACATTTCTGTTCAATGTTTGTCTAGAATATGGATTTGGTTTCATTTGTATTGTAACACAATTAACTGAGTGATTAACATGAGAAAAATAACAGGAAAAAATTAAAACCAGTTCTGGGTGCCCAACATTTTCATACATTTAAAGATCTGGCTTAATACTGGAAATAAAATCTCTGAATTGCTGTCAAGCATAAATTTTCCATTTTGAAAAAAAACTATTTCGGTTTAAATTGCTTTTTTAAGGCCTTTTGTCAGACTGTTTTGTTCAAGTAAATTTTTCCATCTCAAACCTTGGAGTTATATTTTACTTTCTCTGAGTAGTAACAAAATTCAGATTCCTAAATTTAGGCTCCATGCAATTCTAGTATTAACAACTCCTTGAAAACATTTGCCTCTTGGAGCCGGACGAGCCTGTCATTGTTAGTGATGATGGCCTGTGACATGTGCAATGAGACCGAATGCTAATCAATGCTTTGCCTTGGCTTTCTGCTCTGTGTTGTCTTGGTGTTTGCGTCTTACCTTTGTGTCTGTGCTATTTGTCCCTTCCCTGTTCTCTAATCCTGCCCTTCCCCACCTGCCCCTGTTCCTTTCATTGTCCTCACTGACCCATCAATCAACCAACAACGCCCCCCCTTCGTCGTGGTGCTCTGCCCTGCTCTGATTGGTGGCTTCGTTGCTTGGGTGGCTGTGTGTTATGATGGACCAGTTCACCCAAGTATGGCCTTCTTGCTGACAGGTATCATTTCTGTGAGAAGTGTTTCACAGAGATCCAGGGCGAGAATGTGACCCTGGGTGACGACCCTTCACAACCCCAGACGTAAGTACTATCCTTTGTTTTTCTTGGGGGGTGACCCTTAATTGTTTTTCCTCTTACCCACGATTAAAAGGGAAGCACCACTACCATTTTGACTTTTGTGCAGTGTTTTTTTTTTTTGCATATTACCTGTGCCCACATTTAATTTGAATGTGTGTCATACACATTTGTACTGAAGATGTAGAGGTTTTAGCTGAACCCCAGTGCCACCTCTGCCTTCTTCCTCCATTCAAGGCAGTGTCCTGGAGCCTCCCACTGTAGTTCAGTGGCCTCTCTTGACCTTGGTCTATCTCTTCTTCTAAAGGAATTGCTTTTTCCTAGGGGCTGTCAACCTGTACTTGGGGAAATTGTAAATTTTCATTTACACTTTAAGAAACCAGGTAGCCCTATTCACAGAACTGGTGGTAGCAGAAAGTGAGTTTTGTATACATACCCTGTCTTTTACATTTAGTTTGTCTTCCACTCAAACTTCCATCCTTTAGGCTGCTGAACTCTAATGCAGATTGATGAGATTCCAGTGCTCTCCAACCCCATTTTTGGTACTGAAGGGTAGATGTGTCTCCTTCCTTGATGGTAGTTTAATTGTTGCTCGCTAGCTCCAAAGTAGACAGATGTGAGTTCACTGGTTAACTTTCTCCTTTCCAGTGTTTCCCTTTGGGCAGAGTTAATCTTTGAGTGGTACAATGGCCAGAGTGTGGCAAGAAAAGGCAAGTGCACAGATTGGATGATGAACTCATTTATATACTTGAAATACCTCAAGGAAAAAAAAAAAAATTCTGCTGGCCACCACATCTGCCCAGGTCTGCCAGCGTTCTGTGGTTCTCTCTTTTCTCCAGACTGGGTTTCCCAGTCTTCCATGATTCCCACCCCACAGGCAGGAAGGCTGGCCACCAAAGCAGTTTACAGCTGTATAGGCACTCACTCTGTAGCTCCGTTTTACTTTATTGAAATCCAAAACAAACCTAGCAACTTGTAAGGCAGACAAACCAAAATGACTGAAATTCTATATATTCAATTTATTTTTTTCCCTTGTCATCCTGATTTCTTTGGTCTAATTGTGTGATTAATAATTGGATTGTATAATTCTGTGAATCAGCAATAATTGACATACACTGATCATAACATAAGGGCAGTAGAAGCCCAGATACCCAGCCTTTTCAAAGCAAATAAAATATCCCCAAGTGGATGCTATCTTGTTGCATAGAGGCAATATTGTAGTTAAAATAATTGGTTACACTAATATCAAATTCAGTAGCCATTCACCATATGGATTTGATTAAAAATTAATAAGTTTGAATCTTAACACACCTTTGCCATTATATATTTTATGTATTGACTAGTTTTAATTAAATCTTACAGTAAAGGCCGGCACAGTGGCTCATGCCTGTAATCCTAGCACTCTGGGAGGCTGAGGCAGGAGGATTACTTGAGCTCAGGAGTCCAAGACCAGCCTGAGCAAGAGCGAGACCCTGTCTCTACTAAAAATGGAAAAATTAGCCAAGCGTGGTGGCACATGCCTGTAGTTCCAGCTACTCGGGAGGCTGAGGCAGGAGGATCACTTGAGCCCAGGAGTTTGAGGTTGCAGTGAGCTAGGCTGACACCATGGCACTCTAGCCTGGGCAACAGAGTGAGACTCTGTCATTCACTCATTTGTTCATTAATAAATAAATAAATAAATCTTACAGTAAATGCTGATAGTGGTTGGGAGTAAATATTCTAAGAAAGAAAATATATGGAAAATAAGTGGTAGTGTAATATATGGAAAAATAAATGGTAGTGCTTTCTGTGGAATGAAATTTTTTGTTCATTCCATGATTACATGTACTTGAGATTTCATTTGACCATCATGTGTTTTATTTGAAGAACTAGTTAAAAAATATCATTTATACTCAAACTGATAAATTTTAGTCAATAAAACATTTTTTCTTTTTTTTTTTTTTTAAACAAGGACAATTTCAAAGGATCAGTTTGAAAAGAAGAAAAATGATACTTTAGACCCTGAACCGTGAGTATATAGCTATTTCTTTTTGACTTTTTGACTTTTAATTTTAGTTTCAGATCAGGAAAGTTACTCCCTATGATTACATTGTGGGAAGAAACATTTGAGATACATTGCCGTGAGTAGAATTTCTTTGTGAAGTTATCTTTTAGATATAGATTCTTTTTTAACTCACACAAAATTTATAATCTCTGTAATATTAACATGTTGTCCAATTACTGAATTTTAACAATGGTAGGTTAGATGGATGTTCTGGTTCTTTTAGAACCCCTCTAATAATTTGGTCACAGGTGTCTTTAAGAAGCCATTTAGTATGAATCTTTAGAGACCAAAGGTTGGAATATCTGGTAGAATAGTACTAGTATCATTTAAAGGGAAGTGTCAGAAAGGAAACCTCTTATAAACCACTTTCTAAAAGTGACTAAAGTAAAGCTTAGTATATGTTCTTGACACTGTCTTTGGTATACTATATTTTCAAAAGACATTGTTAAATACTTTACTTTTCTACAGTGATAAATGAGAAGACTGCATTTGCAGAGCTTGCTTTGTAATAGCTCCTAAGGAGACCTTAGAGTTCCCTCAGTGTGGTAGCCTCCTCCCAGGTCCCCAAAATAAAGTTCTGAAGGCACCCCAGTGTGGCAGTACCAACTGTTTTCTGTCTCCTTGGTGGATGCCTGCCTGGGGCTGCTTGGTGAGCACAGGCCTCAGCAGCTTTGGGTGTCTGGGAAATGTGGACTGGGACATCCAGAGTGGCAGGACAGACAGGTGTTGCCCCTAGTGCAGATCCTCCCCACCCCGGGGAGGCCAGTGGCTTCAGAGGCAGACATAGACTTTCCACCCAGGCTACGTCTGGAAACTCAGCTTTACTTTTGGCAGTTACTTAGTCTCCACTACTGTCTGGTAGCCGAGTGTGGAGATTACATTAACTACTAGAGCTGTGGCCTTGGTAGAGCACTGGGGTGCGCAGAGACTTCCCCCAAAATAGCCACTTTAGTGGCCAGTGGATTGTTTTTCCTGACTTTCCACCTCCCTTTTTCCATTATGGCTTTCCCTGCACAGTTTTTTAGTCTCATTACAACTTATATTTACTTTTCAATTTCAAATACTAGGTGCTAGGCAGTGGGAATACATGGATGAGTGAAGGGGGTCTCCTCCTTCAGCTGTTCATAGTCTAGAGAGACAGATGAATCAGCACTGACAGCAGGGGACAGTGCAAATGATCCCCGAGGCGAGGGTCCCCAACCTGGGCAGAGTGGCATCACTGTAGCTGGGCTCAGCTTCCTGGAAAGGTGACACTCATCTGGAGGCAGATGTTGGGGGCAGCTGCAGAACATTCTAGACACAGGGATGGAAGAACACAGGGTATTCAACAGAACTACAAGGCACCTTGAGTGGTTGGTAGGTAGGGAACGTGGTGAAGCCTCATGAGATGCAGACTCACAAGAAGGGCCATTGTGCTGTTTTTTGACATTTAGATTTTATCCTGTATCTGCCGGGGAGTTTTAAAGAATAGCATTGGTTTCTGGTGTAGAAAGGTCACCCTTAGTCTGTGAGGTGAATTGATCAGAAGAGGAAAAGACTTTCATCTTTAGTAGGAACTAGTTAGGAGACTTAATGGTAGCAAACCAGGCAAGAAATTGAAACTCAGACCACAGCTAGAGCTCTCGGAGCAGAAGAGGCCCCACAGTGGAAGATGAGGGCGGGGGAGGGAGGGGGCAGCGATTGGTTAAGAATCATAATTGGGTGGGGAGAGGGGTTGAAATTCAAAATTTGTGTCATGGGGTCTAGAACACATAGCATATATTTTTGACATTCCTTTTCCCTGGCATAGGAGGGAAGAGTTGCAAGTGGGGTATCTTTGGGGATTGCTTGCCAACCTTGTATACTCCTAGTGTAGAAGATGAGCTCAATTTCGGAGTCTGCAGAGATGGAGCTGGTTGTGGGTGGTGCAGGGCCCTGGAGGAAAGGAGTGAAGATTCGGACAGCTGCCGCCTAGAGTGAGCGAGGGAACCACAGGGCAGAACTGTTGGAGAGTCCTAGAGAACCGTGAATTGGTGTTGCTGTGGGTTTGCGATTCTGTGTGTGTCTATGTCCTGTCCCCGCCCCCCAACAGATCAGGGCCAGAGAAGCTGGGTTAGGGTAGATCTGCGGCTGAAGGCTTGCATAGCACGCATGGTGGGGAGGTAAAGGAGGAAGGGATCTGGCATTGGCAAGAGCACGGGTACGGTGCAGATGAGCCTGAGCACAGGAATGCGTGAAGTAGCTGTGACAATTGCTAGTCCCTTAAGTCTTTGGGGAGGTGGGAGTTGAGATGGCAACAAGGGAGAGAGCTAAAGAATCAAAGGTTTTGACCTCAGAGCACTGGGGTGTTTAAACCCCCAGGGGAGGTGGTTCCTGGAGATGACAAGACCCTGTTGTGCCATGGTTGGGGGTAGCCCCAGGGAATGGGGTGGTACATCCTTTCGCTTTGCCAGTGTTTACTTGAATGAAGCCCTGTTGACTTACCAGTAGGCTTGACACTTTCCACCCTTTATAAGGATCTCAGAATAGGCGTTTTCTGTGACTCAGGCCCAGTATGGCTGCTCTGACCTAGCCATGCCGTGATTCCTGTCAGTGTCCTAAACCGTTTTAGACTTAAGAGCAAGTGTTGATAACACTGAAAGTATTCTCTATTTAAGTCAGCTTAGCCATGTGTGAAATAATCTAGAGAAGGCATTGGTCTTGAAAATGTGTAGTACTGTCAGAAATACTGGCCTGTATATTATGGCTTTGTCACAGTAATTTTTAAAAATATCTGGGAGGCCGAGGTGGGCGGATCGCTCGAGGTCAGGAGTTCGAGACCAGCCTGAGCAAGAGCGAGACCCCCGTCTCTACTAAAAAAAAATAGAAATTATCTGGCCAACTAAAAATATATATAGAAAAAAAAAGTTAGCCGGGCCTGGTGGCGCATGCCTGTAGTCCCAGCTACTCGGGAGGCTGAGGCAGTAGGATTGCTTAAGCCCAGGAGTTTGAGGTTGCTGTGAGCTAGGCTGACGCCACGGCACTCACTCTAGCCCGGGCAACAGAGCAAGACTCTGTCTCAAAAAATAAATAAATAAATAAATAAAGTTCCATTTCTCGTTAGTAAGGGAGATTGGGGGGGGGAAGGAATGAGGCACTTATACAAAAAAGGAGAGAAAATCAGCTTTCTCCTATAGAAAGGATTATATGGGTGCCTTGTAAAATATAGCTGTATCGCGCAACACTCGAATTACTGTCAACGGTACTCAAAGTGACCCGGAGAACAAAGTGTGGACAGGCACACAGGCCCCTGCAAGGGACTCCAGTTGTGTGGTTCTGTGTGCATCACGTGCACCTTCTTTGTCTCCTAGTTTCGTTGATTGCAAGGAGTGTGGCCGGAAGATGCATCAGATTTGCGTTCTGCACTATGACATCATCTGGCCTTCGGGGTGAGTAATTTCCTGTGATCTCGGGAAAGGGAGAGCAGTTCCGCACAAAGCCTAGGGGAGGGCAGCTGTGGCTGCTGCTGCATCTCGTTAGTGGTTGTCAGCAAGAATTCAGCAATTAAGAGAGATGGCAGTTGGTTCTAAATTTAAGTCAAGTGTTTGCACGCTTTAGGAATTGCAGACTCAAAGCAGTCTGCCTCTTCACTCTTTAATTTTATAATAATGTGATTTAAGCCACCAATAAAGTATCTCAATGTTACATTTTATTGGTTTGGCAACATACACTATTGTATATAATCTCACCATACCCCTTTTTTTTTTTTTTTTTTTTTTTTTTTGCAGCTTTGTGTGTGACAACTGTTTGAAGAAAACTGGCAGACCTCGAAAAGAAAACAAATTCAGTGCTAAGAGTAAGTGGTTTTTATCTGTGAGATTTTTTTCCTATTTGTATTTTTCTTTTCTTGCCCTTAAAGAGAATATTTGGCTTCATCCTTATATGAAAGTCCTCTTTTATAATCAGGGCATATTTTAGATGAAAGTTTAGGAAGCTTAGGTATAGTGTAAACTCAGAGAAAATTTGTCAGCAGATTATTCTCCAGTGGCTTAGAACTAAGATTCCTCCTCACGACACACACACACCCCCTGGGCCCCTGTGTGGGCTGCTGTGGCCCAGCACGTGGGTATTGGACCCCGCTGAAGTGAGGCAGGGAGCTCTTGTGCCTACTGGGAATTGGCTGCCATTTGCCCAGGAATGGTAGCCTGGTCTGCACGAAGACTTGTTGAGCATGTCACTGCCTGTCCATGGGTAAAAAGAGCAGTGTGTTGCCATTAGAAGTAACTTTTCTTATATAGACTTTATATTTTTTTAAAGATAGCATTGTTTTCAGAAGTTTATGATGACTTAATCTTCACGGAATCAGTTCCCAAGTACTGGGAGCGCCTTCTGCAGCTTACTGTTCCCAGCCTGTCCTGTTACTGAGTTAACCGGCAATCCACACACAAGGAAGCCAACTGCAGCAGCATTCTAAAGTTCACTTGCCTGCTGCTGCCTGCAGCTGTCACCTTACTCTAGCAGGACAGGTGACTGTCATGTTGCTCAGGGGATCCCCAACAAGAACCAGGGCCATTTGAGGAGCTGAGAGTGGGAGAGAGATGGACATGCAGGGACAGTCCCATGGGGGGAAGGAAAAGGAAAGCCCACTCTGTGGGCTTCTCAGTGGGTTTTAATTAAAGTTCAAACTCTATTGTTAACCAAAATCCGAAGTTATCCTATAACTTAGACTGCCCCTGTTAAAACCTTTTGAGATATTAATTGGTAAGCTCACCAACTATTGTAATATTTCTCTTTAGATCAGTTTCTCAGCTGAGCCGCTGCTTACATTTGGGCCCAGAAAATTCTTTGTTATGAAGGCTGCTCTGTGCATTGCAGGATTTTAGCAGCATCCCTGGCCTCTACCCACTTAGACAACAGTAACAGCCCACCCACATGAATTATGTCTATCAGAAATGTCTCCAGACATTGCTACATGTCCCCGGTTAGAGGAGCGGGGGCACTTGCCTCCAGCTGAGACCCCTGCTTTCAAGGATGCGTTCTGAGTGCTTGTGACAAGACTGTTAAAAATTGTCCTGTTTAAACACCTGTTTATATAGTATAGTTAATTCGAGTGTTTTGAAGACAAAAGTAAAGTCCTACTATAAAAGACTGATTCCTTCTGTTTGCGATTTGAAAATCATAGTATGTGCGGCCATCTTTCCTCAAGGGGTGGGTGTCTGGCTGCTCTGCTGCAGGCAGCCCTCCTTAGCTGTATCTTAACTTTTTGGACTAGAAGCTTCTTCATGAGGAAGCAAAACTTGCTCAGCAGCTGCACAGGGGCAAGAACTTGAGAATTTTCTCCAGGGGTTTCCCTAAGAACAGGTGACACTGCCTGTGGAGTGCCTTCACACCTGGGTCCTCTCTCAAAATGGTTGTCCCAGCCCCTGGGGAGTGCTGAATGTGGGGACCCAGAGCCTGACTGCATGGCAGGGCAGAGGGATTGGTCAATCTTCTCAAAGTGTAAGGTAGATCTCAAATCCACTTTCCCCTTATTTTTATAGCTTTACACATTTTTTTTCATAGAGTTTTTATTTCTTTGCCATTTACTTTTTAGGGTTTAGGTACAAGTTATATACTCAAAAAAGCACCAGCATTGGTTTGTTTAATACAGAAAAATGAAATTTAGAAAGTTAGTCTAAGTTTTTCAGATCTTTCTTTTTTTTTTCTTTTTTTTCTTTTTTTTTTTTTTTTTTTGGAGACAGAGTCCCACTCTGTTGCCCGGGCTAGAGTGCCGTGGCATCAGCCTCGCTCACAGCAACCTCAAATTCCTGGGCTCAAGCAATCCTACTGCCTCAGCCACCCGAGTAGCTGGGACTACAGGCATGCGCCACCATGCCTGGCTAATTTTTCTATATATATTTTTAGCTGTCCATATAATTTCTTTCTATTTTTAGTAGAGACGGGATCTCGCTCTTGCTCAGGCTGGTCTTGAACTCCTGAGCTCAAACGATCCGCCCGCCTCGGCCTCCCAGAGTGCTAGGATTACAGGCTTGAGCCACCACGCCCGGCCTTCAGATCTTTCTTGACCTCAGTAAGGACTCTTCTAAAAATCCCAAATAGATTTTATGATGTTAGTAAACATAAAACTTTAAAATCATATTATCTGTAAATAATAAAGATGAACTAGCTAGGTGATGTGGC
Source organism: Varecia variegata (assembly GCA_028533085.1). Taxonomy (NCBI): domain Eukaryota; kingdom Metazoa; phylum Chordata; class Mammalia; order Primates; family Lemuridae; genus Varecia; species Varecia variegata. The sequence continues at coordinate 2,489,158 of CM052448.1, read as the reverse complement.
TCACGCCTTTAATCCTACTACTCTAGGAGGCTGAGGCAGGAGGATCATTTGAGGTCAGGCGTTTGAGACCAGCCTGAGCAAGAGTGAGACCCCGTCTCTACAAAAAATAGAAAAAATTAGCCAGGTGTGGTGGGGCCTGTATCCCAGCTACTCAAGAGACTGAGGCAGGAGAACCAAGATGAACCTCTTGCAGTTTTCCTTTCTAGTCTTTTTACCCATGTGCAAGGAGTTATCCATACAGCAGTGATGTTTTACTTCTGGGCAGCTCCTGTCACAGTCAGTGGCCAGGGCTGTCCCTGGCCAGAGGGGTGGGGAGGGGAGGAGGAGGAGCCAGCCCAGGAAAGGCCGTCCCCGTTGGAGCTCAGAGACTTCATTTATACAGACATCGAGGTGGCAGGCTCAGGGCCAGATTTGGTTACTGACACAGTGTCCTGCCTCCAGATGATTGGACTGCTCATAAAGCAGCAGTCCTTGGCTGGTGCTTAATTTAGTCAGCCCTGGAATATCCTGTGCTCATTTTAGACTTTGTAGTAGGGGCTCTCCTCAGAGATGGGCAGGGGGTCACCTGGCACACTTGCACCATTCCTTCCCGAAGGGTGCGCCAGGTCTGCCCTAGCCCTGCCCTCCCAGAAAAGCAGCAGTGAGCTCCCTGTTGACATTAGAGTCCTAACCTGTGGTTCTGGGGCAGAAAACAGCCTGGCTGGTACCGTCTGGGAAACAGCCATGAGGCGGGTGCCAGTGCAGGAGCCCCAGGGCACCGCTGCCTCCTGCCTCTCCAGGGCCTGGGGTGGAAGAGCAGGAGGTGGGGTGGGCACAGCTTGGCCCTCCTTGTGCCTGGCTCCCTCCACTCTACCCCTACAGCCCCTGTGAGATTCAGAGCCACCTCTGTGGCTCTTCTGCCCCTTACTGTTAGAAGAAGATGCAAGTATCTAGGCATGTCAAAACCGTTTTCAGGATGCACTTTTCCATTATAAAACACTCATGTCCCAGGGCAGATGAGATGCCTTCTGTGTCTGTAGCACATTAATCCTTTAAAATATCTGACTGCAGTGAAGAGGTGCATTCTGTTAGTCTCAGCCACTGTCACAGTGGCCCTTCCGCATCCCTTTCCTCTGCCCCTTCTGGACTTCCTAGGACTGCAGACCACTCGATTGGGAAACCACTTGGAAGACCGAGTGAACAAATTTTTGCGGCGCCAGAATCACCCTGAAGCTGGAGAGGTGTTCGTCAGAGTGGTGGCCAGCTCGGACAAGACTGTGGAGGTCAAGCCCGGGATGAAGTCACGGTTTGTGTGCTCTGTTGCCTGAGACGCTGCTCGCCCCACACCTGCAGGGCACTCAAGTTTGCTGTGCTCATTCACAGCTTTACCATGGCTGACGCATGCCGTGGTCCCCGCTTAGCATCGGTTTCACTTTCCGTAGTTTCAGTTACCCGAGAGACAGTGCAGTGAGATATTTTGAGAGCTAGAGACCACGTTGGCATAACACTTATTACAGTGTATTATTGTTCTGTTTTATTATTACTGTTATTCTTAATCTTGTACTGTGCCTAATTTATAAACTAAACTTTATTCAAGGTGTGTATATATAGGGAAAAACATGGTATATCCAGGGTTCAGAAGTATTCACAGTTTCAGGTATCTGCGCATGGTCTCGGAACATGTCCCCCGTGGATCAGTGAGGACTACTGGATAGCCAGTCCTTCTTTCAGAATCCCGTATTCGTTAGCAGAGGTACAATTCCCCAGCAAGTGAAACGGTCAGAAGGAATTGAATCCCAGCTCTGAGGCTTTTCAGGCCAGTGGGGAGAGCTCAGGGCCATAATCCCAAGAAGTGGTCACAACTTAAGCTCTGCTGCACTGACTGGGTTTAGGACAACAGATCTGGTTTCTAAAAGTACCTTGTTAGACAACAGCATTTGCAAACATCAGGCTCTGGCTTTTATTTCAGGTTTGTGGATTCTGGGGAAATGTCTGAATCTTTCCCATATCGAACCAAAGCGCTCTTTGCTTTTGAGGAAATAGACGGAGTGGATGTGTGTTTTTTTGGAATGCACGTCCAGGAATATGGCTCTGATTGCCCCCCTCCAAACACAAGGTACTCCGTCTCCTTTCCGGGTGTGTGTCATTCCACGAGTTGTGTTATAACAGACTGTGGCTCTGACTTAGAGGAACCAGTGTATTTTAGTACTGGATTAAAATAAATTAAGCCACAGTGAACTCACCAAACTAGTTAGTTTTGTTTTCCACTAAGCTAATGGGAAATGAAGGGTTTAGGTGACGATGGCGAGCATGTGTTGTGAGCACACTTGGGCCCCAGTCTTGCCGTTGTCTCTGTCTTACCTGAGGCAGGGAGACCTGGGGAGCCCAGAGTGCGGACAGCTTGACACGCCTATACAGGAGAGTCTGTCTGCCAAAAGTCACTTCACGTTCAGTCAAGAATCCGGGTGAGAGGGATCCGAGAGTGGTTTTCTCAGTTTGCCCTGATCTTCATGGCTTTCCATGTTGCATGGCACCATCCCTTTTGTTCAGCAACAAAAACTGAATTCCATTTCACTGGCTGGCAGTGCGGTCAGTGATTGGTGTTTTATCACATCCTGTTTGGTGGCCAGTGTAAATGCTCCCAGAGCAAAACCTACTTCTGGTGGGAGGTTTTGGATGCTTGTGTTCAGTTTCAAGCTTAAGGGATACCTGGAATTAAAAATAGACCTTCCTCTCCACCCCACAGGCGTGTGTACATATCTTACCTGGACAGTATTCATTTCTTCCGGCCCCGTTGCCTCCGGACAGCCGTTTACCATGAGATCCTTATCGGGTATCTAGAGTATGTGAAGAAATTGGGGTGAGTTTGGATTAAATTATTCAGAATTAATAAAAACTCTTTATTTTTTGTTGTATGTTTATTTTGTGAAATGAGTTTTTTTTTCCCCCCAAGTTTTATGTGTTTTTTATCCTGAGATCAATTCAGAGGTCTCCGAAGCCCCCCTTTCCAAGTGCCCCAGGCCCTCCAGTGTCTGGTCCTGTGCACACTGCCCACTCTTCCCTGCCTTTACTTTCTTGTCATTTTTTTCTCATTTGAGTCTTTTTTTTTTTTTAACTTTATTAAGGCAAAATTTACAAATCATAAATTTCACCTATTTCAGATGTGCAATTCAGTGGTTTTTCGTAGTTACTGAGTGGTGCAGCCATCACCATAAGTCAGTTTCAGAACATTTGTATCCTCCCTACAGGATCCCTTATGCCTCTTTGCTGTTAATCCCTGTCCCAACTCTGCCCCAGGCAACCACAAAATCGACGTTTTGTCTCTATGAATGTGTCTTTCTGGATTCTTCCTATAAATGCAATCCTGTGATGTGCGCTTTCTTGGGTCTGGCTTCTTTTTCTAACACTTTGTTTTTATACTCTAGACCTGTCACTTTCCTTTCCCAAACTTGAAAAGGTTAGAGGTATTTGATCAAGTGTCTTGAACAGAATGAATGAGATTCATGTTGACATTAACCCCTTAGCAATGCTTGGCTGAGCTGCTGCGCCGTGCGCAGGAGGGAGTGCGTGGACGATGCAGCCCCTCAATGAGCGTCATGTTCCGGGCTCTTTAACGAGGCTACGAGTTTCCTCTGCAGCCGCAGCCCTGCCCTGTTTGTGCACCCTGTGTTTCAGGGCAGCATCCGGGCTGGTCCCTCACCCCCCAGCATGCTGGTTGGGAACCTCTCTGAGTCTCTAGCAAGTTCCGCCATAAGCATTATGGTCATTTCTTTGTTTTCTTCTTTCTTTATAATTACCTCTTCACTTCAGTCCCTGCTCCTCAGCTGTATCTCCTTGAAGCCAGGCCCCATTTCCCTGACACTTTCACCTCACTTGTGTGCACATGTCCTTCAGGTATGTAACAGGGCACATCTGGGCCTGTCCCCCAAGTGAAGGAGACGACTACATCTTCCATTGCCACCCCCCCGATCAAAAAATCCCGAAACCAAAACGGCTGCAGGAGTGGTACAAAAAGATGCTGGACAAGGCATTTGCAGAACGGATCATTCATGACTACAAGGTACCCAGTGCTGAGGGACGGTGGTGGCTCTTGTCACAATTGAGTGAAATACATTATGTGTCTTCCTCTTGCACCTACATACTTTATAATGATGTTCACTTACAAGGATTAGAAAGCAGAAATACAAAAGCATAAAGTCTATAAAAGCATTTTCTCTAGTCCATCAGGATTTCTGCCTGGTCATCTGAGAGTCTGTTTAAATTGGCTGGTGTTGGTAACCCAGGCAGCACGTGTGTGGTCCCAGGAGCACCCTGTGCACCCCTTGTCTCACTGCTGTGCTTTGCTCACTCCTAGGACATTTTCAAACAAGCAACTGAAGACAGGCTCACCAGCGCCAAGGAACTGCCCTATTTTGAAGGTGATTTCTGGCCCAACGTGTTGGAAGAGAGCATTAAGGAACTAGAACAAGAAGAAGAAGAGAGGAAGAAAGAAGAGAGCACAGCAGCAAGTGAAACCACCGAGGTACGGACCTTCCCCCAAATCCCCCTGCCCACCGTCCCTCTAGAGCTGCAGGAGGTAGCTCCTGGGCTGTGCTCAGGGTGGCAGGCTGGGAAGCGAGTGTGCTGCTAGGTTCTTTCTGTGGTGATACTTTCATTCACACACACACACAGCATCACCATCTGCAGCAGACGGACACTGGGAGGCAGAAGTATGAGCTCTGGGGTCTCTCCATAGGTCATGTTGGGGGCGGGCGGCAGCTTAGACCCGGGGAGCAGAGAGGGGAAGTTACATGGGGATGGGATGTGGCATGGTCAGGAACCAACCTGATTTAAAAAGGTACTTTAGGAGGCTGCCAGGCCTCGCCTGTGTTTTGTGGCGGCTCTTCATCTGGCGTCTGTGTCTCCCCCACTCGGCCTGCTGTGCAGCACCGTCCCTGCTCCCGTGGGGGTAAACAAGACCCGTAGACACGTCGTAGTGTGCTTTGAGGGAGCAGTGGAGCCCTGAAGAGGAAGAAGCTCCGGGTAAAGAGGATTTGGGAGGAGGTTTTGTTAGGTTGGGGGCCCATCGGGGAAGGGTTTGTGGGCCAAGACCCACCCACCATGGGAAGGTGCAGGGTAAGGGCCTTCCAGGCAGTCGAAGAAGCATGCCATGTTTGGGATCGTGAAGCTGCTTGCAGCTGTCCAAGGAAGAGGTGATGGTGGCATAAATTCAGTTTGCAGCAGCAGTTGCGTTGAAAAGGTACGATGAATTTTGAGGGTAGTAAGCCCAGAACTTGGGATGGGTCTCTGTGGCTTGTGAGGAAGAGCCATGAGTTGAGGCGGCTCCTGTGAGTCAGTGTTGCTGCCAGGAGCTGCCCTGAGGAAGCTGGGGCTGCGAGTGCCAGACCCAGCGGAGGACGTAGTGCTCTTGGGCTGCCTGCTGGCATCCAAGAGGGAGGAGCAGGACACGGGGCCTCTGGGCGAGCTGCACCGCCTGTCACACTCACACTTGGCGCACAAGTGATTGTCGAGTGGCTGCCACATGCCAGACACTGTGTGCCTTAGAGCATGTCGCTTGTAGGACAGTCCTTAGCCTCTAGCAGAACAGAGAAAGCATGGACCAGGATGTGACACCAGTTTGTGTCCAGGTGGTTCCTGAGAAGAGCTCTAAGACTATTATTTTTTGACTTCCTCTCGCTGAGGCCTCCCCAGCAGATCCATCCTCTGCCCACACTTTTGGAGTGAGGCTGGTCCTCACCAGTGTCTGGTGAATTAACACTTGAGTGGTTCCTCCTCCTCCTCGGGGTGATTAAGGAGGGCATCCAGAGGCCCACACTCAAGCCGACCTTTCAAGGGTGGGCAGAATTTCAGTGGCTAACTTGAAGTTCAGCACAAGAGAAATGGATTTTGTGAAAACTGGGGGCTTTCTGAACTGTGCCAGACGTCTTGGGGAAGTGGCCTGGGTCAGAACTGTGCATCTGGAGCTTGCACAGGGCGGAGGTAGAGTGATCGCAGGGAAGGGAATGTAGGCCAATGTAGGTGTGGAAGCCTCTGGTGCCAGGTTCAAGTCAGTGCCCTGAGTGCTGAGCTCTTAGAAACATTCCGTAGAGCTTGGGGACGCGGACGTAGGTCCTGCTGTGTGAGGAGGAGGGCTCTACGGGAGAATGCAGGCCTGAGTTGTGTCCCACCTGTGTACACCTGCCTGGGGCTGTCAAGAAGATTGAGATAGACAAGGGAGGGCACGGTGCCCAAGTGTTGGCAGATAGACCTGCTGCTCCTCGTCTGTCCAGTTCATAGCTGCGGTGGGCGAGGGCTTGCCGTTCTCAGCACCCCAGGACCTCACAGTGGGCGTTAACTTCGCTTGTGGCCAGCACTTGAGGTGGAATGCTGCTTTGCTGTCAGAAATTACGTTCTCAAGTCAGGGAAACAGGAAGATGCTTGCAATAGTGTTAAGTGGAAAAACAAACAGGATGCACCTTCATATATATAATCCCAACTTTATGAAGAAAAATTACCTACACAAATACAACATGCACAGGTAAAATTCCAAGAAGAAAAAGACAAAATGCTATTGCACTGGATAGCCAAAAAAAAAAAAAAAAAACCCCACTTTTTTTTTGTTATATCACAATATTTTCTTAATTTTATGCAGTGAATGTTTTTCTTTTGTAATTTCTGAAAAATAGGGTGACAGAGCGAGACCTTGTCTCTTAAAAAAGAAATAGATTTAATTTGATCAGGTGTGGTGGCTCATGCCTATAATCCCAACACTTTGGGAGACCAAGATGGGGGAGAATCAGGCCAGGAGTTCAAGACCAGCCTGGGCAACATAGTAAGACCCTGTCTCTACAAAAAATTTAAAAAACTAGCTGAGCCTCGTGACACACACCCAGGAGTTGGAAGCTGCAGTGAGCTATCATGATGCCACTGCACTCCAGCCTGGGTGACAGAGTAAGCTTAAAAAAAATTTAAAAATAGACTTCATTCTTTAGAACAGTTTTAAGGCTTACAGAAAAATTGAGCAGAGTTCTCCAGTATGCTCTAGTGCCCTATTTCTCCTGTTACTAACATCTTACATTTGTTGCAATTAATGATCCAATATTGATATAGTATTATTAACTAAAGTTCATACTTTGTTCACATTTCCTCTGTTTTTCCCTGCTGTCCCTTTTCTGTCCCAGAATCCCACTCAGGACCCCACACAACATTCAGTCATGTCTCCTCAGGCTCCTCTCGGTGCGGACAGTGGCCCAGGCTCCTGCCCATGCGATGGGGTGCAGTTAGGTTGCTCCCCTGAACTGAGGTTCCTTTTGTGCACCCAGAATCTGTCTCCTTCCTCTTGTTAAAAATGAAGTTCTCTGGACCAGATCTGGTTTAAGTTTTCTACCTTGAAATCTAAACAAATAACAAGCCTGAGTTCTTTCCAGAGGAGGAGCATTTGGACTGAGGAGTGAGACCCTTTTGGAGTGAAGCGCAGTGGTGGGTGGGGCAGGCCCAGCAGGAGGACTGGGGGGTCCTACCCTGGGGTGGGCCTTGTGGACCCTGCAGAGCCCCTGGAGTCCCTGCTCCTACCAGTGTGGCTACTCAGTCAGCACCTTGCCTGTGTTGTGTCTCTGCTGAATACTCACACATTGGCTGTGTAGAGCCTTTCTCAAGCAGAGAAGCTACTGACGTGAAGTGTGACATAGAACCTTCAGTGGCCTCCCCTTTTTCTCATTCGTTAGTTTCTGAACTGGCATTCCAGGTCTGTTCTTCCCTCGAGAGAGAATGTGGCATAGAATTGAAAATGGCACTGGCCTGTGCGAGGACGGCCTTGCTTTTGCAGGCAGCAGTGTGTCTGTGGCCCGCAGGTGACTGTGTATGGGTAGGCACCTACCAGTGGTCACCTGCCTTGGGCTGGGCTTCCTGGAGCCCCCGTGGCCTGGGAGCTGGGCCTCAATGCCAGGCATGGAAAGGAAGCTGGCCATATCTGACATTGTCGCATGTTGTTGCAGGGCAGTCAGGGTGACAGCAAGAATGCCAAGAAAAAGAACAACAAGAAAACTAACAAGAATAAAAGCAGCATCAGCCGAGCTAACAAGAAGAAGCCCAGCATGCCCAACGTGTCCAACGACCTGTCCCAGAAGCTCTATGCCACCATGGAGAAGCACAAGGAGGTAGAGGCGCAGACAGCTGAGGGTCTCAGGCTTGTCGGGGCCCAGAGGAGGGGAAGGCGTGTGACTGTCAGACCTGGGCTCCCTGCCGTGCGGGGCTGCGGTGGGAGGGAGGGCCAGCCCTGAGGAGGCAGATCTGGCCGGTTTGGTGACGTCACGTGACATGTCGGCAGTTCTGTTCCATTCAGGGAGCTGGGGCCCTCAGGCAGCCCTCGGGCTTAGCCACCTTCCCGTTCTGCAGGCAGGTAGCCCTGCTCACCGTCAGGGTGCCACCCGCCTCTCTGTGGGGCTACAGCTGCTCCTCTCCTGCAGGTCTTCTTTGTGATCCACCTGCACGCTGGGCCTGTCATCAATACGCTGCCCCCCATCGTCGACCCCGACCCCCTGCTCAGCTGCGACCTTATGGACGGGCGAGACGCCTTCCTCACCCTCGCCAGAGACAAGCACTGGGAATTCTCCTCCCTGCGCCGCTCCAAGTGGTCCACGCTGTGTATGTTGGTGGAGCTGCACACCCAGGGCCAGGACCGCTTCGTCTATACCTGCAATGAGTGCAAGCACCACGTGGAGACGCGCTGGCACTGCACCGTGTGCGAGGTAGGCCCCGCCCCTTCCCCAACCCCAGCGGCCAGTGCAGGGTCTTTTGCAGGCGTCCTCTTGAGTGGATGCCAGAGCTGGCGTCTGCTTGGTGGTGCTCATGCTGACTCCTCCAGGACGAGGAGACAGCCACAAGGCTGAAGGCTCGTCTTCTGTGTTTCACGAACACCCGCTCGCTGTCGGGGCAGGCACGGAGAGAGGGCTCAGGGCACCTGGCTTCTGTTGGGAATTCTGACCTGTTTGCCCCCTTCTCGTACCTCCATTTCCAGCCCCACTGAAGGGCTGGGATGCGCTCTGCCCTACTGGCAGGTCGGGCGCCTTTGCCCAGGGGTCTGGAACCCCCTCCTGTTTGTCCTGAAGGGCCATGGCCGTGCTCACTGGCCCCTGTGCAGAAGTCTGGCCCCGTTGTGAAACGGCTTAGGCCGTCCCTCCTGTGGGCTGAGCCAGCTGTCCTGGGTCCTCTGCCCTCCTTTCTACAGACAGTTACAGACACCCCCCTCCCACTGTCACCTCCTTCCTCTCAGGACAGTCTGGAGCAGCTTTAATCTCTGGGGAAAGCAGGGCAAGGGCCTCTCTTCTTTCCCCACTTTTAAATGCCTCTTCTGTTTTTCCAACTTCATCCGGCCTCCTATGTCCTCTTACTAATCCTTCATGCTGGGATTTTCATGTCTTTTCTGTGGACATGGTAATCAAACCTGGTCTTAGGGCTCCAGTCTTCAGATTTAGTGCTTTGTTTTCTCAGTTTCCGGGGGCAAGCAATTTTCAGAAACTTGGGTTTCCACATTGGGAAAGGACCTTTTGGCACTCTGGTTAGCCCACAGCCTTCTTCCTGGGGAAAGGCACTTCACGGCCTTTGGCAGCACTTAGGAGGAAATGGCCACAGCATCCCTCATCCTCTGACTGCGGGGCTGCACGGTGTGGGCGGAGGGGCGGGATGGGACATGGCAGTGTCCTGACGCAGTTCCAGGGCACAGGAAGCCAGGAAGGAAGGGGGCTGGTGTCCACTGTCTGTGAGCCCCAGGCAGACACCAAGCCCATGAGCTGGCAGGTCGGGAGGGTCTCGGCACACAGGTCGGGTTGTCTTGGGAGCCTTCTGAGCTGTTCCCAGGAGGGAAGGTCCTGAGGGGGTGACACGTTGGCCATCTGTGTCCTGTCCCAGGCACAGACCCAGACCCAGTGGTGGGGAGGGGCGGCCAGAGTGTCTGGTCACATGGGCCCGTGCTGATGCTGCCTGTCCCCTCCTCTGTTCGCAGGACTATGACCTCTGCATCAACTGCTACAACACGAAGAGCCACGCCCACAAGATGGTGAAGTGGGGGCTGGGCCTGGACGACGAGGGCAGCAGCCAGGGTGAGCCGCAGTCCAAGAGCCCCCAGGAGTCGCGGCGGCTGAGCATCCAGCGCTGCATCCAGTCCCTGGTGCACGCGTGCCAGTGCCGCAACGCCAACTGCTCGCTGCCGTCCTGCCAGAAGATGAAGCGGGTTGTGCAGCACACCAAGGGCTGCAAGCGCAAGACCAACGGGGGCTGCCCGGTGTGCAAGCAGCTCATCGCCCTGTGCTGCTACCACGCCAAACACTGCCAAGAGAACAAATGCCCCGTGCCCTTCTGCCTCAACATCAAACACAAGCTCCGCCAGCAGCAGATCCAGCACCGCCTGCAGCAAGCCCAGCTCATGCGCCGGCGGATGGCCACCATGAACACCCGCAATGTGCCTCAGCAGAGTTTGCCTTCTCCTACCTCAGCACCGCCCGGGACCCCCACACAGCAGCCCAGTACGCCCCAGACACCGCAGCCCCCTGCCCAGCCCCAGCCCTCGCCTGTGAGCATGTCACCAGCCGGCTTCCCCAGCGTGGCCCGGACTCAGCCCCCCACGACGGTGTCCGCAGGGAAGCCCACCAGCCAGGTGCCGGCCCCCCCACCCCCCGCCCAGCCCCCACCTGCGGCAGTGGAAGCGGCACGGCAGATCGAGCGCGAGGCCCAGCAGCAGCAGCACCTGTACCGAGTGAACATCAACAACAGCATGCCCCCGGGGCGCACGGGCATGGGGACCCCAGGGAGCCAGATGGCCCCTGTGGGCCTGAGTGTGCCCCGACCCAACCAGGTGAGCGGGCCTGTCATGCCCAGCATGCCACCTGGGCAGTGGCAGCAGGCGCCCCTCCCCCAGCAGCAGCCGATGCCGGGAATGCCCAGGCCAGTGATGTCCATGCAGGCCCAGGCGGCCGTGGCCGGGCCCCGGATGCCCAGCGTGCAGCCACCCAGGAGCATCTCACCCAGCGCTCTGCAAGACTTGCTGCGGACCCTGAAGTCGCCCAGCTCCCCTCAGCAGCAGCAGCAGGTGCTGAATATTCTCAAATCAAACCCGCAGCTAATGGCAGCTTTTATCAAACAGCGCACAGCCAAGTACGTGGCTAACCAGCCTGGCATGCAGCCCCAGCCTGGCCTCCAGCCCCAGCCTGGCCTCCAGTCCCAGCCCGGCATGCACCAACAGCCCGGCCTGCAGAACCTGAACGCCATGCAAGCCGGCGTGCCGCGGCCCGGTGTGCCTCCACAGCAGCAGGCGATGGGAGGCCTGAACCCCCAGGGCCAGGCCCTGAATATCATGAACCCAGGACACAACCCCAACATGGCGAGTATGAATCCACAGTACCGAGAAATGCTGAGGAGGCAGCTGCTGCAGCAGCAGCAACAGCAGCAGCAGCAACAGCAGCAGCAGCAGCAGCAGCAGCAGCAGCAGCAGCAAGGGAGTGCTGGCATGGCCGGGGGCATAGCAGGGCATGGCCAGTTCCAGCAGCCTCAAGGACCTGGAGGCTACCCCCCGGCCATGCAGCAGCAGCGGATGCAACAGCATCTCCCTATCCAGGGCAGCTCCATGGGCCAGATGGCGGCTCAGATGGGACAGCTCGGCCAGATGGGGCAGCCGGGGCTGGGAGCAGACAGCACCCCCAACATCCAGCAGGCCCTGCAACAGCGTATTCTGCAGCAGCAGCAGATGAAGCAGCAGATCGGGTCCCCGGGCCAGCCTAACCCCAGGAGCCCCCAGCAGCACATGCTCTCAGGACAGCCACAGGCCTCGCACCTCCCTGGCCAGCAGATCACCACGTCCCTTAGTAACCAGGTGCGGTCTCCAGCCCCTGTCCAGTCTCCGCGGCCCCAGTCCCAGCCTCCACATTCCAGCCCATCACCACGGATACAGCCCCAGCCTTCACCACACCACGTCTCGCCCCAGACTGGTTCCCCCCACCCCGGACTTGCAGTCACCATGGCCAGCTCCATAGATCAGGGACACTTGGGGAACCCCGAACAGAGTGCAATGCTCCCTCAGCTGAACACCCCCAGCAGGAGCACACTGTCCAGCGAACTGTCCCTGGTTGGGGACACCACAGGAGACACGTTAGAGAAGTTTGTGGAGGGCTTGTAGCATTATGAGAGCATCACTTTTTTTTCCCCTTTCATGTTCTTGGACCTTTTGTACTGAAAATCCAGGCATCTAGGTTCTTTTTATTCCTAGATGGAACTGCTACTTCCAAGCCGTGGAAGGGTGGATTGATGTTTAAAGAAACAATACAAAGAATATATTTTTTTGTTAAAAACCAGTTGATTTAAATATCTGGTCTCTCTCTCTCTTTTTTTTTTTTTCCCCGTTTTGTTTTTGTTTTGGGGGGAGGGGGGATTTTGTTTGGATTCTTTTTGTCGTCATTGCTGGTGACTCATGCCTTTTTTTAATGGGAAAAACAAGTTCATTATATTCATATTTTTTATTTGTATTTTCAAGACTTTAAACATTTATGTTTAAAAGTGAGAAGAAAAAATAATATTCAGAAACTGATTCCTGAAATCAAGCTTATAATGTATCCCGGTAACTTTCTGACGTTTCGGGAAGATTTTTTTCTATAGTGAACTCTGTGGGCGTCTCCAAGTATTACCCCTGGACGATAGGAATTGACTCCGGCGTGCACACACACGTACACACACCCACACACATCTATCTATACATATTGGCCTAAGCCAAACTCTTGTCTTGCAGATGTAGAAATTGTTGCTTTGTTTCTCTGATAAAACTGGTTTTAGACAAAAAATAGGGATGATCACTCTCTTAGACCATGCTAATGTTAATAGAGAAGAGCATTCTTTTCTTTCTTCTACGTGAAACTTGAAATGAGGAAAAGCAATTCTAGTGTAAATCATGCAAGCGCTATAATTACTATAAATAAGAAAATTCGAGAAGATTCAATCACTGTATAGAATGGTAAAGTACCAACTCATTTCTTATATCATATTGTTAAATAAACTGTGTGCAACAGACAAAAAGGGTGGTCCTTCTTGAATTCATGTACATGGTATTAACACTTAGTGTTCGGGGTTTTTTTTTGTTATGAAAATGCTGTTTTCAACATTGTATTTGGACTATGCATGTGTTTTTTTCCCCATTGTATATAAAGTACTGCTTAAAATTGATATAAATTACTGAAGTTTTTAACATGTATTCTGTTCTTTAAGATCCCTGTAAGAATGTTTAAGGTTTTTATTTATTTATATATATTTTTGGAGTCTGTTCTTTGTAAGACCTGGTTCTGGTTGTTCACTCACAGCGGAGAGGCCGGGGCTGTGGTCGTGGTGGCGACAGGGTGGCAGCTGGGAAACGTGTCCCAGGCTGAGCAGCCGCCTGGAGGGTTTTCTTCCCAGAGACTGAGACAGGCAGCTCAGAGCTGGCCCCACACGTTGGATGCTCACAGGTGAATGTCACTCACACGGTCAGCGACACAGTTGGTCTGAAACAGCACTTTGCTTCCCGCCCACTCCCCCCATCCTCCCTCCCCCTCTCTCCATCCTCCCTCCCCCTCTCTGTAGCTGCGCCTGTAGGGAGGGTTTCCTGCCTGTTTGTTCAGGCAGCCCCCCACCCCCTGTACATAAGTCCCAGAACTGATGCAAAGGGTGCTCCAGGGGCTCACGGTGCTTCCTGACTTCCTCCAACACCCTGCTGCCCCCACAAGGTGTGTCCTGCGTGGCCTGACACAGGGGCCCGCCCTCCTTGAGAAAACACGGCAACTGCCAGCCTGGAGACTGCTGAGGGGCAGGCGCGCTCTGGAGTACTGGTCTCTCCGGTCCTTGATGTGGTGGGAAAAGGCCCCCACTTAAAGGACACTGCCACTCATCCACCCGGTCCCACTACCTCCCCTTGGGGTCCAGTTCCAGGTTCCCTGATTGGGGACAAGTCCACAAAAAAATGTAAGACTTCTAAGAGGAGGACCGTCACAGAAGAACTGAAGTTAGTCCTCCAGTCTGTGGCCCCAGGGGACCAGCTCATCCCTCGTCTTCCAACCGAAGGGTGGTCTGGATGCAGGGGTGGAGGGGCTGTGTGGTAAATGTAGAAATCGTGGCCCAAATCACTTCCCTTTGGGCTCTTGTGTTCACAGAGATATTTTTAAAATACTTGAATTCTTGGTTTGGGAATCTAAATTTGAGGAAACTTACTAAGAAATTGGAAGAGTGCAATCTAGTTTTAGCACAGTTTTGAATCTTGAGTTTTAAAATGTAACTTCATTAAACCAGGTAAGAAAAAGGCCGTTCAGCACCCCTAGCAACCCCCATGTCCACTTTAGCCCAAAAGGGAAGATCTGTTGTCCTTGTTCAGTTTGCTGGGTTCTGCACAGTCACTGTCCTCTTCACAATCACCTTTTCTGCCAATGGGGAAACAAGGCCATGTGTTCAAACGAGAGGCAGGTCGGAGCCCTGGAAGGGAGCTGCAGGCCCACACTCGGAAAGTGGCGCGCTCCTGGATGTGCAGCCTTGATTTGAGGCAGTGGGGGGCATGTTTCTCAGGTTATCCTGGGATCCAAAACTTTCTGTACCAACCTCATCTTGGGAGTTTGCATCCTGTGCAACTGTCTTGGGCAATCCAGATGTCAAAGGATGTGGCTGAGGGTGTGCTCTGTGGATACTAACCCTAAGCTTGTCCTGGGGAAATTTCTGTAAGAAAGCTGGCAAGCCCCAACGCTGTGTCTCATGCTGTATACTTAAGAGGAGAAGAAAAAAGCCCTATATTTGTGATCACAAAAAGGAAACTTGAAATGTGCTGGTGTTTATAATAAAAGCTGGTAAAACTGCTTGGATTCAAAGATGGTTCAAATTGGCTAATGACTTAGAGTGAGCTCAGCAGCTAGTCATTAGATTGAAGATGCTCAGTTGTGTTTTGTTCTTGTCTGAGATGTGTTTGGTGCTGTCTTTGAAATTCTAGCATGTTAAATAGAATGAGATGTCTCTGGATAACCCGACATGAAGAGGCTGCTGCTGCTTCTAAGATCTCAGATTGAAGACATGTAACTTTCTATTTTCTTCTTTTTTCCTTTTTTTTTTTTTTTTTTTTTTTTTTGAGACAGGGTCTTGTTGCTCTGTTGCCTAGGCTGGAGTACAGTGGCATCATCAACTCCTGGGCTCAGGCGATCCTCCAGTCTCAGCTTCCTGGGTAGCTGGGGGGGTCTAAAGGTGCACACCATGCCTGGCTAAAATTTTTTGTAGAGATGGGGTCTCACCGTTGCCCAGGCTGCCTATTTCTTTTGAATGCTAAAACATGGAACCAAAGATTTCATTTGAACCAAAACATGCTTTTAGCATCAGATGGCAAAATAAGCTACTGCTAAAACACAAAACACCTTTCGTTAAGGAGATGATGGCATGTTGGTAGCCATTGTGCTACCAGGAAGTGCCGCAGCACAGGGCGGCGTGCTGGGAAGCAGACGCTGCAGGTACAACACTAACGAACAGGTGTGCGGGAGTCACAGTGTGAGAATAAAGTCTTCATCTCAGACCATAAAGACATACCTTCCTCGCAGGATGTTACGTGTTAGTTTCACGTGCATTACTCCCGTATATATTTCATAATGAAGTAGAAATCAAGGGTAAGGAAGCAGGTCAATTATAACAAGAAATTTAGGTGAATGTAACACCAGACTGACAAAGCCTCCAAGGAGCTTGGGTGAGTAGGTAAGGATGCTTTGCAGCTGATCGCAACTGTACACGAGACAGTGCTGTGACCGCTCACAGCTTTGTATGGAGGATTTACTAGGAATCTTTTGGCTATGATATCACTGACAATTCACTGCACCGAAAAATTCAAAGGGAGCAGACAGCTGTAAGACACTTTGATTAAGAAAGTATCGCAGGCACGTGTAAGGGGGTTAGGAGGAAACTGGAGGAGAGATCAGATCGTGCGGAGCATGGCTGTGGCCTCTGAGTTTGAGGGGATTGAGGACCCTTGAAGCATCACTTGTAGTTTCAAGCAGGGGCCTCGGCCTTAACCTTGAGTGAGTTCCCCAAATTCTGCTTTCCTCATGTGGATAGTAAAGTGCAGAGATGGAAACATCACTGTAATATGTCAAATACTGTTTAAATGTATTCACAGAGGAAAGCAGAGGCGATTAACTTGGTAAGTTCGCAGAGCAGCAAGGGGCAGACTGGGGGCCCGGCCCCTTCACCCTCGCTCAGAGGAGCCGTCTTCACCCTACCTCTCATCTATACACAGATTCACCGTGAGCCCACTTTGGGGGTGCCTTGGGGAAGTGGGAGAATTTATAATGTGCTGTAGCCCCTCCAGTGCCATGTTGACAGTAAGTGGTAACCCAAGTCCATACAAAGGCCTGTTTGGGACCAGCCTGCCTGTTTGGTCCCCCCTGGTTAGCTTTGTCACCAGAGAAGAAACGCTGACAACCCTAGTGCTGGGCAACCCCAGTGACCACAGCATCCAGCTCCTGCTGTGGGTGACTCTAGTCCACTCCCCACCAGGGCCTGCGAGAGGGCTGAGTGACTGAAGCAGTCATGGGTGTTTCCATGGAATTCAGAATAAAAGATGTTCAAGGAAGTGGTGGCATTTAGAGAATGTTCCCAGCCGGGGCGAGAATCTGGGTCTGGAGGTCCTTGGGTGGGGGCTGCGTTCCTGCCGGGCTGTGCAGGCTTCCCCATTCTCCTGCCAGCCAAGCTTTGTGCTGCCAAGACCCCTTCCTCATCGTCTCTAGCCCCACCTGGGACTCCTCAAACCCTGGCCCAGGTTTGGGGCCCTGGGAAGCGGGAGCTGTCTGGGTGCTCCTTCACAGGGTGGGGATGAGGGAGAGTAGGACAGTGCTGCTAACAGTCTTGGGGACTAGACAGTGGCATTGTCCCCAGGTCCCAGAGCTGGAAGATAGGACAAGGCAGGGGAAGGGTTGTAGGTCGGGGGGCCGTGCAAGAGGCATTTGGACCTGACAAGTGTTGGGTGGCTGGGGCTGGAGCACAGAGGTCCTCTCAGCTTCATGGGATGTTGATCCTTGCTGTTCCTGACCCTTGAGAGACATGTTGGGTCCAAATTTTAATTTCCTGGGTGAGGAAAAGGGGTCCCGTGTGGGAAGAGGGCAGCTAGTGTCAGAAATGGCGTGAATGAGGCGTGTGGGCCGGGGCTGAGGCCTCGTTCCCGCCAGAGTGGGCGACGCCGGGGACCCCCGTGATGCAAACCTGCCACTGCCCAGAGCGCGCTGCGGTTGGCAGGCTGGCCGGGCCCAGGCCTGTTCACTCGGCTTTGAGCACCGCGGAGCACCCGCGGAGAACTCAGTCGGTAGAGACAGGTCCTGGAGGAAGGCGCGAGCGGGTGCGAGGACCCAATGCCGGCAGAGCCAGAGCCAGTTCGTCCTGCTGGAAACAAGGAAAATGTCTCTTCGTCAGGGGCCGATGGTTGCCCAGGGCTCGGTAGCGTAGGCGATGCACCTGTCCTTTGCCTGGGCACTGTGCGTTCCGCAGAGAGTGTTTCCCAAGCTGTACCGCGCACGGGAACCATCTGCAGGCCTGGGTCGGGGCCCGCACTGCCGGCCTTGGCCATGCTCAGAGTTGTGAGGCCTTGGGGGACCAAGAACCCGCATCGTGACTTGGAAGCTGCCTTAGTTGGAACGTTCACGATAGACGTGGGTACAGGGAGAGGGGCCAGGTGGCTCTTTGGCTTCATTCACTGCATTAATTCCAAGCTGAAACCTGTCCCCTCTGCCCTCCTGACCTCCCAATCTTTCCTCAGGTCCCTGAGTAAGAACGTGGCACCCACTGGCACCCTCAGGTCTTCTGCAGCAGGACAGGAGACTCGGCAAAGCCGAGCCTGAGAAGTGCTGGGGGTGGCCAACAGTGTCCCTGTGGGATAACCCCAAGTTACCTGGAAAGAGCTCCCTGACCATGTTGTTTGTCCCAGGGAAGAAAGAGTTGCAGGGAGATGTCCTTCCCCACTGTTCATTTCTGGAAAATGCAGGTTGTGAGGGAAATAAAAAAGGGAGTCAAGTCATGCTTGCTTTTCCGAAGAAGTAGATAGGGGTGCCTTGCTCCACCGGCCACCTGTCCAGGTGATGTGAAATGCATATTTCATTCTTCACGTTTCATGAGCTGCAGGGTCCGTGCCTGGGGGAGTTGGCACCTTCAGGGCCAGATGCCAGGGAAAATACCCGACGGTCTGCATTTCCACCTGCTCAAAGCCCTTTCTGCCCCCACCCCATTGGACCCACACAAGAACCCTGACCAAGGAGCCTCTTCACACCCAAGGAGGCTGTGGATGTGGCAGGCGCTGCTCAGGACGCTGCACTGTCCGGAATCCAGGCCCTCAGTGCCCGAGCAAAGGGGAAGACCCCAAGGGTGGCAGGGCCTTGGAGACATGGAGCCACCAGGAAACCGTGCTGAGCAGAGGAAGTGTCCTTGCAAAGCTGTTGGAAGAATGATGGCTCTAGGAATTAGAAAGCCATAGGCTTGGCTCTCCCCTGCCCCACAAAGAGAACTAGTTGGTTTTGACTCTGTAGCCTCAGATCAAACTAATTCTTACTTGTCTTCATTTATCATAAGCAACAGACTTGAGAGTTGGTGGACATTTTTTATTCCATGCCTATAGTGGCCTCATCTACAAGCAGGGAAAATACTGTGATCTGAACTCTGCCAGCCAGGAGGTACCATTCAAAACATGCCATAAGGCTACTTCCCCAAGCCATGTTCCCAGGTGGAAGTTTCCAGGAGTAAATGCAGGGGAGAGGTTGCTGCCTCCTCCATGGTGCCTCCCAAGAGCCAGAGCTTCTCAAAAAAGTGAGATTTCAAGGTTACCTGACTCAGCCTGCCTTATGTTTATCCTCCTGGACCAGGAGGCGGGGGGCTGGCAGGGATGGCTGCATCCTGCTCTCTTCCTGCAAGGAGCACAGGCCAGTGTAGGGATTGCCAAGGGCTGCCCAGCCAGTGGGTGGCCATGGTGCCCTCAGAGAGTCCTGGACTGCCACTCTGCAAGTGCTGCCTTGGGCAGGTCTCTGAAGCTGGCAGGGGATTGACATTCATCAAACATCCTGAGAAACAATGTCAAGAAAACCAGCAAAATAAAGTCAAAACTACAGCTGGGGTGGGGAGGAGGACTCAGCAAAATACTAGATTTCTAAGTCCCAAACCATGCTGAGTTGATGTCAAAGTCCTGCACAAGGTGGGCGTGGTGGCTCACGCCTGTAATCCTAGCACTCTGGGAGGCCGAGGCAGGAGGATCACTTGAGCTCAGGAGTTTGAGAACAGCCTGAGCAAGAGCAGGACCCCATCTCTACTAAAAATAGAAAAATTAGCTGGGCACTGTGGCACATGCCACTCTGTAGTCCCAGCTACTCGTGAGGCTGAGACAAAAGGAACTCTTGAGCCCAGGAGTGTGAGGTTGCTGTGAGCTAGGCTGATGCCACGCCACTCTAGCCTGGGTGACAGAGTGAAGATTCTGTCTCAAAAAGAAAAAAAAAAAATTACCGTAAAAGATAAAATCTACCATCTTAAGCATTTTTGAGTGTACAGTGCAGTAGTGTTAAGTGCATTCACATTGTTATATCTAGCTCCAGAATTTTTTCATCACCCTAAAAGCAAAGCCCGAGCCCATTAGCAGTCACTCTCCAATCCTCCACCCCCGGCCCCTGGAAACCACCAGTCCATTCCCTCTCTGTGGATTTGCCTATTTTGGGTATTCCATGTAAATGGAATCACACAATATGTGGCTTTTTGTGTCTGTCTTCCCTCACTTAGTATAATGTCTTCCACATCCATCCATGCAGTAGCATGTCAGTGCCTCACTCCTTTCTATGGGTGAATAATATTCCATTGTATGGATGGACCACATTTTGTTTATCCACTCGTCTGCCCATGGACACTTGAGTTGCTTCCACATTTTGGCTGTTGTAAACAGTGCAGTGGCTATTTTTCACAGCCCTCAGTTCGCCCCAGCAGAAGACAGTGACTTCTGGAGAAGGAATGGCAGCCTCATACTGGCCACAATACTGTTCAGGATACTTGGGAGGGTCTACCCCATCCCTTCGCTTCTCTGTCTGTCCTACCCAAGCAATCGCCAGTCATTCTCCACTAATTCAACTCCTGTTCATTTTTGCCTCCTTCCAGATTCCTTGTCTACACAGGGGCTGACATCTGCATGTGGCCCCCTCAAGACATGGTTTGGATCCCTAGGTACCTTAAAAAGACACAGTTCTCTGGGCCGGCAGAGGACCCAGTACCACAAAGATGTGAGGCTGAGGCTGAAGGTATGTCTCCGAAGGCTACAAGCCAAGAGAGGACAGAAGGCTCTGGTTTGTTTGTCTGGAACTTGGTGGGTTTGCACTTCCACAGAGTCTGGGTCCTGCTTGTCTCAGCAGTGGCCCCCTCATCCCTAACTGAAGCCCAGGCTTCCCTCCCTTTGCCAAGTATCTCTTCCCCTTGTTGAAATAAAAGGCCTCTCTAAGCCTCAGATGCCAATGTGTCAGCTCTTACAAAAGAGATGATTTCCTGAATAGGGTGAAAAATGGATGAAATGTGAAGCTGAGACCTCTTGAGTCCCCTCAAATCGGGACAGGGCTCTGCCTGGGTGTGGTGAGGGGAACAGAGGCAAGGGTTGGTTATGCAGGGCCTGTGAGGGAGGCAGGAGTTTGGAATTGCTCCTAAGTGTAAGTCGGCGGAAACCATTGGAGGACTGGGACTGAAGGAATATGATCTGGGTGCTGTGCACCATGGGGGCTGGCAGGAGTGGAAGCAGGGGGTCAGTTAGGAGGCTGCCAGCATCGTCCAGGTGAGAGGACTCCTGCTCCTCCATCCAAATCTGCCCACTCTTTTTTCCATTCCCCTTCTCAGTAGCTTAAGCCGGGAACTTGGGGGTCATCCTTGACCTTTCCACCTGGAAACATTTCTTGACACGCCCTCTCCCAACTCTGTCCAAGCCCCACTGAGGGACACTCTCCGGGCTCCTGTACGTCTTTGCAGCACCTGTCACAAGCTCAAGTAACTCTTGTTTTGTACAGTTATTTGACCGTGGCAGCGAATCATCTGGGAACCCGTCCAAATGGAGCCGTGTGGGCCCCACGCCGGGATTAAAGAGGTGCCGGGAAATCTGCATTATGAAGTAGCAGCCGGGATTGGAACAAATGTTAGACAGTCAACTAGACTAACCTCCAGCAGGGCAAGAGAATCGTTATAAACGAATAAGCCCAGTTTCGTGGGTTTTTTGTCGGTTACTGAATTCGCGTTTTCGTCAAGCCTGGACTTCGCTTTCTCCTTCCTTTTAGCTTTTTGGCTTGCCTTAGTTTGTAAGAGACTTGCAGTGGCTTAGACAGCGGGCTGGGATTTATAAAGATCGCAGAATGTCAACTGCTTCTTCCCGAGCGCCGCCTTCCACACCCTTGCGTGGGTACTGACATCCGCCCTATTCTAGGGATGCACAGACAGAGCCGCTGCTGGCTACCGTGGTCCCGGGTCACTGGGACCACCTGCCCTGGCTCTGCACGTACTGGCAGTCGCCCTTGACAACGCGACCCAAGGTCACCGAGGTCCCGCCCCCAGGACCGGCTGTCCGCGCGCGGGGCCGTTTTTGCCCACGCGCCTGTGCAGGCGGCAGCGAGGCAGCCCGGCGCGCGCCGTGACGTCACCGCGCCGCACCCGCGGAAGGCCCGCCCGCCGGCCCCGCCCCTCCGGCCTGGTCCCGCGGCCCCTCCCCTCTCGCGTGGCTGCGCGCGGCGCTCGGGACGGACGACATGGCGCGTGAGCTGCGGGTGCTTCTGCTGTGGGGCCGCCGCCTGCGGCCTCTGCTGCGGGCGCCGGTGCTGGCGGCCGCACCGGGAGGTGAGGGCGGTCCGGCCGGATGGGCAGCAGGCGGGGCGGGCCGCGGAGACGGCAGGGGCGTCCCCGGGGCTCCGAGCCGGTCTCCGCGCTCCGGGGTAGGGGCGCGAGGCGGGGGCGGCACCTGCCTCACGGGCTTGCGCTGGGCAGGTGCGTTTCGTTTCGCCCCACTCCTCGTCGGCCCCGGCTGTGCACTTCTGGCCACTTGACTCCTCGGCGCTCTGACGGAGGCCGGCTTCGGGCCGCGGTTTGGGAGTTCGCGGAGGCGGCGCGGAGGGACAGCGGACTCGTGCCTCCTGGCGCTTAAGCCCCGCCGAGAACAAGAGCTTGAAGTCGGGAGGGTGCGTGTGCGTTGGGGAACGGGCTTCCCGAGGGTGATCCTGTGAGCCCCGTGGGTTGTGCTTTTATTCCTCCTCGCCCCCTCAGTGATGCATAAACCGTTCAATTGTCAGTTCGTTTATTGGACGCACGCCTGAGCCAGAACGGGTTCAGATTCTGGGGACGCGACAGTGAACAAAACCAGCAACGGTCACCGAGCCCTCAGGGAGACGGTGGACTCTGGGTTGTTGACCGCTGCATCCCCAGGGCCTGGAATTGGTAGATACTCCCATAAATGTTTTTTTTTTTTTTTTCTTAAGAAGAAAATGACCTTAACCTGTGCTTTCCCACTCCCCGCTCAAAAGTAACAACAGTGAACTTTTTGGCGTTCCTTCCGGGCTCAGCACGCTCAGTTACACACACATAAATGTAAATATACATTATTACCATTTTTGCGTAAAAAAAGGCTAAACCATATATGCATTGTGCTACAGAATTTTTTTTAGCGCCCCCAGCATTCCTTACACGTCTTTTCACGTCATTGTACACGGGTCTAGGGGCTTTCCAGTGGCTACACAGTATTCTATATTATGAAGATATCATTTGCTTAACATTGTCTTATTAGAGGACACATTAAAGGTTATTTCGGGTTTTTATTTTTATTACAGTGCTGCATAGAATGGGCGAGTACTTGGACTCTTTGTGCACACGTGTGGTATTTCTTTTTGTTTTTTCTTTTTCTCTTTTGTCTCTTTTCTTTCTTTTTTTTTTTTGTATAGATGACCGCGCAAGAGAATATTTCTTTAGACTTACAGAATTAGAGTTTTAGAATTGATGTTTCAGAGCCTGTGCATTTTTGCAATGTCAGCTGATAATACCAAATTGTGGCCCAAAAAGGATTTTTCAAGCTTTTTTAATTATATCAATTTATATTCCCATTAGTAGGCATCAAGCCTGTCTATTCCATGGTGTCTTCTCCAACACTAGATATTATGTTTTCTCAAAACCATTTGTCTGTAAAAGATACTTTGTTTAATTTTCATTTGTGTGGATACTAGGAGTAAGAATGTTTTCACTTGTTTAATGGCTGTTTATATATCCTCTTTATATCTTTTATACTTTTTTGGGGGGCAGGGGACAGGGTTTCACTCTGTCTCCCTGGGTAGAGTGCAAAGGCATCATCCTAGCTCACAGCAACCTCAAACACCTGGGCTCTAATGATCCTCCTGCTTCAGCTTCCTGAGTAGCTATCAGTATAGGTGGACGCCACCACACCCAGCTAATTTTTTCTATTTTGGGTAGAGACAGGGTCTTGCTCTTGCTCAGACTGGTCTTGAACTTCTGACCTCAAGCAATCCTCCTGCCTCAGCTTCCCAGAGTGTTAGGATTAACAGGAATGAGCCACCTTTTCCGGCCTCTTTTGTACCTTTTTCTGTTACCTGAGTTTTTAATTTTGTTGTAGTCTTTAACCACGGTTTATAAAAATAACATGTATTCACAGATAAGACAACTGTAAGCTTTACTGCTTTATTTATTACTGCTACTTTTAGCCAACATTTTCCTCTTTTGTATTTATTTTCTGTTTTACCAGAGTATACCTTTGTGTTAGTTTTATAGGAAAAGTCTGTGGGTTGTACAGCTTCTGAGCCCACTATATCTAAAAAGATTTTTATTTTGCCCTTGTACTTGTATAGTAGTTTGGCTGGGTTTCGCATTCCAAGTTAAAATAATTTTCCTTCAGAAAGTGATGCTATTGCTCTGTTGTCTTCTAGTACCATTGTTACAGCAGTCATCAGTTTGTGTTTTGTTTCTTTTGTAGTTAACTTGGTTTTTTTCCCCTTGGAAGTTAAGATATTTTCCTCATGGTCTAAGATGTCCACAGGTGTTTGTAATTTGTGCTTCGTACCACACAGTGTCACTTCCATTTGGAAGATATTTTAATATTCAGCACAGAAACATTTTAATTTTCTGTTTCTTTATCTTGTTGTTGCCTTAATCATCTCTGTCCTCTCCTCCTGCAACTTCTGCTGCAGTGGTTCGAACGTTCGTCTGCTTGAGTCTAAGATGCAGAACCTGTTCTTAGCACCTTTCTGTGTTGCAGATGCTCTTCATGTTGTCACCTGTGTGGATAAGTGTGGTGGTCAATTGTTTGGGTGGATTAGGTGATGCGTGAAGAAAACACATGGTCTCATACAATAAAGGAGAAAGAATGTGGTTATAGGTAGATCCACCCATTCAGAAAATCCAGAATTCTTGAAAATTCCTCTTTTCTTTGGAAAGTGTTGCCAGATTCTTGCATGTGCTTGGTCTGACATGTAATGTGGGTCACATCTCTGTGGAGTTCTCTACCTGTGCTGTGCCACCTCAGTTACCCATGAGCTCAGCTCACTTGTTCTTCAAACCTCACCTCACCCCATCCACCACCACCAGCCTGGTCACTCGCCCTCAGAGTATCTCTGTGAGTTGTGGGCCAGGGTCTCTGCTGTGGACTTTGTATTTTCATTTTTGCTCATTTCTTAGTCTGTTCAACAAATTCGAAATGCTCCTTGGGTCTTCAAAGATGATGTGACCCTGCCATATAGGGTCGTACCCGGCTGCTGGGCAGTGTCCTGGGCCATGTGGGAGGCCTGTGCACCGTACCAGGGACCACAGAAACACGTGGTGACTGCTTCGGCTGCTTGCAGCATGGTCAGTTTCACAGACGAGGGGGTTTTTGGGCTGAGTCTGGAAGGCTGTCTTCACTGGAGGGAGCGGGGGCATTCCATGCTGAGAATGGGTACCTGTTAATAGTTGGTTTGACAAGAGACTGGAAGGAGTGTGTGGAGAGGTGGCGGATGAGGCCAACAGTTGCGGCCTTTGTCTCATCAGATGTAAACTTGTGGATGGGGGCCGAGTCCTATAATCCTCAGGACAGTCACAGAGCCAGACCTGGGCCCAGCGTTTGGGGAACCCAGCCACCTGACACTGAGGATTTCACACACCAGACTCTCCGCATGCCCTCAGGACCTGGTGACTGATTGGTTTATCTATGGTGAATCTTAAATTGATTGGTAATTGGGAACCACCAGTATTACAAACACAGAATTCCAACCAGGTAATTCTCTGCCCTGGTAAATGTTCTTCATAGTAGGGATGGCAGAACATGGGTTACCTGGAAAATGTAATGTTAACAGAAATGTGAACTGCCATCAAACCTTTTCGTCAGTGCCCCAGCATGTGTCGGAAGTACGGATTTGCCAGTAGACCAGTGAGGCTTCCTCCCAAAGGTGAGGTGCGACCTGAAGAAAGCAACAGCAGACTCACTTCCAGCAAGTGTCACCGTGGTCAGGCAGATAGGGCGGTGGGTTGGTCATTTTCTGTGGCCAAGTAACTGACATGCACCAAAGCCGCCCAGCCCAGTCTCCTGATTGTGCCAGACGCTCTGGTTTTCATGGCTGAAGTTGCTAGAACATGACTGGCACAGTAGGACTGGTTGATGCTGGAGTTAATGGCTTGGGCCTCTTCGTTCTCTGTAAGCTGGAGACGTTGCTGGAAACGAGAGTTGTAAGGGTGGGCTGCAGGCACCGGAAGGCTGGAAGAGCTGGTTTCCTGGGTGGTGTAGGGCTCAAGCATCAGTAGGTTTGTTTCGTCTTCCCAAAGGAACCTCACCTGGACCCCGCTCCTGAGGGGAGCCTGGCCGCAGCCTACCAGTTAGTACTGGATTCTGTGGACTGACTGTGCTTCCTTCCTCCGTTCTCCCTTTGTGTGGAGCCCATGCTGTTGAATTTCTATGCCTCTTGTGCTGCAGCCTTCGCGGAAATTCAGGTGAATGTCTGGTGTTTTCAGGCTGTCCTATTTCAGAGGGAGGGGATAGTACTTGCTGGTCAGATTCTGCTTTGTGAAACAGCTTTTTATATTGCTAAGGTGACATGGCAGTATAGGTTTAGTGTCCTCAACACCTTTGCCACCTGTGTAAACCATGGTGCTGGGACTTACGTGAAGGCCGAGGAGGGAGGTGTGGCCCAGCTGCCCAGGATGTACCAGGTAGGCCTTCGGCTTGGGTAGGACCCAGGGGGCTGAGCTATCTGAAAAAGCAAATCAACCCCAATGTAGTAGGTTAGCAAAGACCTTGTTAGTTACTGGCGGAGTAGTTGGCCAGAGCTAAGCTGAAAGAGAAATCTCCAAGTGTTCTGCTTTCCCTTGGCAGGAAGAAGAGTGCAGCTTGAGGGAGCAGGGAATGTCAAGTTGATGAGAAAGCAGTGTAGGAAAATAAACATTATTCAACTGCCTCAAAATGTCAGTTAAACACCATGTGACAAAGGTGTGTTCCATAAAAGGAGGCCATTACCGAGGCCAGTGATGCTTGCTTGTCTCAAAATACTGACAAGGGTCTTTAAAGTGAATGAAAATGTATTCAGTTCACACTCAAGTGAAATGCTGTAGGGTCAAAGCTAGAGAATGTTCTTAGGTTGCATTTCTGGTGCCCTCAAATATAGCCAGCTAGAATTTTTCTTCAACACTATCCCGCTCAGTCCTACGGAAGCATTGCCTTTTGCGAGGAAGCTGTTTCTGCTTATCCACGGGGACCTCCCTGTGGATTTCAGGAGGTTTATTTATGGTGCGGCTGGTTATTTCTGCTGAAACCACTAGGAATTACAGACCATGAAAGCCGTAGCTTAGAGACCCGTGTCTACTTGGGTGGCATCGTTGCTACCTGCTTTTTAACCAGGTGAGTGCCCATAGATCAGGTAAATTGAAAGCAGGTGTAGCTGAGTCATGGGTTTTAAAAGAATGGCTGTTATTTAGCAGCCATATAATCAAGAAATGTGATTAGAATATAAATAATTAATTTTGAGATAGCCAAAATAAATAGCAGAAAACAATACAACATTATTAACGAAATAGGTCTTTACATAGACGTGCAGGTGTACTGATAGAATGAGGTCCCCGAGTAGGAATGCTAGATTAGAGGGCACATGCATTTGCAGTCTTGGCTGATATGACCCGGTGACCTTCCAATGGGCTCAGGCCATTGTGCACTGTCCTGAGCGGGTCCCCACAGGGTCCCCAGAGGTACTCTCTGAAGGTGGGCCCTGCAAGTACTACTGGACTGCTCTTTTGGCATCTCTCCCTTCGTCTGAGTTAGTGCAGTAACCGTGGTTTGAACTGGAGTGAAATGCAGACTCGGGGCCCTTAGATCAGTGGTGCTGGGCTGCCCTCAGCTGATCCCTGGGGGCTCAGCACCACCTGGTGCACACACCACTCCAGGTGGGTGAAGGGGGCTGGTCGCCTGCGGTACCCCATTGCAATCAGCCTGCTTCCTCTCCGCCTCCACCCTTGAGCCATGCTGTGTTCCTGAGATCCCACGTGGGAACCCCAGCCTGCCTTGGTGACTTCCTTATGTCAGTCCCTGCAGGACTAGAGGCCTGCTTGTGGGTGTCTGCCCCTCTCAGGGACAGCACCCTGTGCCTAGCAGGCTTTTCAGAGCCCAGTTGTCAGATTGGCTCTTGGGCTGCCACCTGCTCCTGGACTCCCGCACCCTGAGCCTGCCGCTGCAACTGCACGTAGCACTTTGGCCAGTGCCACCCCGGCCTGGCTGCCTGGGCCTGGCCATCTGTGTCCTGGACGTGGCACTGCAGGAGCCCCTCTGCCTAGGCCAGGCTGGGTGTGCATCTGGCAGCAGGTTCACAGCGACTCGGGAGTGAAGCTTGCTTTTTCTCTCCTCCTCCTCTGCCCCCTGCCTTCTTTCTTTTCCTCCTTTCTTTGGGTGAAATGCATCATGTATGTGCAGCTTTAAAAAGGAGAACAGTGAGAACACCCATGTACCTGTTCCCAGTTTAAGATAGAAGAACCGCTGGCGCCCCCACAGCCGCGTGCCCCTCCCTGGCACATCCCCTCCCACAGGTAACTGCTGACCTGAATTTCCTGGTTTCATTCCTTTTCTTTACATTTCTCTCTGTGTGTGTAAACATAAATACACACATAGAAACAGTTGATACAGTGTATATTCTGCTGGGACTTGCGGTCAGCATTGTGTATCCTTAGCTTTGTCCTGGCCAGGGCTTTGGTTGATAGTTTTCACTGCCTTCTGTGTTCCCTTGTTTTAATGCACCTGCATTTCTTTATGTACAATCCCTGCTATAATACGTACCTGTGTGGCACTGCTGCATCGTTTGGTGTGCTCCAGCTCGCGCAGTCACACCGAACCGCCTAAGACGAGTCAGCGGCTTTCTCCTCCCCCAGCGGAGTTGGAACGTCCCCTTCGCTCCACACACACCAGCGCTTGGACTCCTCAGACGTTTTCACCTTTTAGCTAAGTCTGCTGAGTGTTAAGTGGTATCTTGTGTCTGTGTGTGTTTCATTATGAGACACGCACCAGAAAATGCATAAAACACACATAGAGCTCGAGGAAACAGTGTTTTATCTGTAAGCTCTGCCCGTGCCATCGTTCGGTGTTCCATCGCGGGGACACGCGGACGACAACGTATTTCTCTGTTCTCTTGTTGGTAGACATTTGGGCTTTTGTAAGCACAGCAACTCTGAACTTTGTTGTGCACGAATCCTGCCTTGTGGGGTGTGTAGCGTGAAAGGGAATTGCTGGGTTTTGAGTATGCATATTTACTAGTAGTGACTGTTTGTCAGAGTGGGACCTGGTTCACGTCCTCACCCCCCCACCACGGGTGAGCACTACCGCTGTGCCAGTGCTCACTGACACCTGGGTTTTCAGACTTTTTAAAATGTTTGTCAGTGTGATGGTTATGAAAGATGTTTTGCTTGTGATTTTAATTGCATTTTAATTGATGACTAATGAAATTGACCATCTTTTTTCCATGGTTTATTTGTCATTTGTTTCCTTTTCTTTGAAATGTTGTTCATGTCTTTTGCCCCAGTTTTTTCTTCTGGGCTGCTTGGCTGTTTCTCACTATGTATTTTTGCGTGTGTTATTTATGGGTATTCATCTTTTATCAGTTAATCCTTTGTCAATAACACATGTTGAGGCCGGACGCAGTGGCTCACGCTTGTAATCTTCGCACTCTGGGAGGCCGAGGCGGGAGGATTGCTTGAGGTCAGGAGTTTGAGACCAGCCTGAGCAAGAGCGAGACCCCCATCTCTACTAAAAATAGAAAGAAATTAGCTGGACAACTGACAATATATAGAAAAAATTAGCTGGGCATGGTGGCGCATGCCTGTAGACCAAGCTACTCGGATGGCTGAGGCAGGAGGATTGCTTGAGCCCAGGAGTTTAGGTTGCTGTGAGTTAGGCTGACGCCAGGGCACTCTAGCCAGGGTGACAGAGCGGGACTCTGCCTCAAAAAAAAAATAAAAAAAACCACATGTTGCAAATATGTTCTCCATTTGTGGAGAACAGTTTACGCTCACCATTTCATTCTCATCGTGGTGCCTTTTTTTTTTTTTAATGAATGGAAGTTCTTAATTTTAATGAAGTCACATTTACCAATTTTTTCCTTTATGTTTCACCCCAGGGATCTGCAGACTAAAACCAAATCAGCTCCCCGCCTGTCTTTGTTAGTACAGTTTCTTGGGACATAGACTTGCCCGTTGTTTCCTGCAGCTGTCCTGCTACCGTGGCAGAGTTGAGTACCTGCAAGAGAGACCACACAGCCCACAAATGTGAAAATATTTACTCTCTGACCCTTTGCGGAAGAGGTCTGCCAACCTCTGGTTTATCCCAAGGTCACAGAGATCATCTACATTTTGTCATAAAAGTTGTTCCGTGATGTGTTTCTACCAAACAGGAGTATGAGTCTATTCTTTGAAGCTTTGGTCTTTTTCTCTTATTGCTGGTAGACTTTCTCATGGGCATAATTTTCCAGATTAGAAAAGAGAGTTGCAAACCAGCTACCATACGCTAATTCTGGACTATAAACAAATTTTGTTTGATCCAAACATTTTAAAAAATTAATTACAACATTTAAAGTTGGGAGAGTTCACATAAATAGAGTTTCTTGTTTCTTTTGAAAAATTAAAAGTTCTTTAGCTGGACGTTATGGTGTGAGCCTATGGTCTCAGCTACTCGGGAGGCTGAGACAGGAGGAGGATCACTTGAGGCCAGGAGTTCGAGGCTGCAGTGAGCTAAGAGCGAGACCCTGTCTCTTCAAAAAAAAAGTTCTAAGTCTTTAGAACTTGGAACTAAGTTGTTGGCGGGGCCTTGCCGCATTGTCCAGGCTGGAGTGCAGCGGCTATTGATGGGCTATCACAGTGCCGCTACTCATGATTGGTTCTTTTTTTTTTTTTTTTTTTTTGAGACAGAGTCTCGCTCTGTTGCCCGGGCTAGAGTGAGTGCCGTGGCGTCAGCCTAGCTCACAGCAACCTCAAACTCCTGGGCTCAAGCAATCCTTCTGCCTCAGCCTTCCGAGTAGCTGGGACTACAGGCATGTGCCACCATGCCTGGCTAATTTTTCTGTATATATTTTTTAGCTGTCCATATAATTTCTTTCTATTTTTAGTAGAGACAGGGTCTCACTCTTGCTCAGGCTGGTCTCGAACTCCTGAGCTCAAACAATCCGCCCGCCTCGGCCTCCACAGGCATGAGCCACCGCGCCTGGCCATGATTGGTTCTTAATTTGGAGCCTCAATAGTGCCATCTCTTTCACTGTTATTGTTTTGTATAGTAAATCATACTGATTGATTGTGTGTTACACCAACCTGGCATCGTCTGCTTGGTCATGGTGTATTATCATTTTTATATATTGCTGGATTTGATGTGCTGGTATTTTATTAAGAACCTCCGTGCATGTTCATGAGGGATATTGGTCTATTTTTATTGCATATGTGTGACGTCTTTGTCAGGTTTTGATATTGGGTTATGCTGTCGTCATAAAACTTGTGGGGAAGTATTTCCTCTTTTTCTATTTTCTGAAAATATTTGTGTGAGATTGGTGTTACTTCTTTCTCATGTGTTTGATAGAATTCAGTAAAAATTCTACGCCTAGAATTTTATTCATGAAAATATTTTCTTTTAAATTCGCTTCCTTTATTAGATATAAAGCAATTCAGATTTTCTGTTTCATGTACTGTCACTTGGATAAATTTCATATTTTTTCAAGGAATTTGTCCATTTCATCTATGTTGTCAAATATCTTGGCATAAATTTGTTCATAATGTGTTATTATCCTTTTAATGGCTGTAGGATTTATAATGGTAACCCGCCTTCATTCCTGATACTGGCAACTGGTGTTCCCGAGTTTCATCTTGACAAGTCTGGCTAGAGGTTTATCAATTTTGTTCATCTTTTTAAAGAATCAACTTTGGCTTTGTTAACTTTCTCTATTGTTTGCTTTCTCTTTCTGCTCTCTGTTAATTCTTCCTTTCTATGTTATTTGGGTTGTCTTTGTTCTTTTCCTCCCCCCCCCCCCACCCCCCGCCCCAGACAGGGTCTCACGCTGTCACCCAGGCTGGAGTGCTGTGGCCCAATTATAGCTCATTGCAACCTCGAACTTCTGGGCTCAAGTTATCCTCCTGCCTTGGCCTCCCAAAGTGCCAGGATTATAGGCATGAGCCACTGTGCCTGGCCTGTACTTCTTTTTCTAAGGTGAAACCTTAGTCATGGATTTTAGGCTTCTTTTCTAACATAAGCATTGAAAGCTCTTAACTTTCCTGCTAAGTTCTGCTCTAGATGCATCCTACAACTTTTAATGTATTGTATTTTCATTATCATTCACTTTGAAATATTTTCTAATTTCCTTTGTGATTTCTTCTTTGACCCATGGAGAGTGTATTGTTTAATTTCCAGGTACTTGATGTTTTCCTAGATATCTTGTTATTGATTTTAATTTAATTGTGTTGCATTGAGAGAGCTTTCTCTGTATGTAGTCTTTTTAAATTTACCGAGACTTGTTTTATGGGTCAGTCTTAGTGAATATACCATGTGCCATTGAAAAGAATGCATTCTTTTCCAGAAGAACTGCATTCTACAGTTGTTGGGGTATAGTATTCTATAAATATCCATTAAATTGAAATGTTTCATGCTATAGCTCAGATGATCTGTGTCTTGATTTACGAAATAGTTTTTGGTTTGGTTTGGTTCTATCTAATGTTGAGAGAGAGGTGTTAAAATCTCTAATTATAATTGTGGAATTATTTGTCTTCTAATTCTTTCAATTTTAACTTCATATATTACTATTTTGAAGCTCTGTTATTAGTCAGATGCACATTTGTGATTAAGTTTTTCTGAAGAATTATGCCTTTTTTTTTTTTTTTTTTAGACAGAGTCTCACTCTGTTGCCTGGGCTAGAGTGCCGTGGTGTCACCCTAGCTCACAGCAACCTCAAACTCCTGGGCTCAAGCGATCCTCCTGCCTCAGCCTCCAGAGTAGCTGGGACAGGTGTGTGCCACCAGGCCCAGCCAAAATATTTGTCTTTTTGATTCCAACATCTGGATCTTCTTGGTATTGGTCTCCATTAATTGACTCTTCTCTTGAGCAGGGGTCACGTTTTTTCATTTCTCTGTATGTCAAGTAATTTTTTATTGCATCTTGGACATTGTGGATGCTATTTTGTGGAGTCTCTGGACTTTGTAAACATTCCTCTGAAAAGCTGTTGTACTAAAGTGGGATATTAACTTGGCTGGACTCAAACTGCAAACGCTTTCTCTTAGGTAACAGTTCAATTTTTTTATACTTAGCCCCATACGTGCACGGTTCAGGGGCCCAGTCAGAGACCTGAGAAAATTTATTTGCAGAATCTGGGGCTCCCGTTCTCTGACTTTCATTTCAGGGATTCTCCCTCACTTTCCACCTTCTAATCTCTCCTCTGGTTCTTTGGCCAGAGAAAGTATACATGGTGTACATTTCCTCTTGCTCAGCCACTCTGTTAAGATGATTATAACCAGCCCTCGTTTTGTGCTGTTCCCTCCTTCCCAGTGTCAGCTCTCTTCCAGAATCTGCCTGCTTTTGCTGATCCTCCAGCCTCCATACTCTCTTACTTTGTTGATCTTCCCAGGTTGGTGGTGGTTACCTGTAGGAGGTTTGGTGTAGGGGGTACCACTCAGCCGTGCAGGAAGCGGCACTCTGGGGGGTAGAGCGAAAGCTACACGTGAAATAGTCCTCTCCATCACACATGGTGAAATTGGAGATTGTCTGATTGGAACGTGTAATTCCAGAAAAATAATCAACGTATTTCTCACAGCTGGAAATACTAAGCATGTCTGTATCTAAAGTGCATAACCTAAGATACCACTATGAAACAAAACCACAGTGAGAACAGTGACTGGTTTATAGGAAAGACGGGTGATTTTTTAAAAAGCAAAAGAGCATACCCAGTGTGGTTTTACTCATTTGCCTTACTTGGCCGACCCCCGTAGGCAGTGGCTTTTTTAATTCCTGAGAAGTAGTTTAAAATGACCCTGCAGGACCACAGACACCACCTGTTGGCTGTCTGAACGTGCTTCTGCTTGAGCATGGTGATGCTTATATTTATGAAACGTTTTATGTTTGTAAAACAAGCTGCTTTTATATTAGATGCTTTGGCTTACCAAGAAATAAAGATGTTCTTGCCTTCAAAGAGTTTGATACTAAGAAATATAAGCTTGTCTTTGCCCTAACTGGGTAAGATAAATTATAAATTAATAAAATTAATAGTATAAGAAATACCTTAAGCTGGCATATAACTGCAGTTCTAAATGAACAGCAGAGAACAGCATATAAATAAGTGCTATGAATTCACAGTAGGGAGAGATTATTGTGAACCACAGGGGGCAGGGAGGCCCTTAGAAGAGAGAGCCTCACAGGGGTCCTGGAGCAATTCAGATGGAAAGAAGGGTGTGTTTGCAGGTTGGAGGAGCAGCATGAGCACTGCTAGAGCATGTGGGTGTTGGGGGATCACATTCAAACTGTCAGTGCTTCCCATTCCGTGTGACCCCAAACCACCCGATGGTTTAACATTAAGATCTTGTAGCTTGACATTGAGGTTTGTGGTTTTTCCTTCAGTGTGTAGGGGAAACATGGACTGTGCAGATAGTGTATTTGGTATCTGGTTTAGGCAGATTTATTCCACTATTGGTTTATTCTTACAGTCAGTGTAGAACATTCAGTGAAATCAAATCTGCTTTTAATAGTGCTGTCAATTAATGTAATCTTGGAATTATGACACAAAAGTCTTGAAATCCTGGTTGGAAATATGGATTACTTTTTTCCCACCCTTTTCCCACCTATGAGGTGTTATGTATACTTTCATTGTAAACAGCATATTAAAACTTTTCAAATGTATTCTGAGTACTAAATGAGGGAAAAAAAAAAAACCAAAAGGACTAGAAAAAATAAAACATGAGGAAATGGTGTTTAATCTTAGAGTAGGAAAGGCCTTAAAAAACAAAAGACTATTTCCTTAATATATAAAAAGCTCTAACAAATCAATAAGAAAAAGATTTAAAATGTAGTAGAAAAAATCATCAGAGTATATCAACAGTCTATTAATGAAAAGGAAATAAGAAATATTTCAAAATATGGAAAAGTGCTTAATCTTGCTCGTAATAAGAGAAATGTAAATGAAAACTAGAGTGAAAGTTTTACCTGACCAGTAGGCAAAGAGCCAAGCATTTCATCACAACACCGTCTTGGGGCAACATGTTCTCTAGGGTGTTACTGGTGGGAGTGTGAGTCAACACAGTCTCTGTGGAGGGTAATTTAGCATCTACCACAATTTAAAATATGTCAACTTGGACGTGGCAGTTCCATGTCTAGATGTATGCTTGTGCCTAAATGAAGTGGCACATGTACAAGAATATTTCTTAGAATACTACTTTTTATTTTGAAACTTTTAATCTTGAAATAATTGTTTACTGACAGAGATGTCAGAGAAATAGTCGAGGGCTCCCCTGATGTCCCCTAGTGTTAACACCACGGTCAGGTCTCCTCCCTCCTCAGTCTGTGTTTGTCTTTCAGGACCTTTTTGAAGAGCACTGGCCAGTTATTTTATAGGATGCTCCTCAATTTGGGTTTGGTATTTTCTTGTGATGAGGTAGAAGTGCAAGTGTGGCAGGAAGGCAGCAGAGGGGAGGCTGTTCCTGTCACCGAGTCGGGAGTTGCATGGCGTCGATGTGCCTCGGTCCTGACCACGGCGACTGGTGGCTTAATGTGTACCTGCCTCTTTGTGCATGGTAAAGTTACTGCTTTTTTTCTTTAAAAGCATTAAGTAGGCCGGGCGAGGTGGCTCATGCCTGTAATCCTAGCACTTGGGAGGCTGAGGCGGGCGGATCGTTTGAGCTCAGGAGTTCGAGAACAGCCTGAGCAAGAGCGAGACCCTGTCTCTACTAAAACATAGAAAGACATTATCTGGCCAACTAAAAATATATAGAAAAAAAATTAGCCGGGCATGGTGGCACATGCCTGTAGTCCCAGCTACCCGGGAAGCTGAGGCAGTAGGATCGCTTGAGCCCAGGAGTTTGAGGTTGCTGTGAGCTAGGCTGACGCCACGGCACTCTAGCCCGAGCAACAGAGCAAGACTCTGTCTCAAAAAAAAAAAAAAAAAAAGCAGTAAGTATTTTGAGGGAGATACTTTAAGATTATGCAAATATTCTGTTTCTGGTAAACATCCATCAGGAATTTATACCTGCCACAATCATTCCTGTGGTGTTTTCCTGGTGGCGATTTTCCTGTTTTCCGTCATTCCTTATACATTCATTGTAATTCTGTAAGAAAGAGGTGCTGCTTCTCCCGTATTTACGTATGGGCTAGTATTTATTTGCTGGGTTACAGTTTACAGTCTGTTACTCTTATTGTTTATTTTGTTGCTCAGATTTTCCTGGATTCTGCCATTGGAGCCCCTTGGTGTTGGAGCCTGTGTCCTCCTGACACACCCCTGTCCTTTCTGAGCCCTTTGTCACTTTCTAGCACTGCAGGGTGTTCCTGGCTCATTTTATGTGTTCTCCAAAGAGTTGTGGTTCCTTTTGTTGGAGAATGGCATTCACAAGCCAAGATCCGGTCGCCAGGTAGGGTGACCAGCCTGCCCAGTTTGCCAGGACTCAGGTGTTCCCTGGGACATGGGACTTTCAAGTACTAAAGCTGGGACTGCTCTTGGACGGTCACTCCCCATAGCCTCAGAATACTCATTGCTCCTGAGTCTCGTCACTCCTTGGCCCTGTCAGCAGAGCTGGGAAATGCGTGTGTGCTCACATCCACACTTGCACGGTGGTTTCTGTAGCCAGTCTGTACATGTGCAGAAGGTCACGTGGCCACACCACTACTGCCTCTCAGTGCAGCACCACAGGGTGTACCTAGCCCCCTTGTTTGCAACTCCTTTCTCCACCAGCAATGAGTGTCATTCACTGGCCACTGTGTTTGCCTGATCTTTGTATCTACACAAAGCATTTTCAGACTTGCTAACCCATATGGTGAACACACTAACTTGAGTACAATAATTGTGTACTGTCCTTTGAAGTTAGTTTTACAACATGCAGTCAAACACCATTTTTTAGCCAGGCATGGTGGCTCACGCCTGTAATGCCAGCACTTTGAGAAGCCAAGGAGGGAGGAGGATCCCTTGAGCCCAGGAGTTTGAGGCCAGCCTGGGCAACATAGTGAGACTCCCATCTCTATAAAAAAATTAGTGGTGCAGAGTGATGCTCACCTATAATTCCAGCTACTCAGGAGGCTGAGGCAGGAAGATCCCTTGAGACTGGGAGTTTGAGACTGCAGTGAGCTATGATGACACCACTTCACTCTAGTCTGGGAAAGACCCTGACTCTAAAAAATTAAAAAAAAAAAATGCATTTTCCAAAGTGACTTAGATTGGTTCTTTCTGGGTGGTTATGTTATTTGTAATAGTTGTGCACATTTGCTACTGTTTGTGTTTTCTTTTATGTTCCTGCACACCCTGCTTGGTTTCATTGGTTTACTTTTGGGTATGAGAAACATTAGCATGGTTCTAAGGGGCAGAGATACACAAAAAGATATACTCAGGCCAGGCGCGGTGGCTCACGCCTGTAATCCTGGCGCTCTGGGAGGCCGAGGCGGGAGGATTGCTTGAGGTCAGGAGTTTGAGACCAGCCTGAGCAAGAGTGAGACCCTGTCTCAACTAAAAATAGAAAAAAATTAGCCGGGTGTGGTGGCGTGCTCCTGTAGTCCCAGGTACTTGGGAGGCTAAGGCAGGAGGATCACTTGAGCCCAGGAGTTTGAGGTTGCAGTGAGCTAGGCTGACGCCATGGCACTCTAGCCCAGGCAACAGAGCGAGAGTCTGTATCACCAAAAAAAAGAGATAGAAGTGTCATGTTCCTCTCAGCCCTGCTACGCTCTCCTATATCCCTGTTCTTTCCATTCTGTTGACACACACCTGTGCTGGTTTGAATTGTGTCCCCCCAAAAGATGAAGTCCCAACTCCACTACCTGTGAATGTGACCTTGTTTGGAAATGAGGTCTTTGTAGATGATCAAGTTAAGATGAGATCATTAGGGTGACCCCTATGCCAGTGTGACTGTTTCTTTATAAAATGGGGGCATTTGAACACAGACGTGCATAGAGGGAAGATGTCATGTAGTGAAGAGGCACAAGCCAGGCAATGCCCGAGGCTACGGAAGCTGGAGAGAGGCTGGAACGGTTCTTCCTGAGGATCCCACAGTCTCAGGAGGAACCAACCCTGCCTGCACCTGGATTACAGACCTCTGGCCTCCAGAACTTTCTGTTGTTTCAAGTCACCCAGTTAGTGGTTCTTTGTTCTAGCAGCTCTAGGAAATGAACACATGGTCTCCGTAGTTTCTGGGTTTTCCTTCCTGTGTTTCTTTTGCACAAATGAGCAGAAACATGGATATTTTCCCTTATCCCCTTCTCTTCCCTGAAGGATAGCATACAATAGATAATTCTTTAGCACTTAGGAGCAGTATGATTATTATTTTTGAGACATGGTCTCGCTCTGTCACCTAGGCTAAAGTGCAGTGGCATCATCATAGCTCACTGCAGCCTCGAACTCCTGGGCTCAAGTGATCCTCCTGCCTTGGCCTCCCACAGTGCTGGGACTACAGGCCTGAGCCACTGTGCCCACCCAGTAGCTTTATTTTTAATAACAAAAGACTAAAAATAGTTTAAACATCTACCTATTGGGCACTAAGTACTTCCCCATTACCCTGGAATATTGTGTGTTCATTAAAAAGAATAAGCAGTTGTATATGTACTAATACGGAAGGATCTCTGACACGTGTTCTTGATTAAAATATTTAAGCACAGAAGATGAAATAAAAAGTGTGTGCTGGCCATTAATCAGTCCACTCTCTCCTCCTCCTGGGAGGCCCGTTTAGAACAGGTAGTTCATACGCTTACGCTCATGTTGCTACGTCCTGGAGCCGTGCTCCCTGAAGACCTTGAATCCAGACCCCGGCCCGGAGTCTGAAATCCGGTCTTACCCCCATGAACATCTTTATGCCAGTCCTTACCGATTTCCTTTCTGAAGTCCTGCAGTACTGTAAGCAGAGGGTCCGCAGCTTCTCTCGTCTCTGAACGTGTACTCAGTGCTGTCCCTGGGAGCAGCAAGGCAGCGTGGCCGCTGGGTTCTCCTGGTGGCTGGGTGGCGCCGAGACCCTTCCCCCCTGTGCTCCAAGGGCTGGCTCTGCCTGGGCTGGGACGCTGGGTGGGGGCACCGGGATTCCAGCACCTTGGCCTAGTGTGGACTCTGGATGAAATCCTCTGAGACCAAATATTTAATTCCAGAAGAAATGCTCCAGCTTTTTTTTTTTTTTTAACTGTATGGATCAAGTGAACAGTGCACTTAGTGCACTTAGGTAGACCTAGAGGATTCAATATTTATACTGTTTGGAAACTGAGTATTTTCTGAATTGGGGTAGATGTTTTTAAGGTATTCTGCCGTAAGGTAAAGGCTAACTAGGTTCGTGTTGTTTATAAATCCAGGAATGAGCCTTAAGAATAGGCAAATTTGTATATCTTATAGGAATGTGGACATTGATATGTTAATTTTTAAAACCTTCAACCTATGTCTGGACCTTCTACATCACTGCTTCCTATATGTTACCAACTTGCAAGGAAGAATATTACCTAACAGGCAAATGCGGTTCCTTTAGGTCTGGATGTCCTGGCTGACCATGTCCTTGAAACCGTCGTGTAATGAACATCTGACCAGCGCCCGTGCCCAGGCCTGGTGCTCCCTGATCTCACCTGGGGGCGGGTGTGGGACGTGGCGTCAGAGGGCACCTGCCCACCCCTGCAGCTTTGCCCCTGAGGTTCCAGTGAGCCCAGCATCTTACAGTGACATGACCCGTGTGACGACAGGTTGCCTAAGCCACACCCTGACACAGCGGCAGCTGTACGACGTTCAGTCACTTGTCATTTCTCTTTTGAGCCAGAGCCTGACGTAGAGGAATCCGCATGGCTGGACAGACTAGTTGTGAAGAGAGTGTGATACTCCGTGTCCGATGTCTTTCTAATGCTCGTTCTTTCTGCATGCTTGTCCTTTCAGGAGAACCGGTCCTGTGTCCTCGGAGGACCGCAGTCCAGTTGGGGAGCCCCAGACGGAGCCCGGCCCGGCGCGTCGGGGCGGCGCCCCCGTACAGCACGCGGGCGGCGGCGGACGGGGCGGAGGCGCGGCACTGCATCGTTAGCCCCACCGAGACCGTGCAGGGTAGTGTGCTCGGCCGCAGCGGGTCATTGCCGGCTGGAAGGGGCGGTTTTTCTGGGGTGGCGGTGTTGACTGGGGGAGCCGCCGGCTCGCGGCAGGGCTGGGAGGGTCCTGGTCGCAAGGAGCGCTGCCCGGAGTCACGTCTCCTCCGTGCCTGTCCCGGCGAGGGCCTCCCGCTTTATCCCGGGTGTGCTGCCCCCTCTGGTGGTCGCCGGTGGATTCGCCATGTGGCGCCTTCTCTGGTGATTCCGGCACATCTGCTAACGATCAGGGGCCGGGAGCCGGGAGCTCGGTGTCGGCCGGCTTGTGGGCATGAATCCTCCGGTCGTCTTCCTGCTTCCCCCGCGAGGACAGACGAGCAGCCTTCAGAGCCCGTCCCCGAAGTGGTTCCGTTTCTGGCTTTTACGTTAGGCGACAGGAACAGAATCTTTGAAATTGAGTTAAGAGAAATGAGGTTTTCTTGATGTTTTGCTTTTGAATAAAAAATGTGGAAACCACTTTTTTTTTTTTTTTTTTTTTTGAGACAGAGTCTCACTCTGTTGCCCGGGCTAGAGTGCCGTGGCGTCCTCCTAGCTCACAGCAACCTCAAACTCCTGGGCTCAAGCAATCCTCCTGCCTCAGCCTCCCGGGTAGCTGGGACTACAGGCATGTGCCACCATGCCCGGCTAACTTTTTCTATATATATTTTTAGCTGACCAGATAATTTCTTTCTATTTTTAGTAGAGACAGGGTCTCGCTCTTGCTCAGGCTGGTCTCGAACTCCTGACCTTGAGCGATCCACCCGCCTCGGCCTCCCAGAGTGCTAGGATTACAGGCGTGAGCCACCGCGCCCGGCCAAAACCACTTTTTTGAAGAACACAATCCAGGGTCTAGTGAGAGCCAGCCCATTCTCATGCCCGCGTACTTAGGAAGTCCACCTCCAGGGTGACCCGAGGTGCGTCTGGCCTTAGCAGTGGGAGCGCTCGTCTCGTGCGCCCCTTCTGTGGAGGGAGGAGACGCTCGATTTGTTCTGCCCCTGAGACCTCCTTACCTGAGAGAGATCATTTCTGTCCCCTTCTTTCTTTTTGTTCG
Source organism: Varecia variegata (assembly GCA_028533085.1). Taxonomy (NCBI): domain Eukaryota; kingdom Metazoa; phylum Chordata; class Mammalia; order Primates; family Lemuridae; genus Varecia; species Varecia variegata. Next base: position 2,448,407 of record CM052448.1, on the reverse strand, counting down.
TTCTTCTTAAAAATGTTTAAAACGCATAACCTTAAACATTCTTTTGAATGTTACGTAGCATGTTCTTCCACAGAAATAGAAACTGAATTTTATTGGCCGCGTCTGTGATTCATTACTAGGTTCCGTTTCCAAACACGAGTTCCAGGCTGAGACAAAGAAGCTTTTGGACATTGTTGCCCGTTCCTTATACTCAGAGAAAGAGGTACGCTACCTGCTACTCGCTGCTGGTGCTAGCAGGGTTTCTGTTGGCAAAACTAATTTTATGCCATTCTGGGGAAATGCCAGACAGTATATTAGCTGTGAGGATGCATTAAACTTTGGACAGGTCCCCACCTTAAGCGTCCAGTGAGACTATTTTCTACCAAAATCTGTTTTGGGTTTTGTGGATAAATGTATCCAGATGATTCTTTGGGCCAGATGGACTCTGGGAATTAATTGAATCTTGCCAGTAATTGCAGAAGTCTCCAGATACTGGTGTGGAGCTCCACTGAGATCCATTTCTGCAGAGCTGTCGAAGTACCTGAGGCCCCTGTGTTTCCCCTTGTCGTGCCTACCTGCAGGTCTAGTTGGGGGCATCGGTGGCGGGAGGAAGAAGGTTCCCTGGTCCTGTGTGTGTAGAGCAGGAAGGGTTACACGGAGCTTTCTGAGGCAATAAAACTCAGAGGTGATAGGACATGGAAAACTGGAGGACAATCAGACCGTCGTCGTTTACATGCTGATTATTGCTGGAATGCGAAGGAGAATTCCGAAGAAGAGTAAAGCACAGAGTTCAGAGAGACTTTTGAGGAAATATTTCCAGGTGTTGTGCTGTTATGTGCTATATTCCTGGATCCCAACGCCTTCTGTTGGGGAGGTCACCCACTTACTCTCTCCTGGGTGCCGTCACTCACTTTAACTAGAAGCTCTGTTTGAGGTCAAGGTGCTTTTCAGGCCCTGAGAGGACAGTTGGGGTTGAGCCCTGTGGCCCTTTTTTCTCCGAGATCTGGTAGGGCTGGTGTTTGCTGGTCCCTACTAGGTGAAGCAAAGCCAGTGAGTCTGTTTCCGCCGAGGAGGAGAAACAGATGTCTGGTGTGTGTGTTATCCCTGTGCCAGAGCTGAGAAGGGAGTTTTCCCTCAGGGGTTCTTGTTAAAGTTAGAATTAACAAATGGACACAACTTGAGGCTCGATGGAACATCCTGAAGGGAAAGAGTAGTAGCTTACTAGGTAAAGCCCTGTGAGAAGAAGTGATGCACCATTAGTAACTTTGTGACCTGCCCAGAGGAATTGCCTTTGACTAAAACGGAGAATCTTGATGTTTAGGGAGCTTGAGTGTTCCATGGCAATTCTTGCCCTTTAACAGTTGTTGCAAATGCAGAGTCTGGCTCCTTTGTCCTCCATTCCTCTCGTTTCTGTTCCTGCAGGTGTTTATACGGGAGCTGATCTCCAATGCTAGCGATGCTTTGGAAAAACTGCGTCACAGGCTGGTGTCTGATGGCCAGACACTGCCAGAAATGGAGATTCACTTGCAGACCGACTCTGAGAAAGGCACCATCACGATCCAGGTACGGCTTCTTGTGTCCAGGCATGTGGCAGTCCAGGGCTGGCAGAGGAGACGGCGCCTGCCTTCTAGCTCCGTCTCTAGGCTCCCGCTGACGTGCTGTCTTTGCTGTTAGGAGGGCTCTGGTTTTAATTTACTGCTAAAATCGCACTCATTCATTATAGAAAATTTGGAAAACAGGTGAGCAGAAAAGAAAATTAAAATCACCATCATCCAAAGATAACTGCTAGTAACGTTTTAGCACATGTCAATGCAAGGTTTGGTGTGTGCAATTGTTAACATCGCTAAACATATTTTTAATGTACTCGTTTCATGTTTTTAAACTGTGCGTCCCCATTATAACACAGGCAGAGCAGCACTTGTGGTTGCTGTTGTGAGAATTTTAAGGTCAAAGAGTTAGAAAGGCAAAGGGGTTTCGTGAGGCAGTGGCCGTGGGGGACTTTGTGTTCCCGAGACAGCTGCCTGGGGACCTTCTGTCCCAGGGTCTCCACGTAACCGCGGGCCTGGCACAGGCCCACGTGGGTCTGAGCGTCCCTTTCTAGAACGTCAACTCGTTCCTAAGGCCATGCCAGATGGATGAGTGTGTGCGTGAGTGAGTGGATGATCGATGATCTCCGTTTTAGTTAAAGGAAGGCTGTGTGGGGTCTCAGGTTTATGTATTCCCTCTTGGGGAAAGAATTAGAATCCGGGCTGAGCCACCTTGGTGTGTGCAAGCTGTTCGTCACCAGGATTGGCTGGGGCGTGGGTTTCTTTCCTGCACTTCTCCCTGAGCTGGCCAGTGGCAGGGCGGGGGCATGGGGCTGGGATGTGCGAAGGGGCCTCCTGCACTTCCCTGCCAATTACAGCCTGGGGCCCTTGGAGTGAGTTGACAGATGGATGTGTTGGGGGCAGCGGCAGTGGGGATGTGACTTGTGGTCCCTAAGCAGAGAGGTTTGTCATGTGTCACTACTTCCTGGGATTGTTTATGTTCTAAAAAGGATTTTTGTTTGCTTTTGTCTTTTGTCATCTTTTTTTGTAAAAAACAAAAGAACAGTTCTAGATTCCCAGAAAATTTGAGCAGATAATACAAAGAGTTCTGATACACCGCTGACACTCAGTTTGCCCTAACACCTGACGTGGGTGGTCCGTTGTTACAATTAATTAACCGATATTGATACATTATTCTTATGTAAAGTGTTACTAAAGGCAGGGCTTCTGTGGGGCTCAGGTATCGTGTGCCATTCTCTCTCCCGGGCTGACACTTCAGCTTCATTGCTTTTCGTTATTTTTAGGGGATTCTTTAGGGAATAAAATATGTGGCCTTACTTTATCACTGTCTGGTTTGATTTGATATTTACCACTTCATTTATAATGTAAGAATCTTGCAACGGTATCATTCCAATGACAAAACCCTCTTTTCCTTTTGATGTCAAATATTTTGCATACACACCTGTCGTAAACCCTCGCAGATTCCTTTCAAAATCTTACATGGTGCGTTGGCTGTCAGCAAGTGATCTCTGCCAGTATTGGAAATATCTGTACTTCAACTTTATTTATTTTATTTTCTTTTTTCTTTTTTTTTTTTAAGATTTATTTATTAAAATTTAATTTCTTTTTTTTTTCTTTTTTTTCTTTCTTTTTTTTTTTTTTGCTAGGTCTCCAGCTAGAATATTTATTTTATTTTTGAGCAGATTTAAAATTTAAAGGCAGTACAAAGCGTTGCCATGTGCTACGCACCCAGCTTCCTTTATGACTAAAGTCTTACATTAGGTTAGTATGTTCCGTTGGCTACAGTTAATGAACCAGAATTCATGTGTTTTTCTTTTTTTTTTTTTATTTTTGAGACAGTATCTTTCTGTTGCCCGGGCTAGAGTGCAGTGGCGTCATCATAGCTCACAGCAACCTCAAACTTCTGGGCTTAAGCGATCCTCCTTCCTCAGTCTCCCAGAGTGCTGGGACTACCGGCGGGAGCCACCGCACCCGGCCTGTGTGTTGTTCTTAACCAGAGCTGTTCAGGTTTCCCCATTTCCCCCTGATGGCCCGTTTCTGTCCCAGGATCCCACATGACACAGTCATCATGTTTCCTTAGGCTCCTCGTGACTGTGTCTCAGACTCTCCTTGTCTTTGGTGGCCTGGGCAGCTTGGAGGACTGGCCAGGTGTGTTGTCGGCTGCCCCCACTGGGGTTTATCTGGTGTTTCTCTCATGATTAGACCCTGGGGTGTTGGCTTTGGGAGGAGGAGGGCAGAGGTGAGGACCCTTCTCATCCCATCCTGTCCAGGTCTGTGCTGTCACACGCCTCGGCACAGTAGTGTTGACCCTGACTGCGGGCTGGGGTCACGCTGAGGAGGGTCAGGGACTCGCTGGCGCACTTTTGCTCGGCGCACTTCCCTTCGCTCTCCGCCTTTTCCCTGAGAAGGGCTGGATGGTGGTGGAAGCTTACGGAGTCCGTTTATTTTATTTTGCAAAAACAGAGAGAAGTTGAAAAGACTAATAGAGTGACCACTCAGGTAACCACCATCCAGGTTAAGACATGGAACACTCTGGAACCTTCACCCCCAGCTGCCTTAGTCACAGCCCTTCCCAACACCCCCTTCTACCTGGAAATTAGCTGCTAGTCTGACTTCTGAGACAATTGTCTCCTTCCTTTTCTTCATAATTTTGCCATCTGGGTTTGTATCTGAACAGTATGTTCGTTCATTTTGCCTTTTACAGTGAGGGGGTCATAGAGGATGCATTTTCTGTGCTTTGCTTCTGTTGTTCAGTTATTGCAGTTTGAGTTGCTATGTCGTATGCTGTTGTATAAATATATCATAATTTATCTAATCTGCACATCTGGATTATTTCTGCTTTTCCACAATTACAAGTGATGTTGCAATAAGCATTTGTGTAAGTTGCTCCGAACGTTCAAGGGTGGGAGTTTCTGTCGGACCCATACCTAGGAGTAGAGTTACTAGACGGCAGGGTTGGGGCAGGGAGTGCTCTGCCGCGGGGCATCGCTGACGTGTGCTCTCAGAGGCTGTCAGGGTGCACTCTTGTTCAGCCCCATCCTCACCCACACTTGGTGTCACCAGACTTGTCCTTTTGGCCAGGGCAGGGCATGAGTGATGGCGGACCCCTCTGCTTGTGGTCTGCATTTCCTGGGTTACAGATGTGGTTAAGCATTTTTCATTTTGCCTCCTGCCTCTACTGAGTGAGCTCTGCTTACCTGCTCAGGATGTCTCTGTCAGGTATTGGAGCACATGAATGACATGTGCCTGTGGCAACACTTGGTCTTGTCAGACTTTTTAATTTTAGCCATTCTAGTGGGTGTGCAGTACCTTCTCCTTGTGGTTTTAATTTGCATTTCCCTAATGATTAGTGGTGTGGAGCATCTTTTCATGTGCTTATCAGCCATGTGGTGAAATGTCTTGGTGAAATGTCTATTCAGATCTTTTGCTCATTTTTAATCAAGTTGTTTGTATTCTTATTATTGAATTATAAGAGTTCTGTATATATTCTAGATAAGTCCTTATCAGATACACATTCTGCAAATATTTTCTCCCAGTCTGTGGCTTGCCTTTTTATTGTCTTGGGTGGTATCTTTTGAAGAGCAAAATTTTTTAATTTTAATGAAGTAAAGTTTATCCGTTATTTCTTAAATGCTTCATTCTTTTACTGATCTGTCTAGAAATCTTTGTATATTCCGGAGTCATAAAAATTTTCCCCTGTGCTTTCTTTCATAGTTTTATCTCTCATATCTATGATCCATTTCAAGTTAGTTTTGTGTATGGTGTGAGTAGGGGTTAAGATTTATTTTTTGCATATGGCTATCCAGTTGTTTCAGCACTGTTTAAAGACTTATAATCCCCATCCCCACTGAATTATCTTAGAATTGTCAAAAATCAATTTACATACTTCCTGTGTGGCTCTGTTTCTGGACTCTGTTTGGTTCCTTTGATCTGTGTGTCCATCCTTAAATGCCCATGTCACACTGTCTTAATTACTGTGGCTTTATAGTAAGTCTTAAAATTAGGTAGTATAAGTTCACTGACTTTGTTGTTTTTCAAAATATTCTAGGTTCTTTGTATTTCCATATAAATTTTAGAATCAGCTTGTCATTTTCTGCAAAACCTTGAGGATTTAGATTGGGATTGCAATGAATCTGTAGATCACTTTGGGAAAAAACCAAAATAAGTTGAAAATAGTAACTTTTAGATGTGTTTTCTCCTTTGTATCAGCCTAACAGTAACCTTTTCCTTAGGATTCTATTTAAATTTCTTCCTTTCCTTTCCTCCCTTCCTTCCTTTTCTTTCCTTTCTTTCCTTCCTTCCTTTCCTTCCTTTCTTTCCTTTCTTTCCTTCCTTCTTTCTCTGCCTTCCTTTCCTTTCTTTCGTCTTGCTCTGTGGCCCAGGCTGGAATGGAGTGGTGCAACCATAGCTCACTGCAGCCTCAAACTCTGTTGCTCTGTGTCCCAGTCTGTTCAGGCTGCTGTAACAGAGCACCGTAGACTGTTACTTACAAACAGCAGAGATGTAGTGCTCACGGCTCTGAAGGCTGGGAGGTACAAGCTTGAGGGGCCAGCAGATTTGGTGTCCGGTGAGGATGGCTCCTCATAGATGGTGCTTTCTGGGTGCCCTCACGTGGCAGCAGAGGCGAACAGCCTCCCTCAAGCCTCTTTTACAAGGGCCTTAATCCCAGTCATGAGGGTGGGGGTCTCAAGACCTTACCACCTCCCAGAGGTCCCACCGTTTCATACCATCACCCTGGGAGTTAGCTTCCAACTTACAAATTTAGGAGAGCACCAGTGTTGAGGCCGCAGCAGCCAGCCAGCCACAGGATGGGCAGATCTGAGGCTCTCAAGTGAGAGCTACACCTGCTCCCGGGGAGGTGCTGCCTCCCCGTCCTCCGTGGCGATGGGGTTGGGCCGTCCCTGTGTCGCCCGCAGAGTGTACTCTTCATACCTGCTTCCTGTAGTTTGTATTTTTTCTCTCTCTCTCTTTTTTTTTTTTTTTTTTTTGAGGCAAGATCTTGCTCTGTGGCCCAGGCCGGAGTTCAGGGTTGCCATCATAGCTCACTGCAACCTCCGACTCCTGGGCTCAAAGGATCTTCCCACCTCAGCCCCCGAGACTGCTGGGGTTACAGGTGTGAGCCACCGCGCCCGGCCTGTATTCTCTTAAATCAGATTGTCCTGCTGGATCAGTAGAGCCACCAAAGGAGGAAATAGCTGTTCTAAAGAGCCAAAGGCAAGGAGAAGACATTGACAAGGCAAAATCGTGGTGACAGAAGAGTCGTAGCTTTGCCTCCAAGTTGCTGACTTAATATGTTCTTCTCAGATGGTTTTCAGTAATCCAGGAAACTTTCTGCTCTGGTGAGGCCAGGCTGAGGTGACTACAGTGAGTCTTTTCTGATCAGCGTGTGGCGTCACTTCACCGGGCCCCATCTGGCCAGTGTCGTTGATGCTGTCTGAGCCCCCGGGACCACCTGTTCGCTTCAACCCGCTTCCCCGGTGCCATTGCTCTGGCACTTAGAGTGTCTTTCTCCTCAGGACACTGGCATCGGGATGACACAGGAAGAGCTAGTGTCCAACCTGGGAACAATCGCCAGATCAGGGTCAAAGGTAAGCACAGGCCCACCGTGTTCCTGTCCCTTGGTGTGTGAGGATCCTTCCTGTAAGGGTGCCCTGGGTGCCGGATTAAATGAGAACATCGTCGGGTGTGCGCCACGTGGCAGGCACTGCGGGAACAGTTTCTGACAGCGCAGCCAACCCTTAGTGTCCCTGGGTGGGGGGCGGGTTAGTTCCAGGACCTCCCGCAGATGCCAAAATCCGGGATGCTCCCAAGTCCCTGATGTAAATGGTGTGGCATGTCACATGCACGGCCCCCATGTGCTTTAAATCATCTCTGGTTACTTGTGATACCTAACGCAATGTAAATGCCATGTAAATACTTGTCATACTGTAGTTTTTTTAATTTTTTTTTTAATTTTTATTTTTCCTGAGTATTTTCGATCCTTGGTTGGCTGAATCCACAGGTGTGGAACCTGAGAATATGGAGAGCCAGCTGTGTTTCGTTTTAGCCTCACAGGGACCTCTGACGTGGTTGGTGTTATTAGTATTTCCTTTTTTTTTTTTTTTTGAGACAGAGTCTCGCTCTGTTGCCCGGGCTAGAGTGAGTGCCGTGGCATCAGCCTAGCTCACAGCAACCTCAAACTCCCGGGCTTAAGTGATCCTCCTGCCTCAGCCTCCCGAGTAGCTGGGACTACAGGCATGCGCCACCCTGCCCGGCTAATTTTTTCTATGTATATTTTTAGTTGGCCAGATAATTTCTTTCTATTTTTAGTAGAGACGGGGGTCTCGCTCTTGCTCAGGCTGGTCTCAAACTCCTGACCTCGAGCAATCCACCCGCCTCGGCCTCCCAGAGTGCTAGGATTACAGGCGTGAGCCATCCATTTTATAGATGGGGAGGTTGGTTCTGCCATAGCTAGAAGCTGGTGACCATAGCTGCGAGGCTGTCGGTGTTGCCATTCTGCCTCCCAATGCTTCTCTGCAACGTCCTTCTCCAGTGAGTCCCTGTGCCGAGTGGGCTTGGCGCAGAGAGGGCCAGCGGAGATGTCTCCTCCTTCGAGACAGCACCATTGACGGGAATGAGCTGGGCCACACCGTCTGTGGGTTTGGTGGCTCTTACCAGCACTGCCGTGTGACTTGGCTGCCTACAGTGGGAAGATGCGTGTCGGCTGAGGTTTCCTCCGCTGCAGCGTCTGCTTGCCTGGGACGAAGCCCGGTGGCCTCGGCCGCCCTGGTGCCTCTCCTTTATCTCTGTCAGCCTGCACGACCCCTGCGTGGCACTTGAGCCAAATGCTTGATGATAGTGTGAATGTTGATCCAAAGTGATTCACAGAAACTTCTACTTTTAAAAAACTACCATAACTGTGACTTCCCGCGCATTAGGATTTTTGTTGTATTTCTACCAAGGGTAGTCTGTGCTGTCCCATACAGGAGCCACTAGCTACATGTGGCTGTTTCAATGTAAATGCACTAAAATTAAACGTAAAGTGTAGTTTCTCAGTCGCACCAGCCACGTCCAGGTGCTCAGCAGCTGCCACGCTGGGCCTGGCAGATGCACAGTGTTTCCCGAGTTGTAGAACGTTCTGGGTCCTGTTGTTCAGTATTGGCCACAGCCATGGTGCATGCATTTTACTTCTTTTTTTTTGACTCAGTGTCTCACTCTGTCACCCAGGCTGGAGTGCAGTGGTGTCATCCTAGCTCACTGCAACTTCAAACTCCTGGGCTCAAGCAATCCTCTTGCCTTGGCCTCAAGAGTAGCTGAGACTACAGGTGCCACCACATCCAGCCAATTCTAATTTTACTAGAAACGAGGTCTTGCTCTTCGTCAGGCTGGTCTTGAACTCCTGGGCTCAAGCAATCCTCCCGCCTTGGCCTCCCAGAGTGCTGGGATTATAGGCGTGAGCCACCGCGCCCAGCCTTGATTTTCGACCCAAGGAACTTTGGCATTAACATTGAATGAGAATGATGAGGTGCTGTGTAGTCCGGTACAGCAGCACGTGCTTGGTTTGTGCTCTTGGCCCACAAAGCTTAGAATCCGGGAGACTTTATGCAGGAGACCAATTTGGGGGCCCCTCCTCCTCCCCCTGTGACCTGCAGGGTCTGTGGCACCCAGGAAGCCCAGCCTCGCCTTTCTGCAGGGTGGGGGCTTATCCAAGCCGCCTCTTTCCCCACCCCTGGGTGTGACCTGCAGGCCTCCACTTGTCTGAGACAGGCAGAAATTGTGGGCTTTGAACATGGAGTTGAATATCGACCTGTCGCCAGTGGTCTTGGGCAAGCGCTTTGCCTCTCTGGGACTTGGCTCTTTATGTGTGAAACGGGTGGGAAGTACTCAACGTGGCTGGTTTGAGGATTAAATGAGATCTTGGCGGGCGCTAGAGGAACATACGCAGGAAGTTGCGAGTGTCAGCTCTGGGGGAAGACGGCGCCCTCCCTCTGACCAGCCTGTGCCCCCGCAGGCCTTTCTGGAAGCGCTGCAGAACCAGGCCGAGGCCAGCAGCAAGATCATCGGCCAGTTCGGGGTGGGTTTCTACTCGGCCTTCATGGTGGCCGACAGAGTCGAGGTCTATTCCCGCTCGGCGGCCCCGGGGAGCCCCGGGTACCAGTGGCTTTCAGACGGGTGAGTAAGGAGAAGCCCCACCTCACACAGGAGTGTCCCTGTCCCCTGACTGGGGCACTTGCAGCTTGGACTTGAGCTGAAGCAGTCAGCGTGGAGTTTGGAAAGTTAGATTCTCCTCAGAAAATGCAAATGAGCATTTTGTGGGCTTTTTACATGAAATCTGACTCTCCCACTTTGGAAAGCCAGTCACTTTTGTGGCTCCAAATGGCCGTGGCGTCTCCGTGGTCCCGCGCGGTTGGCCCCATCACTGTGCTCTGGGGTGTGGGGCCTGGCCCAGACTGAGCTCCTTCCTCAGTGCTCTGGCATCAGCACCGGCCTTTCTCCCGGTGGCCCCTGCTTGGGGGCGGCCCCCTCTGGGAGCGCCTTCTGGTTCCTCCCTGACCCCGCACTTTCCCAGTGTGGCCTCGCGGCTGCCCCACCCTACAGAGTGGGAGTCTGCCCAGAGCCTCCTCCCGCGCCCGCCGGGCTTCTCTCTCCAAGTCGCCTGTTTTTTCTCTGGTGTGCGCTGGGGCCGTGTCTTATGAGTTGACTAGGTGGAGTTTCCAAAAAAACTTGAGACCCCATTTGAGGAGCATGACACCTTAGCCAGATGCCAGCATGTTCTAGTAGCTTCAGAGCTGCATTTCTGCATCGCACTTTCCTGGTGTGTCTGGCAGCGCAGCCAGGAGAGGAGGCCTGGCCCAAGCACGGCGTGGCTGTGGCTCTGTCGCAGCCAGGGGTTTCCGTCGAGTTCCACGGAAGCAGTGCTCAGAGTGCGTGTGGGCCAGGGTGTCCGCAAGGCCCCGCGAGTGCCTCCCTCTCCCTGTGCTTCTGCAGCGGTTTTCTGCTCTTCTCAGGGGTCGCTTGGCCTCTGCCAGAAGTGCAGAAACAACGCAGGGACCGGCCTTTGCTCCCCTCAGGTGTCCGGCACGGATTTGGAGCCGGGCCAGGCCCCACCAGCACCCCGGGCCTGCTCTCGGGTAACAAGCCCAGGACGTCCTCCTGGAGGGTGGACGCAGGGTCCGCAGTTCTGACATCTGTCCAGGGGTCTGAGGGGCTCTGCCAGGGCCAGGGAGCTGGCTTTCTGCCCGTGGGTTTGGGCTTCGCTTGTGTAGGAGGGAAAGTGGGCGCATGTGCCGTGCAGGGTTTTGTGAGCAGCGACGTGTGGAACTGGCTCTTCCTTTCCCCCATGTGTCTTAGCTCTGGCGTGTTTGAAATCGCTGAAGCTTCAGGAGTTAGAACCGGAACGAAAATCATCATCCACCTCAAATCCGACTGCAGAGAGTTTGCCAGCGAGGCCCGGGTTCGAGGTGAGTGGGGGCGCTTACTGCGCAAGGCAGGCTCCTGCTGGACAAGGGCGCCGGGCGGAGCTGGGAAGGGCTGGGCCCAGGGTTGGCCGCCAGGCCCGGGAAGGACGGAACTGCTGGTCTGAGTGCGAGTTGTGCGGGAAGGCGAGCCTGGCTGGCTTGTTCTCTCCTCCCTCCCTCTGCGTGGCTTGAGCCTCAGAGAACCCGGCGGGTTTGGCGCAGTCCTGTTGTAGGACACTGGCGGCCCTCCTGCCCGGCCTGAGCCTGAGGGGGACGGTGCTTCTGGTGTGGTTTTTCCCGTGTCCCGCCGAGCCCTTCGCAGCGGCCACTGCTGGCCTAGAAAGCCACGTTCCTGCTGCTGGCGTCGCGCTGCACGGCAGGCTGGGCCTCTTTCTGTCCAGGTCCTGCTGCTGCCCAGCACGCGACCGGGAGGGGAGGGCAGGTGTCCCTGCTGCGCCTTGGCTTGTGCACCTGTGAAACGGGCACAGCACAGAGGGCCCTTCCCTGCGTGTGCTCAGGCTGAGAAGCTTCGTGGATTCAGTGTTTTTCTCTTCTGTCTCTTGCAGATGTGGTAACAAAGTACAGCAACTTCGTCAGCTTCCCCCTGTACCTGAACGGAAGGCGCATCAACACCTTGCAGGTGAGGCCCGGGGCTCCCTGAGAGGCTGGGTCATTCGTGGAGACAAGTCCATGCGTTTCAGGGCTGGAGGGGCAGAGGTGGGGAGATGAGAGCTGGGGTGCAGGCAGGGTCCTCAGCCCCGCCACACCCTGGTCCACCTGGGTCTCAGTGGTGTCTGGTGTGGTCACAGGGTTGTACGGCCACCATCCCGGCCAATTCCAGAACATTTCCATCACCCCCGAAAGCAACTGTGCCTGTTGTCAGTCACATGCCTTCAGCCTCCCCCAGCCCTGGGCAGCCACGTCTGCTTTCTGTTTGTTCATTTGCCTATTCTGGATGTTTCTTGTAAATGGCATCACACCACATGTGGTCTTTTGTGGCTGACTTTTCTCACATGGTTCAGCCACGGTGCAGTGTCGGTGCTGTTCCTTTTCGTGGCTGAGGAATATTCCGTGTCTGGAAGTCTACGTTGTCGTCTACAGCTGTTGGTGACCAGCATTGGTTCTCATGGGCTCCTCTTGACACAGTGTCGGGGGGGCGCCTACTCCAGAGCCTTTTGTGTGTCTCCTGCACTGGAGGGGCTGGGGAGTCTGCACCTGAGACCACCACCTGTCTGTCCCAGGAGGCCAGTCCAGGGGCGAGGGCACCACTCGCTCAACTCCGCAGTTGTTGAGGAGACATGTTTGCAACATGACACCTCCATCCATCTCCGTTTCCAGGCTCTCTGGATGATGGACCCCAAGGACATCGGCGAGTGGCAGCACGAGGAATTCTACCGCTACATTGCTCAAGCTTATGACAAGCCCCGCTACACCCTGCACTACCGGACAGATGCGCCACTCAACATCCGGAGCATCTTCTACGTGCCAGACACGGTGAGGCACAGCCTGGCCCTGGCACGGCCTGCAGAGTGACTCTGCTGCCCCTGGAGCGGGGATCCCGTGGCCACAGTGGTTTTGGCAGCGACAAGCACTTTCCCCAAATGGCAACAGCTTTGCAGACATGTCACACAATTAACTTTGCAGCATTAGAGCACAAGAAAACCAGATGCCTCTGGATGGATGAATGCAGGTTTTCACTCTCGCACGGGTCACACAGCCAGGGGATGTTTTGTCTGGTGTCTTTCAGCACAGGGCCGGGCGCTGGGCCTGGTGGACCAACATGCTGGCCTGATGCTGGGGGACCGGCCCTCTGGGCAGCTCAGTGCCCATCCAGGCAGCGCCTTGCAGAGTGCTGTGGCGGAGAGGGCCTGTGGCCAGCCGCTGCGCCGGGGCACTCTGGGCTCCCTGAGCCCCTGACTCATGGCTCCCGTCAGCGCGTTACAGCTCCAGCAAATCCTGCAGCGAAGAGACCTGTTCAGGGCATAAAACTCAGCCTGTCCTGCCTTTATCTGCCTGGAACCTTCCTAACGTCCCACATTTGTCAACATCCATCGTGGAGCGAGCTGAGTGAGGGCCTCCCCACCTCACGTCCAGACGGGAGCGTCGGCACCTCCCAGGCCCCAGCCAGGGCCCCCGAGTCAGAGCCCGAATTTTAAGATCCCGCGTGATGGTGGAGTTAAGTTTGTGAACCGTGACGTAGAGCGGGCGGGAGCGGACGCTTTCCGTGAGGGCCAGAGAGTAACTAGTCCTGGCTTTGGGGTGACGCGGTCTCTGCCGCTGTGGTGAGGGACACTCCACACACGGACCAACACAGAAGAGCGGGGCCGTGTCCTATTAGCTGTGTAGATACTGAAACTTAAATTTCATATCTTTTCCATAGATCATGAAATACTCCTTTTTACATTTTTTCTTCAACCACTTCCAAATATAAAAACCATTCTCAGGCCATGCAGAGATAGGCTGTGGCTGTCCGCTGACCCGACCCGTAGCAAGGTTTCACTCCGGTCGGGAGGACACGCAAGTCTTCGTCTTCTGTGTCTTCCGTCGGGGGTACAGATTGGGGACTGGGGAGGGTGGCGGCTGCCCAGAGGAGGCTGCCCCACCCCTGCAGAACCTTGGGGTTGGGGGGATCCTCCCTGCATTTAGAGCAGCGTGGGTGGAGGTGGGTTCCGCGAGGACACCCTCCTCTGGCCTTTTCGTCCTCTGGGTTCATCATACCCACCCCCTGCCCGGCCCAGGACAGTGTGGGAAGGGCTGGCTCTCTGGGGTCCTGCCTTCAGCGTCTGCCTCCTCGTGGCTGAGGTGGATTCCGCCGTTGCTGCCTGACACTGTCCTTTCCTCGCCCCTAGAAGCCATCCATGTTTGACGTGAGCCGGGAGCTGGGCTCCAGTGTCGCCTTATACAGCCGCAAAGTCCTCATCCAGACCAAGGCCACGGACATCCTGCCCAAGTGGCTGCGCTTCCTCCGAGGTACGGTGGCCTGGCGCCCGCGCTCAGTGTGGGCTGGAGCCCTGGGCCTGTGAGTGACCTGTGTGGCCCAGTGCTGCCGATCTCACTCTCAGCCTGTCTTTAGTGCGTGTGGTCGGGACAAGCGGCTGCAGTGCCACAGAGCCGGCCCCAGTGTGGCCTGGTGACCGAGCAGCTTGTGGGGAGCAGCTCGGGCCTCCTGGGAGGCTTTCTAGTTTGACTTGGGGGGAGCAGAGGGGTGTTTAAATTGAGGTCTTTTGGTATTAAGAAATACTACCTGGGTTTCAGATTTGTGCATGAATTGTGTTAAATTTGGGTGAGATTGTAGTTTAATAAAAAATTCAGCTTTTAAGCTTTTGTATCATTTTTAGCACACAAGGGTGCAAACTATCCACAACATAGTTACGATTTTTAACATACAGTGCAGGATATCGTTTTCCCAGTGTCGGGTGGATCCTGATGCCATAGATGCTGTCCCCTGGCTAAGGCTGGCCTGGCTTGCCGGCCCGCTGCTCACGTCCCCAAGTCCTGCAGCTCGGGAGGTCTCCCCGGTCCCGTCCTTCCTGCTGCCGTCTCACCTCATGGTAGATTTGAGGCCAGGCTGCGGGGACGACGGGCCAGTTGTCCTGGAGGACTTGGGTTGGGGGGAGAGCCCTGACCTGCCGCGTGTCTCAGGTGTGGTGGACAGCGAGGACATTCCCTTGAACCTCAGCCGGGAGCTCCTGCAGGAGAGCGCGCTCATCAGGTGAGCTCAGGGAGGGCAGGGGGCTGGGGTCCCGCTGGTCCCTCGTGGGCTTCTTTGCCACCAGAGGGCCCAGGGCGGGACTCCAGGAGCTGAGAGCAGACGGTAGAGCTGGGAAACCAAGCCTGGGGGTTGGGGTCCCTGGGAGCTTCCGGGTTCCCCAGGCCCAGCCTCTGGGGCGTCCCTGGAGCAGCGCAGTCTACATCCAGAGGAATTTGGGGGTGGCCGGTCACCACCACGCTGGAGTCCAGAAACGGGAGGGCTGCGGAGTCAGCCTGGGCCAGCCTGGCCCCCCCGGCTCGGGGCTTGCAGCAGGCTGGGCCGTGTGCAGAGGGGGGACCCCTGGTGTGCCGGCTCGGGGTCCTCCAACAGCGTCTTTACTCCCCCACTCTGGTTCCAGGCTCACCAAATAATCTTTATTAGGCACTTACTGACTTTGTTCCCTAGTGCAAGTAATGTTTGCTTACTAGAGGACATACAAGTCACCTATAATCCAACCTAGAATTAACCGCTGTTTACGGCTTAGAGTGTAGCAGATTGACAGCCAGGTAGCGGCAGGTTTCAGAGTTAACATGTGGGATGAGAATTAAATTGGAAATGATATACCTTTGGAAATCTGTGAATTGCCCATAAAGTACAGTGTGCAGTATCAACATGCCCCCTTGAAGTCTCACGTGAGCTCGTGGTCAGTTCGACAGCCAGTTCTCTCGCGTCGTTGGGACGGGTGCTCCTTCCTAGGTGGAGGCTGGGGCTTGGTAGTTGGGTTAGGGTGATGGTGTGGGGGTGGTGAGATGCCCTTGCTGTGCAGAGGCGCTGAGAGAATTACAGTCTGGCGCTGTATTTCTCCCAGAGAATTCCCTGGCGCTGAGAGAATTACAGTCTCTCTCATCTCGTGGCCCTCGGGCGCAGCTGGTCCAGGGAGGTGGTGGGCAGGGCCCTGCCTGCCTGGGGCCTCGCGCCGCTGTGTGGCTCCTGCCTGCCCCACCCTCAGAGGCAGAGAGCCACGTAGATTTTAAAAAAAATTTTTAACATCATTGAATTCATATTATTTATGCTATTTTGTTTGCTTTTTTTCTACCTAATAGCTTATTTGGAGCACTTTCCATTGTCATTAGTTTTTTTTGTTTGTTTGAGACAGGATCTGGCTCTGTTACCCAGGCTAGAGTGTGGTGGTGTCTTCATAACTCACCGCAACCTTGAACTTCTGGGCTCAAGCAATCCTCCTGTCTCAGCCTCCCGGGTAGCTGGGATTACAGGCACATGCCACCATGCATCACTAGTTTTTAAAATTTTTTGTAGGGACAGGGTCTTGCTATGTTGTTCAGCCTGTTCTTGAACTCCTGGCCTCAAGTGATCCTCTGGCCTCAGCTTCCCAGGGTGCTGGGATTATAGGTGTGAGCCACGGCGCCCGGCCCAAGATGGGGTTTTTAAACAGCCGCACCGTATTCCAGTGCCGGATTTTAACCTGTGTTCTTCCGTTGAGCACCAGGGTTCATAATGTTTCATGTACCACAGTGACAATCTTGGCCCGTAAGTCTCGGTACGCTCGCGATTGTTTCCCGAAGTGTAATTCCCAGAGTTGGAGAAACCAGCTCACGGGTGGACGCGTTTTCCACGCGGGGGTCTTTGTTGCTGGCCAGTCCTCGGCGAGGGGTGTCAGCTCACCCGGCTGCCTCCAGGGTGCGCGTCCCACGTGCCGCCTCCTGCCGGGCAGTCGCCCAGGGTTTCCCTTTCTTCCTGCTTAGGCTGCCTCAGTTTGGCCAGAAACGGTTGTTTTCATTTCTTTGACTATTAGTGGGGCTGAGCACTTACTCATATCTTTCTGGTCATTTGTGTTCAGTAGAAGTTGCTTGTTTGTGTTAAATGAATTTCTGTTCTGTAGGAAACTCCGGGATGTTTTACAGAAGAGGCTAATAAAATTCTTCGTTGACCAGAGTAAGAAAGACGCTGAGAAATATGCCAAGTTTTTTGAAGATTACGGCTTGTTCATGCGGGAGGGCATCGTGACCACTGCCGAGCAGGAGGTCAAGGTAGGGGCTGGGTTTCCAGGCCTTTCTTTCGGTCCTTGGCTCTGGGGCTGTGGAGGACGCTGGCGGAGGTGTCCCTGGACGTGACAGTGCTGCAGCCAGGCAGCCAGGCAGCCAGGCAGCCAGGCCGCCGCTGCTGGGCGGGAAACCAGGTTGGGCCCTGCCGGGTTCCAGGCACGTCCTCACCCTTGTCCTGCAGGTGCCCTCCTGCTCGTCACCGGGGGCGGGGGTGGGGGGGCGAGCCTCGCTCCCTCTGACGCCCCAGCCCTCGGAGTGGGCAGGAAGGGGGTACACACTGTCTCCTCGCAGAGGATGCTGTGGGGCTTGAAGGGGGGCGGTTACAGACAGGCAGGGCGGGCCGCGGTGTCTGACTTCCTGGGGTGGGGAAGGCAAGACCTTGCTGTGCCTAAAAAGGAGAGGTTCTTGCTATACCAGGCAGAAACCCCATAATACCATAACATTGGGGCCAGTGGTTCAGTTAATCGAACAACTGATTGCTGAAAAATGATAATGTTCATTCCATAAACATTTTTTGGCCATTTTTTATATACCATAAAGTTTATAAATTACAGTCTTTTAGGGCCAGGCAAGGTGGCGCACACCTGTAATCCCAGCACTTTGGGAGGCTGAGGCAGGAGGATGGCTTGAGGCCAGGAGTTTGAAGTTGCTGTGAGCTAGGCCGACGCCACTGCACTCTATCCAGGGTTACAGAGCAAGACCCTGTCTTAAAAAAACAAAAAAATTTT
The DNA here is from genome assembly GCA_028533085.1 of Varecia variegata. Lineage (NCBI taxonomy): Eukaryota > Metazoa > Chordata > Mammalia > Primates > Lemuridae > Varecia > Varecia variegata. Next base: position 2,430,962 of record CM052448.1, on the reverse strand, counting down.
ATCGTTTTAAATTGTACAGTGTAGCAACAGTCAGTACATTCACAGAGTTGTGTAACGTCCCGACCGTCTAATTCTGGAACATTTTCACCCCCAGAAGGAGCCTGCCCCACAAGCAGTCCCTCGAGGTGCTGGTATCCACTGTCTGGTGGGGATGGAGGGTGACCACAGGTGTGGGGTCCTGAGGAGGAGGAGGGTGGAGGCGGGGCTCGGAGGAAGGCTTCCGGGCCGGCTCTCCCGCTGGGCCCTGGTCCTGCCTCCTGGTTGTCAACAGACCTCAGTGCCTTCCGGCGCAGGCTGGCTTAAACTCTGCACTCGCTCTTGCCCGCCTTAGCTGTGGTTAGCAGCACCGAGGTGGTGCTCGCTGCGTGCCACAGACCTTCCCGAGTGCCGTGTGGTGTCCACTCACGTGGAGCAAGTGTGTTTGCTAAGGAGCGTCGTGGCCGTGGAGTGCAGATCTTAGCGTGTGGACGTGGACCAGGTCTTGCCGGGCTGGTCCCAAACCCGTGTTTGCCCCGCTCTCCGCTTGCCTCTGTCCACCTGCAATCCCAGTCTCGTCACTCTCCTACCCCTGGGCGTCCGCCATGCCCTTTCCCCACGTCCCTGCATTCCCCACCCCTCTTCTGTCTGACTCAGCGGTGACAGTGGCTTAGGTGAGGCACTGTCAGGCTCCCAGCTTGCTGTTGCTCCTGCGTCCTTCCCACGCAGCTCCCACCCGAGCACATACAGGCTCCGGCAGTCACATCTGTCAGCGCTCAGGGGCTTGTCCTCTTCGCCTAAGGGCCCTTCTCCAAGTCCCACTCCCACCCCACCAGCTGGAGCTCGTCCCCGCCACACCTGGCTGTGGGGAAGGCTGGGAAACGTGGACTTCGCGTCCGTGTCCATGTGCCCACCTGGGGCAGGGTCTGTCGGGGTGGGGTCTGGCCACTCCGGAGACGTGTGCACGGCTTGCCCAGAGAGCCCCTGGGCCCCCGTAGCGCCTGAGCTGGGGCCTGTGGGCAGAGCAAGCCCTGTCTCAGACACCAGCCAAGAGCCCACGACAGCCCCCAGGAGCCTGAGCCAGCCCAGAGAGCCGGGAAGCGTCGGCTTCAGAAGGCCCATGCCCGGCAGGTCAGGAGTGTTCTCAGTGTGGACCTGGAGCACGCAGTGACCTGCCCTTGTCTGTCCCCAGGAGGACATAGCAAAGCTGCTGCGCTACGAGTCCTCGGCACTGCCTGCCGGGCAGCTGACCAGCCTCGGGGACTACGCCGGCCGCATGCGGGCTGGCACCCGCAACATCTACTACCTGTGTGCCCCCAGCCGGCACCTGGCCGAGCACTCGCCCTACTTCGAGGCCATGAAGCAGAAGGACACGGAGGTGGGTGAGCGACGGAAGGTGGGGCCGGCTCCCCGAGGCCACACGGCTGCCACCTGGCCAGGGCGCCCCACACTTGGCTTTCCCATGACGCCAGGTTAGAAGACAAGGCAGGGTCTGAGCTCTCTGGGGAGGGTCTTGAACTTCTCAGCTCTGTGTTTGGTGGAAAATGGCTGCACGTGCCCAAGACCCAGGAGGGCTGCGAGGTGGGTCAGAGTCGGGGAACAGGAGCCCTGGCCGTCTGCCATCTGGTTGCATTTCTCACCAAGTCCCTCGTGAATTTCTCTGCGAGTGGCGCGTTGGCACGGCCAGGGCAGCCGGAGCCTCCCTCAGAGCCATCTGCTGAGGCCCGGGAGCCCCAGCGGCCCCGTGGGGTCCCCCAGCCCCCGCACCCCACACCCTCTCGTCCTCTCTTCACGGGCAGAGACCCATGCAGGCCTGACGGGCGTTCTTGGACGTGCGCAGGTCCTCTTTTGCTACGAGCAGTTTGATGAGCTGACCTTGCTGCACCTGCGTGAGTTTGACAAGAAGAAACTGATCTCCGTGGAGACGGACATCGTCGTCGAGCACTACAAGGAGGAGGAGTTTGAGGACGGGTCCCCAGGTCGGCTGCCTCCTGCTCTCCAGGCACAGGGCCAGCGAGGGTGGGGCTGGGGCCTGTGTTCATGTCCTGCAGGGTGTCCGCTGTGTTGCAGCTGTGGGTCTGCACAGGGTTTTCTCTCAGCTCATCTGGGGTCACCAACCTATGAAGGAAGCTGTTTGGGAACATCTTAGTGATGCATGGACAGCGTCTCCCTGTGTAGATCCAGGGTCTCCAACGCTCCTTCCACGGTGGGGCCTTAGAGTTGACTAAGCTTCCTGAGGGAGTCGGAGTTGTGTTTCCAAAGCCCTGACAAAATTATATGAGCCACAGGCAGCCAGACTTGTCCTTCCTGAGGTTTTAGGAAGGCGCGTCTGTCTGTCGTGGCGGGTGGGAGGCAGGAGCTGGCAGGACACTGCACTCGGGGCCCTGAGGGAGCCCGCGGAGCGGGGGCCGTGGTGATGGCCGAGCTCACTCCTGCCGCCCTCTGTAGCCGGCGAGTGCCTGTCCGAGAAGGAGACGGAGGAGCTCATGGCCTGGATGAGAAACGTGCTGGGGTCGCGCGTCACAAACGTGAAGGTGAGGCCTTCCCGGGACGAGCCGCCGTCTGGCTGCCATGGCCCTCGGTGCACACAGCAGGCCGGCCGGGCTGCCGCCTTCCAGTTCCTGGCCTGGTGGGTCCACCCCGAGGGTCCCTGCTCCTGCACGCACGTCACCGTGTGCTGCCCAGGAGTGCCGCTGAGGCCAGAAGGCAGAGTCTGCCTCCGTTTTCCCTGATGCGGAGCAGGTGGAGCCGAGAGGCTGGAAGGAGCAGTCTCGGGCCAGGTGGGTGGGAGCAGAGGAGCCCAGCAGGCCACCCCGGGGCCATCCTGGTTCAGGCCCTGCAGGAGCTGCGGCAGCTGATGACCTGGTTCCAGAAAGGGATGTTCCACCCCAGCCCTCGGGAGCTCATGTTCCCACTTGGGTTCTTGGTGTTGGGGGTTCTGGGTGAGCTAAGACCCTGCTGGTCTAGCTCAGCTAGAAGACAACAGGCATCCTGTGTAGGGCCACCGGCTCAGGGACATGTGTAGGAGTGGCCCCCAGGGAAGAGGCAGGGTGCAGGGTAGGCTGGCAAGAGCAGAGGAGGGTGGATGCGGGCAGGTCCCAGGGGCGGCACTGGGTGAGAGGAGGAATCCCGGGCAGGGAGCAGCCAGAGCCAGGATGTGCAGATGGGACTTGGGGACGTAGCACACTTCTGTAGCACTGCCGTGGCCCTGCCTCACTGGTGCTCACTCGTTGAGCTTCAGGTCACCTGTTGTCCCCAGTCCACAGAGAGCATCCCAAGATCACACAGCTCGATGTCAGGGACGCTGGATTCGAACGAGAGTCCGGATTCTCCTGTCCCTCTGACGCCACCTGGGGTCAGAGCAGCCGTGGGCCCGGCTCCTGCAATCAGGAGGCCCAGACCTGGGGCGGGGTGGGGCGGGGGGCTGCTCGTAGGCGCTGGCTGGGGATGCCTTGTGGCCACAGGTGCGTCTGCTAGTCACACAGGGCCCAGGGGGCCTAGTAGGAGGGCGCAAGAGTGAGGCCTGCAGGGAGGGGCTCGAGCCACCCCCAGAGACCAGATGAGGCAAGTAAGAGACCTCAGAGAGGGACCTGCCCCGAGCTGGGCCTGTGGCCATTGCTGGGGCTTTTCAGAGGTCCGTGTAGGCTTGGCAGGGAGCCTGTGGAGGACGGAGGCGAGCATGCCAGGCACACCTTCAGTGTGAGACATCAGCCACTGGTGGCTTTGGAAGGAGGAAGGCTGCCCACAGGCTCCGCAACGTCACGCGGGGGCAGCAGCTGAGGTCCCCGCCCACAGGTGGGCCTTTGGGTGGAGGGAGCACTGCGGGCCGGGGCCGAGGGCCCGCCTCTGAGGCCTGCCTTCTGCCCTCACGGTCGGGACGGCTTCCCCTGGGCTAAGACTCTGCCAGCCGCCAGCCCCTTTGCCTCAGGGATGCCCCATCCCCAGGTGCCTCTCACCCACAGAGCCCTTACTACTAGGGTATGGTCACCTCCAGCCCCTGGCCTTTGCTTGCAGGTGACTCTGCGGCTGGATACCCACCCTGCCATGGTCACCGTGCTGGAGATGGGGGCTGCCCGGCACTTCCTGCGCATGCAGCAGCTGGCCAGGACCCAGGAGGAGCGAGCTCAGCTCCTACAGCCCACGCTGGAGATCAACCCCAGGTGAGGCCGGGGCACTCGCTGCTTCTCGTCCCTTCCGACCTGCCAGGGGAGTCTTCAGAATTGTACGGGAGTGTGGGTGCCTTTATCTCGAGCATAGCATGTAAGAAACGTGTGTGAAGCTTACGTGCAGTTTGGGTGACCGTTCATAAAGAGAATACGTGTGTAATTAAACTGTATTAAGTTCCATTGTAAACTAGACCCGTGTGAAGTTTAAAAAACAGAAACTTGCTGGCCCCGCAGACGTCTCCACGGGTCCCCTGCTGGAATCTGCCCCGCAGCCCCGAGCAGCTCACAGAGTGAACCTGGGACCCCCAGGTGCCTGGCAGCAGCAGCCCCTTTCATGGTTTTCTGGCCTTGGCCCTCTTAAGACACATCGTTTAGGACGCCCCCTTTCTTCCTGCTGGGTTTTCTTTGTTTACTGATTTGTAGTTGGTTGTATATCCTTTGTCAGCTGCAAACATCTTTTCCTACTGTCTTTTCACCTGCCTTAAGGTATCTTTTGATGAGTAGATGTTCTCAATTTTAATGTAACCAAATTTATAAATCTTTAATGCTTTTTTGAGTCTTTTTAAAGAAATCTTTATCACCGGAGTCATGAATTTATTCTCCAACATTTCTTTCTAGAAGCTATTTATCAGTTTTGGCCTTTTGCCTTGGTTTTTAACTCATCTCTGCTTAGTTTGTCTGGTACCTGAGAGAGATCCAATTTCATCTTACTCCACAAGACCCCAGTTGTCCCTGCCCTGTGTCCAGCACAAATCAGTCCCCTTCCCCTCTGGCCCACGCTGCCTTCTCTGTCACTGGGTCTTGGGTGTCCACACGCCTGTGCGTCTGTCCCTCTGTCTCTGTCCTGCGGGCGCAGCCACTCGGTGTTTCCCCAAGTCTTCGTTTTCAGCGAGCCAGTCCGCCCTTACTTTGGCCCAACACGTTCCACACATTCACACAAACTGCTGGGGCTGGACTGAGATTGTTTTGATTCCCTAAGTGAGTTTTCTGGAGAATTGGCAGCTTTACAACATCAGTTCTTGCCATCCACGAACGTGGAGTCTGGAGCTCTGCATTCATTTAGGTCTTTAACACCTCCGGGTGCCTCCCATCCGCTGGAGTTCCTGCACAGCTGTTCTTTGATGTGGCTTTATTTGTTGGGTATTTTAAAATTTCATTTTCTGTTGGCTGTTGTGTATGAAAAGTTTCTTTTGGAGGGGAAATTGATTTTTTATACAGCAATACTTTTAAAAGGAAATTACACAAACAAGTTACCAAAAATGTTAGAAAATAGCAAAAAGAAAATCAAAATCCATAGCCTCACCCTCCCATAGTCAGTGCATCCTAATTGGTATTCTCTCTTTGACTTCTGTTTTACATGTACGTAGTGGTTTTTTATAGAGTACGTGTAATTTTTTTGTTGTTACTTTATAACCATAAATTTTTAAATTAAACTACTGGGGGTGGGGATGTACCTCTTCCATTTTCTGAGCCAAATTCCCAGACATGGCGTTACTGGGCTGAAGGTCCGGCTTGGCTGTTCCCACGGGGGCTGTGGCGTGCGGGACGCCTGCTCCTCCCTGCACAGCGGCAGCAGAGCAGGCAGGTGCCCAGTCACCCGAACTAGTTCTGCCACAAAACTGGTTTTATAAGATAGCTGTGCAGAACTGCTTCTTTCTATTGCCAAAAGACTTCACTCTTAAATTTTATTTGGTGTTAAATTTGATATTATGTTCACATGGTTCAGAACTCAAAAGAACCAGGAGTTTATAGGGGAAAATTCTCTTCCCATCCATGTCCGGGTGCAGCCAGCGTTAGGTTTCTTCCGTGTGTTGGCAGAGACCCCCGTGGGTTTCCTCTGTTACACAAGAGTCACTTGCTGTGTGGCGGGTCCTCACCTTTTCTCACCCAGCAGGTGACCAAGAGAGCGCCGTGCTAGTGTACTGAGAATGTCCTCCTTTCCAGCTATATAGATTCCACTGTGAGGACGGATATTTAAAATGTTCCCTATTATAAACAGTGCTATAAGGAAACAGAATTGCTAAGTCTTTGTGTGTCATCCGTGTGTCATTTTATAGATTCCTCTGTAGGGGTTTACAAATTAACATTTCCCTGTGCCCTCAGCTTTATCAGACTTCTCAGTTTTTGCCATTCTTTAGAAGTGAAAAATTACCTTATGAGTAAAGTTTAACACTAGATGGTACATAGTCGATCGTGTCATTCTTTTCTTTTTGGCTTCTGCGTTTATAGGTTTGTAGTTTGCTTGGAAAGCCTTCCCCTTCTGAAATTATAAAACATTTCTTCTCTGTTTTCTTCTAGTATTATGCTTTTAATTTTGCATTTAATCTTTGATCCCTCTGGAGTTTATTTTGGTCTGAGGAATCCTTTTCTGGATGGCTGAGTAATCTGTCTTCTCACTCTTAAGTGACAGACCCATCTTTATCAGACAGTGTATTTTTGTCTATTTCTGTATTTTTCACCTTGTTGCCCTGAGCTGTTTGCCTTGTCAGGCAACTTGCCTAAGAACGAAATTATAATGTGTTTCAACATCTGGGATTTCCTCCCCCTTCTTTTCTTGGCTATTCTTTTCTGTATAAATTTTAGATTGTTTAGGTATAAAAGAAAATTTTTAGTATAATCTATTAACATAAAGGAAGCATTACATTTGTGGATTAATTTAGGCAAAGTTTCACATTATTATTTATGGTCTGCTTATCCGAGAACCTGTCTTCATGTGTCTAACTCTCCTTTGTCCTTGGTGGTAATTTAGTGCTCAGCCACCTCACTGCATTTTCTAATATTCAAACTCTTGACTGATTTTCTCAGGTTTTCTGGGTGTATAATCAAATTATCTGTGAGTGATCACTTACATCTGATTTTTTTAACACCTTAATTTTTTTATACTGGACAGTCCTCTTGGACTTTTTAAAATGTCCTGATAAACCGCGCCAACTTCTCTGGTGGTTTCTGTGTTGCAGACACACACTGATCAAGAAGCTCAGTCAGCTCAGGGAGAGCGAGCCCGACCTGGCCCAGCTGCTCGCAGATCAGGTGAGAGGAACCAGCTCTGGGCTCCTAAGAGCCTGGGGAGACGCCCCCTCAGGCACACCTGGGCTGCGCTGCCAGTTCTGGGCCCCTGGGTCTGCCTCTGAGGTGCAGCAGCACCGTTGCACCCCTGCCTTTCAGATCTACGAGAACGCCATGATTGCAGCCGGGCTCGTGGACGACCCCAGACCTATGGTAGGCCGCCTGAACGACCTTCTGGTCAAGGCCCTAGAGGGACGCTGACTGCCGAGGGGGTGCTGGTTGGAGCTGTGGCCTCAGCCCGGGAAGCGGCTTCCAGGCAGGGTGAGGGGAGGAAGGACAAACACAAAAGTGAGAACCTTGAACTTTACCTAAATTAAAAGGTATTTTTTAATCTACGTGATAGACATTTTGTCCAGGCTCTGAGAAGGCACGGTGCCCTTGGTGACATACCCCATGGTCTTGGTGGGGAGGAGGGGGCTGTGCTTGGGGCCCCACATGCCACGAGGTCGCCGTGTGCTGCTCAAGTCAGGCTGTCCTCAATGTCACCTCCACCGGGTAGTGGTCACTGATGGCCAGGGCCTGGGGGGAAGCAGGTGGCAGGGTCAGGACTGAACCCAGGCTGCTGGCGTCTGTCCCCAAGCACTGCCAGGTCCACCTGGGACGAGCTGGTGGAAGGAACCTTTCAGTCACATCGTAAACTACCCTGGCCTACGACCCCTCAGGGCAAGGCCCAGGCCCGGCTCATCAGACGTGTGGAAAAGCAGTAGCTGTGCCAGGATAACACAGGCCTTGCTCAGCTACGCATGTGAGGGAAGGACACCTACCAGCTGGTCACTCAGGCCGTACGTAGCTTGGAAGTCAAAAGGAACAGCCGAGCCCGGAACCACGGCGCCTTGGAGCACAGACCCTGAGACCACAATGCTGCAGTAGGTGGGGACAAGAGAGAAGGTGCCCATTTCACTGGCTGCCCTGGCTCTGGGCCCACCCGGCTCCGCCGGCCACATGTGTTGGTCTGGTGAATGGTCACCTGGGCCTCACTGTGCGGCAGAGCCTGTGGGCTCGGACCTGCTCCTGCGAGCTGAGCCACCTCCCCAGCCAGCAGCAGCTGGAGCCAGTGCAGGTCTGAGGGTGCCCAACACTGCCCCCCCCCCGCCCCCCAGCCTGTACACCTGCGGCTGTTAAGCAGCAGAAACCACCTGAGAACCCAGGTCTCTGCCTCTCCTTTCAACCGTAAACGTGCTTTTCCAAAAAAACTGAAGAAATGGGATAAAAAGAGCCACATTTCTAAGTGGATTGACTAAAGCTCGAACTCGGCCGTTTCTGAAGCTGGACCTATAAATCGAGGCTCTGGAAACAGGCCCAGCCCTGCTCACCGGTCATAGGCACAGTGCGTGGACGTCACCGTGGTGTCAGCCGAGTCAGGAATCAGCCACTGGAAGGCAGAGTTCGTACGCAGGCGGATGGACGGCCAGTGGGACGGGGTCACGTAGCTGCAGCCGGCGTTGAAGTCACCCATCAACATGATGTCCTACCAGGAACACACATCGATTGGCCCACGGACAAATGGCAGCCCCTAGAGCCCACGGTCCCTGGGAGGGCCTCACCTCCATGTCCCACTTCTGTCTGACATCCAGGTAGACATCATAGAGGGCGTCAATCTCAGCCACCGCATCTGCTGGGGCTGCGTGCAGGGGCACGATGGCAAACTCCCTGACCTCTGAGGAGACAGTGGTCAGGCCAAGTACACCGTGTACAGGGCCTGCCTCGGGGTGAGCTGGCCCGAGGGTGCATGGGGGTTACCTCCTGCAGGGCCAGGCTCAGTCATGCTGTTGGGGCTGGGACGAGTGACAGTCCCCCAGGGGGCAGGCATGTTCCTAAGGAACGTACAACTAGAGCGGGGGGCAGCATGTGACAGGCTCTCCAGGTGTTCCCCCGTGGCTCCTGCTAGGCTGAGGGTGCAGCACAGCAGCACTCACCCGTGAATGGGGAGGAGAACTTGACAATGGCTGGCTCTCGACTAAAGGTGTCATTCCCACAGGGCTCACAGCCATCGTCGTAATAGTAGCTGTCCAGCACGGACACCTGGTCAGGCCTGCGGGAAGGCCAGGTGGAGGAGGTGACCTTGGGCTGGGGAGCTGGGGGCTGACCTCATCCGCTCCCTGGGCAGCCCCAAGTCGAGCCACCCGCTCACCCCACTGGGTCTGAGGCCACAGGTGGCCGGACTCCAACTGCACCCCGCTCTGTGGCCTTGGACTCTTGTCCCATAGGACAAATTGCTTCTCCCAGGTGAGCCGACTTCCCGGGCTCTAGACCACCCCTCAGCCCTCTGTCGGTGCCCTCCAAGGCACACACACGGGGTCTGTCTCCCACAACTCAGTCCTTGCTGTCACGGACCAGCTGGGCCCAGGGCTCTACCTGTACACGAAGAGGTAGCGCTCCTTGTAGCTGTTGCGTCCCAGTGGCTCACTGACGATGTAGCGGTAGGTGTCTGGTGCATCCCTGGGTTGAGGAAACAGAAGGTCCCAGTTGGGGCACCAGAGAGGGACCCTCTGGCTGCCAACAACAGGGCTCTGCCCACATCACGGCCCCAGGGCCTGGCTGAAGTGAGGCTGTGTCTGGCCAGGGTCATCACCTCCCCCAGGACTCCACGCTGTCACCCACTGATTGAGTTTGTCCAGCAGCTTCCCCACGGCCGTCAGGTGGCTGTCTCTGACTTCCTGGACCAGGGCAACGTCGTAGCGACTCAGAATCTGGGGGAATGGGGCCACAGCGGTGCTGAGCTGGCCGCCTGGGTACATCCAGCCCCGCCTGCCCCCGGACGCCCACAACAGGAGCAGCATCTGCTACTCCCACGGTGTGTTCCCAGCCCGGGTTGGCCCGCAGCCTTGTGCCTTTGCCTGGGCTCCCACTGCCAGCATGGACAGCACGGCCCTGACAGGACCCTGGGCTGGCAGCCAGGGCCCGTTTCACCCCTAAGTGACAAGGCTGAGACTGAAGGCGCTGGATGCCCTGCACCCAGCAGTCTGTGGCCCACAGGGCTGACCACCTCCCATGCCCAGGGCCCATCATCCCCTCCCTGGGTTCCTCCGCCCTCAGGGACAGGCACCCTGGACTCACCTGCACAATGTAGTTGGAGAGGGTGGCATTGGACATCTTGGTCTCCCCAAAAGTCTGGATGTTGAAGGCTGCAATTCTCAGAGACGGGGCCACCTGCAGCAGGCCAGCGAGGGCCAGCAGCTCTCCCAGCAGCCTCATGCCCCTCATCCTGCGAGAACAAGGGTCACAGGTGTGGAGGAAATGAGACATCACCCCTTGCCACCAGCATCCCTGCCTCCCTGGAGCCCAAGGTCAGGGAGGTCCTGTCTTCACGGGCTGTGCTACACCGCAGGCTGGGGAGACCCTCGCAATCTGTTTGCAGTGTCCAGAGAGCCAGACACCTGTGCCCCTGGGTCTCCTCATTCCTTCACCCACCAGAAAATTAGCCCCTGTGAGGGACAGCAGAGCCCACTGGGACCCAAGCTTGCTGGGGGGATGCAGCTCTGAGCTTCCCTCCCACGGCCCTCCCAGGACACGACTCTGCGCCTGGTGCTCACCTGAGGTGATGACGATGTCTGTAGAGATGACAGCAATTCTGCCAAGAATCTAGAATTTCTTTGACATTGATTTTCTCCTTTCGTAAGAAACAGTCTACAAGGGAAGCCTCTGAAGAAGCACGGCTGTGCGGTCCTGGCGGTGCTGCTGGGCTCGGGGTTCTGCACTGGCAGCGTGTGCTCCCCAGGGCTTTAAGGGTTGGCAGCCTGACCTTCCCCAGGACACGTGCACACCTGAGGGTGTCTGGGCGGCTTCCATGCACACAGGTTGCTGACACGCTTTTTTTCTACAAGGTCCTTGCTGCTGTAAAAACAGGAAAACAGCACCTGATAATCACGTTTGCACTGTTTTGTCTCAAAAAAAAAAAAAAAACAAATAATCTCAGTCTGTCACCTGGGCTAGAGTGCAGTGTCTTGACCATAGCTCACTGCAACTTCAAACTCCTGGGGGCTCAGGTGATCCTCCTTCCTCAGCCTCCTGAATAGCTGGGACTACAGGCATGTGCCACCATGCCTGGCTAATTTTTTCTATTTTTAGTAGAAATGGGGTCTTGCTCTTGCTCAGGCTGGTCTCAACCTCCTGACCTCTCAAGCAGTCCTCCCACCTTGGGCTCCCAGAGTGCTAGGATTACAGGCATGAGCCACCGCGCCCAGCCTGCACTTGGTTTTAAAACATCTAGTAAAAGGGCCAAAGGTTCCTTTGTCCTTCACACATGCAGCCCCTGGCCCCCCACCGAGCCCAGGCTCTCCAGGAGGAATGGGTATAGCAGCTGTTTGTGGGAGGGTGGGGCCAGGCTGCCCGTCCCTGGTCTGGGCGCCCTGAGGTCACCTTGGAGCCACAGGCCACAGACCCATACAAAGTTCATGTTGCAAACGGAACCCTGTGGTGGCCCAGGACCCTCTTACCAAACCTAACTCCTGCCTTCCTGCTGCAGCAGCCATGAGGTGCAGGCAACTCGGCAAGACGCCAGGGGCCCTGGACAGGGAACATGACCCTCCAGCATCAGGGATGCCTGGCCTGGGGGTCCACTGGCCACAGGGCCAGGAAGGGTGGGACTGCAAGGCCGGCTCCAAGTTGCTGGCCAGGCAGTGGGGAGTCTTTTTGAGGTGTTTAGGCCCGGGGGGGGACCCCAAGTGACCAGGTCCCAAGGCTGGGCGGCAGTTAGGAGCCAGGCCAGGCCTTGGGTCCAGTCGTTTCTTGGAATCCTTCACTTTCCCATTTATATTCATTTCCTGAAGCTGCTTGCTCCACCCCCCACAAATTTGGTGGCTCACAACATCAAGAATTCATCCTCTCAGCTCTGGAGGCCGAAGCCTGAGCTCCCGTGTCAGCAGGGCCACGCTCACTCCGGAGGCTCCAGGGAGGATCCTTCCCTGTCTTCTGATTTCCTGGTTGCCAGCCGTCCTTGGCTTGTGGCACATCACTGTAATCTACTGTGTGGGCACATGGCCTCCTCCACTGCCACCTGTCCTCTACTCCATGTGCCTACAATTTAAGGTCCTCCCAGATAGCGGGAACAGTGTCCCCACCTCACCATCCTCAGTCACATCTGCCAAGTCCTTTTTTGCTATGTACATTAACATGCAGAGGTCCCGGGGATGAGGTCAGATGTCTGCTGGGGTGCCAGTCCAGCCTCTCCAAGGACAGCACTGCTGCATGGGAGGGCCTGGTGCCCCCCTGAAGGCCTGGCAGAACAGGCAGGACCCAGGCCTAAGAACCAGAGTGGGTGGGGGTCTGCGGGAGGCTGGAGGACGGGGCAGGGGGGCTCACCGGCAGGAGTCACCAGAGGCCAAGGTCAAAGTCAGGAAGGTGCCGCTGCACTGGCCAGCATGACGCAGAAGGCGGACCTAGTGGGGATTAGAAACAGTCAGAAGGGAAACCAACTTCAAGACGGGAGTGCCCCTCGGGGTAATAAAAACACGCTGACAGACGGCTCTGTTGGCAGCACTAAGGTGGATCAACTCATTTGTCTCTGGATACAGTGTCTGAGACGGGACCTCGCGACCTGCTCCTCCAGCTGCCAGAAGCCCCACCTTGGGCTTTTTCAAAGTTTTGACTGCTGATTCTTCCCGTTCTCAGTCCCTGAGGTTGGGACAGCCTCGGGCATGTCAAAATCCGGTGGCCAAACACCAAGCAAGGCCATTACAGTCTTCAGCATATATGGCCTGATCCTCTGACTTTGGTGTTTTTCTTTCCTGGATACGAGTCTGACAAAGACCCTCCTGGGGAAAGGGAGTGAGCCTAGAGGGCAGCCACCATCCCCTAACAAGAGGCCACCTGGTCCAGCCTCCAGCCAGACACAGGGGACACCAGTTATTGCTCATAGCATGGGTGTCTGACCCTGGTTCCTGGCATGAAAGTGCCCACCTGGTCTGTCGTCCCCTCCTAGCTCAACTGAACGCTGCCCTGTCTGTTCTCTGTCCCAGGCATGGTGCCTGCCTCCTTCCCCTACGCACCAGAAGGAAGGTCAGGACTCAGGCCCCACTTGTACGCATTTGTGCACCTGCTGCCTGCCATGCGGCAGCCCTCCGACTCTAGTGAGAGCAGCACAGCCCGGGAAGGGCCTGGCCTGGGTGTCAAGACGCGGGCCCTGGCCAGGCACCCCCCCCACCCCGTACCTTCAACCACCTGGGACCTCAGTGTCTTCATCTATCAGATGGGTTAAGACCTTCACTGCCTTCCCCTGAGGGTTAAGAATCAACTGACATAACATTATTCCACGGAAGAATCATTTCATGTCCTAAAAAGTCATCCTGTCCCTGGGGACAGTAACCCTTTCAGATGTTGAGTTTCCATCACTCTTCCTCCACTCCCGGACAGACATCTTTCCCATCTGCTCAGTCAGCTGTTGCTGTGTAACAAGCCACCTCAAAACGAAGCGCAGACAACAATACGCATTTCTCATGCTCCCAGGTCAGCTGGGAGGCTCTGCTCCCTAGGCCCTATTCTAGGGCTGGGCTGGAGGGACCGCAGCCTCCCCCTCCACCCTGCACGCTTCCAACAGGGTGGAGAGCTCCCAGGGCAGCGAGCAGAACATGGTGGGCGCCCTGAGGCTGAGGCTTGGAGTGGCCTGCCGTCTCTCTGCCCACGTTTGGTGGCCTTGGCAAGCCACAGGCCAAGCCCAGCACCAGTGGGAGGTGCGGATGGTGCTCCTTTCATGCTGGGCCCACTCAGGAGACACAGGAATGGGCACCAGCGAATCCTGGAGAGAAAGCCCAGCACTTCTGGCATTTTCCAAAGTCACATCAACAGACAAAGGGGAGCTGCAGCCAATGGCAACAACCAGAAAAGCCAGCGAGTTTCTGAGATCAGTGTGCGCTATTTGTATGTTAACTTTGAGGATCTGCAACCTTCTCTGGTTAAATTAAAACTGTCACAAGGCCGGGCATGGTGGCTCACCCCTGTAATCCCAGCACTCTGGGGGGCCGAGGCAGGCGGATCGTTTAAGCTCAGGAGTTCAAGACCAGCTTGAGCAAGAGTGAGACCCTGTCTTTACTTAAAAATAGAAAGAAATTATATGGACAGCTAAAAATAATATATATAGAAAAATTAGCCAGGCATGGTGGCACATGCCTGTAGTCCCAGCTACTCCGGAGGCTGAGGCAGTTGGATTACTTGAGCCCAGGAGTTTGAGGTTGCTGTGAGCTAGGCTGATGCCACGGCACTCACTCTAGCCCAGGCAACAGAGCGAGACTCTGTCTCAAAAAAAAAAAAAAAAAAAATTAAACCTGTCACACACAGGAAGGGAAAACAGCACATAACAGTTTATTGAAGTCTGAGCCAGGTCATGTGTTCTGATGCGGCTGAAATCAAAGGACAAAGAAAAATCCCACAAGCACCATGGCTGGGAACAAATGGCCTCAGGAACACCTGCAGCAGCACTGGCCACACAGGGCTTGCTCTAGCGTGTGGGGGAGGAGGTGGTGACAAACTTCACATCCGCATGTGGGGCTGGGAGACAAGAGGGAAAAAGGGAAGGGCACAGAGCTGTGGCTTCCAAACCGTGCACAGAGGCAGCCTGTGGACTCGCCAGGCCCTTTCTGAGGGAAACGGCAATAGCCGACATCTCTGCACTGTTCACCTCTTCCAGCACCACGTCTTTTTTTTTTTTGGAGACAGTCTCACTCTGTTGCCCAGGCTAGAGTGCCATGGCGTCAGCCTAGCTCACAGCAACCTCAAACTCCTGGGCTCAAGCGATCCTCCTGCCTCAGCCTCCCGGGTAGCTGGGACTACAGGTGTACACCACGACACCCGGATAATTTTTCTGTTTTTAATAGAGATAGGGTCTCGCTCTTGCTCAGGCTGGTCTTGAACTCCTGGGGAGCTCAAGTGATCCTCCCGCCTTGGCCTCCCACAGTGCTGGGATTACAGGTGTGAGCCACCCCACCCGGCCCATTACCTCTTGCTTTATTCCTTCGCAAGATGTCCTCTCACTGCAAAGCTGGGTTGTAGCAGCTACTGAAAGAACAATTACTGTGTGAGAATCAGCGTGGACCGAGGCAGTGGGGGTGGCCGTGTTGAATCAGGGTCTAAGTTTTAAGACATAGCAAAGAAGTGTGCACATCCCATGAGGAAGTAACTGTTCCTACTTAAACATGAAATAAGTTTTCTTTAAATTTATGTGTATTACTATTCCAAATGTCCAACTATAAGTTTCTAGGATGTAAGAACTTATTGTTTTGGTTTACATATTTAACAGGTAGAACTGTCAGGTATTTCTTTTGACCTAGGGGCCCCTTAAAATAATTATGGAAACTTAACTAAGAGTGCTCTGAACTTAGAAAGCCTGAGAAACTCTGGTTCTAACATAATGGGTGTGCCTGGGTTACTAGATTATATATCTCACTTTAGTGAATATAACTTCTTTTCTAGCCTCATCATTTACAATGCTTGAACATCTTATCACAAAGAAATTCTCAATTCTATAAATCACTACTGAGAAGAATTAACTGCAGTGGATTAAAGATATCATTTGTAGCCGGGCACAGTGGCTCGTGCCTGTAATCCCAGCACTTTGGCAGGCTGAGGCGGGAGGATTGCTTAAGGCCAGGAGTTTGAGACGTGCCTGGGCAACATAGTTAGACTTCATCTCTACAAAAAATAAAAATTAGCCGGGCGTGGTAGTGCGTGTCTGCAGTCCCAGCTACTATGGAATCTATGGCAGGAGGATCACTTGAGCCAAGGAGTTGGAGGCTACAGTGAGCTGTGATCACACCATTGCACTCCAGCCCAGACAACAGCAAGACCCTGTTTCAAAAACCAACCAACCAACCCACCCTCCCATTTCACTTCTGTTTAAATATATGAGTTCGGGCTGGGCGCGGTGGCTCACGCCTGTAATCCTAGCACTCTGGGAGGCCGAGGTGGGTGGATCGCTTGAGGTCAGGAGTTCGATACCAGCCTGAGCAAGAGCGAGACCCCCGTCTCTACTAAAAATAGAAAGAAATTAGCAGCCCAACTAAAAATATATGTAGAAAAAATTAGCCGGGCATGGTGGCACATGCCTGTAGTCCCAGCTACTCGGGAGGCTGAGGCAGAAGGATTGCTTGAGCCCAGGAGTTTGAGGATGCTGTGAGCTAGGCTGACGCCACGGCACGCTAGCCCGGGCAACAGAGCAAGACTCTGTCTATAACTAACTAACTAACTACCTAACTAAATTCATACTGGTGTGAAAAAATTATCAGCCACTTTTGGGGGATGCTAGGGAGCCAAAGCATTATTCTGCAAATAGGCAAAGTCAAAGAATCCAGAACTTATCCTGCCTTTTCTATGCAAATAGTGCTGCTGAGAACCCCACAATTAGAGAAGGTTCTCTTCTGACAGGCTTATTCCAGCTAGTAAACTAGGAAGGAGTGCTCAGTTTTGAAACTCACCTCCCTGCAGTCTGTCAGTGCTGCTGACATCACAACAGACAACCGGCCCTCTGTGCCTCCTGACCCGAGAACACAGCAGCGCTCAGGAAGAACTCTTGCCAAAACAATCCTGAATCTGAGTGAACCTCTAGATCTAAACACCAGCTTAAAGCAAATACAAGGGACAGAAGCTCATGTTCAACCGTGGGGACAGAGTATGACACAGAGTGCAGGAAACTGTACAGGACAAAGGACAGTCTCATCAACACATTTCAAGAGGACTCAGCAGCCTGCACCACTCAGGAAACACTCCTCCAGCTGTCCTCTGGGGCAGGGGATTTGTCCACCTTCAGCTGCAGCCAGGACACCAGCCCTCGGGTCTGACAGGCACTGTAAACTTGCCATGGCTGTAATGAACCGCGGATCACATCCCTGGCCTTGCCCACTCCTCGCTCTGGCCCTGCGACCATCCAGATGCTCAGACAGACACTTGAGATCAGTGTCTGTCCCTGAGATCCCCTCTGTCCCATGGCCCCGCCCCCACTCGCATCCAGAGCCTGCACACTGGCCCTGTCACCACCCCTGTCCCCATGGCCTTCCTGCTTCCAGAAACCCGATCCCACAATCCACACAGCTCCAAGAACATCTCGTGTAATTTGACCATGTTATTCCCCTGCTTAAAGTCTGTCACCAGTTTCTCATCGTCCTTAACATGAAATCCAGTATTACGACCCATCCGGTTCTAGCTCAGCATCTGCTCCGCTTGGAGAGCTGAGGCTGCCTTGTCATTCCAGCTTCAGCTTGAATCCACCCGATCCCTACCACCAACATGGCATTTCATTTTCTCACAGCCCATGTCACTTATTTGTCTAATGTGTTTACTCCCCTATTTGTTTATCCTCATTTATGGCCAGCTTCTCGACCAGGACACAAGCTCCAGGAAGCAGTGGCCACGTCTGTCTTGTCCGTGAAAATATGCCAAGTGCTTACAACACTGCCTGGAACATGGAAGGAGCTCCACAGACAGCTGCCGGACACAGCCCAGCTACGAGCTCACCTCCTACTCCACACCTTCAGGCCAAGGGAGAAAACATCCCTTTTGCCATGGACCTTCCAGAGAAAACCCTGTTCTCAGAGAGAACCTGGCACATTGGACACTGTGGGACGTCTAAGTGGCACTTGGACACTTGGCTTGAGCTGACCAGAAGCTCCAGGATTCAGTGTCTGTTGGGGTCCCACAAGGCCCACCTCCCCTGGGTGGGCTGCACTCGGGATTCCTTCTCTCCCCTCAGGAGGTGCCTGTAGTGGCCCCACCAACAGAGCATCTTAGAGGACAAAGGTCCTCTTTACTTCGGGGAAAGGGCCAGTGTCTGCCGTGACATTACTTTAATCCCCATGCTCAATGACCTGAGCAGGTCACAACCATCACTCAGCAAAACGTGCTGCCCTTGCTCTGTGACCTAGCCTCTGCTCACCATCCCTCATGAATTTATTTCTGTTCATTATAAAGAAAGCATTAACCCAGGATGGAAAAATCTCAGAACATGTGTCTGAACTGCCAAGACTCACAACAGCGGCACAGTCACGCTCAGCAGCAGACAGGCCTCCGCGTCCTCATCCCTGGCTGCCGGTGGAACAGTCAGCTTCCACCTTCCTCAGGGCCTGGGCCTGAACTGGCATCTCTCAGCCCACCCTCTGTTGGCTGCCCTGTCCCTACCCGCCTCCCACTGCTACTTTTCTGCACCCTGCTTTTAGCAAAGATGCAAATGAAAAGAAGTTTAAAAAGCCAGTTTCCAAACTGCATGTTGGGGAGGGTTGAACGCCTGCAGCCTGAGCCCACGAGTACAAATGCGAGCTTGTGTGTTCCCAGTGGTAAACCTGAGGCCCTTAAGGATGAAATGAAGCCACAGAGCTCTACTTCCTGGGTCATGCACACGGACTCCCAATGTGCTAATGTTTCCACCAAGGGTCACAATGAAAAGTGTTCCCCAAACCCAATTCCAAAGCCATCTTAGTCTCTCCCAAGCACAAAGGGCATTTTCGGCAGCGTCCTCTCCACGCCCAAGGCTGGGAGTCCACAGAAGGGGTGAGGAGGGCCCCGAGGCAGCCGGACCTGAGGGGCCAAGATCCCCGAGAGGGAGGAGGCCTGAGGAGAGAGACTGACACTCAGCACCGGTTTCCGTTCCAGGCATCTGCTGTGAAGCTGCTCAGGGCAAAGCAGCAGAAAGGGGCTGAAAAGCAGAGCACAGGTATAAAGTGAGCTGGTCGTGCTGTTCACAGGGGATTTTCTCTTGACCTTTCTTCCAGCTCACTAATTCCCTCTTCAGCTGACCCTGATCTGCTGGTAAATCCACCTATGAAATTTTAAACTTCAGTTATTGTTCTTTTCTGAACTTTCATTGTATTTTTTATGACTTCTCACTCTCTGTGAAACTCTCCATCCTACCTATTTTCTTTAATATGTTAATCGTGGTTATTTTAAAGTCCATGTCTGGAAACCAGTATCTTAATGTCCTGTGCGTCCTTCACCTTTCTTCCTCTGGTCCCATTTCTCAGTGTGCCTTGTTACTTTCGACTGAGCATGAGGCACCGTGTGTGACAGAAGGGCGAGGAGGTCTGGACATGTCCCCTGCAGGGACAGCTCACCCCCCACCCCCATGGTGGGCAGCAGAGAGACAGGTCACCACAGGCCAGTCAGGGACTCGCTGACACAGCTCCTCCGGAACCCTTGTGAAGACCAGGCTGCCTGTGGCCACCCACTCCCCACATGACCCCTGGGTATTTCTTAGGACCCTTCGTCCTGACAAGCCCCAACCTCTTCCCTAACTCCGTGAAACTGCCCCAACTCCTGCTCTGCTTTTCAGCCCCTTTCTGCTGCTTTGCCCTGAGCAGCTTCACAGCAGATGCCTGGAGCGGAAACCGGTGCTGAGTGTCAGTCTCTCTCCTCAGGCCTCCTCCCTCTCAGGGATCTTGGCCCCTCGGGTCCCGAAGCCTCAGCAGGCCCAAGCCCCCACCTTGGCTGGCCCGGGATATCGCCTGCAGCTCTCTGGCTCCTCTGCCCCCAGGCAGCCACCTGTGCCCAGCTTCCCCGTGTCCTGCACAGGAACGAGATGTGGCCTCACTTCCTCAAGCTTCCTGAGCCATGCCGCTGGGTGGCTCTCCAGGCCTCCAAGCAGGCGCCAGCTCCGCGGGCCAGCTGCTGCCGGGAGCTGTTCCAGGACACAAGCGGAGTCTGTTGGCACTACCTGGAACCAGCAGTGCAGCTCCCCTGAGAAGGGCAGTTGGTGAGGACGTGGGCTGATAACCAGCCAGGCTGGTCCGACTAGCACAGGCCATGACGATATCTCCCAGCTACAGATGTCCTGTCCAGAGGTGTGCCAGGCAATGAGAGACCCAAAAGGGACACAGGGCCATTTCCTCCTGCGTAGCTCAGTGTCCTTGGGGACAGAAGACCTCAGCACCCTCATCTGAACTCCAGGGCCACAGCTGATGTCCTCGTCAGCCTAGTCCTAACGACAAAGACAGCACGAGCCAGGACATGGTAATTCTTTCCACGAGAAGCTCATTCTACAGCTCCTCAAAGAGAACAGGAGTGTGGGTCCTCCGCTCGGCCTACTGCCTTGCTGCTGGAGATTTCTGACAAGAACTGCACGTCCTGCCCAGGACTGGCCAAGGGTCGTCCACAGACACTACCGCTGACAGTTCAACCATGTTTCCCATGTGGCCTCCTGCCTCAGGGCCTTCGCACTGTCCCTCCACCTGAGCGTGCTGCCTCCTCCATGCCTTGTCCCTCCCTTCACTCGAGCCTCTGGCCAGATATCAACTTCTGTCCCATCTGATTTAAATTGCCACATTCCATCCTGCTACTCTCTCTTTATCCTGCTTATTTTTTCCCCACAACTGGTTACATCTAACATACATTGTACGGTCACTCTCATTCTACTAGATCTCAGCCCGTGAGAGGTGGACTCAGTTAGCAGCACCTAGAACAAGGCCTGAACTATGGCAGGCGCTCCCCAAGAATTTTCTAGATGCAAGGTCCATGTCAGAGAAGGGCCTTCTCATACAGAGCCACCGTTTTAGAGCCCCCTGCTCTCGGCTGCTCTGGTTGTCCCTATTCGGTATGAGCATCCCGTGTGAGGGCGCCTGACTCGGGCCTCTCCGACGAATGACTGAAAGGACAGCATTCTGCCCGGCCGACTCCTCAGCCTCCACATCCCCAATGCTGGCAGGAAGGAGACAAGTCACCATGGGTGATAAAGGAGCACAAAGGATGGCCCCTCCCAGAGGGGAGGGCAGTTCTGTGGGCTAAGGGATCTGTCAGAACTAGTCCATCTGGCTTGGAGGTCCCAGGTGCAAGGCTGAGAACTGTCGGGCGACACACACCAGGGAGGAGCTGGCCTGGGCCTGTCTCCATGCAGAGGAGGGGGCTTCATGCCCGAGCCCAGCAGGAGCCTCGCACTGGTCAGCAGCCGCCTCGCACTGGTCAGCAACCCTGGGGCTGAGACCAGTGTCACAATGCAGCCCCCGTGACATGGTGGCTGCCACAGCTATAACCACAGACCCTCAGGCCTGAGTCCAAAGCTGTGGGACACAAGTCCCCAGCCTCTGCTCACCTGTCCCCTAGACAGACCTGTCCCCTAGGCATCCTGGACCTCAGAGTGCAGGACACTGAGGCAATGCAGCCCTGCCAGTGGACAGCCCCAGTCCGGCTGTGGGGAAACCACGGTTTTCCACTCCCCTGGGTACTTCTGCCACCGCCACCACAGGAAGCCATGTGCTGTTACGCTCTCTGTAACTGAATTCTTATCTGGGAGTGGGGGACGAGTGCAGAAAGCACTTGTGTTTTCACAGAGCCTGTGGAGGCTCAGTTGTGTGGAGAAGCCATTTCACAGGGAAAGGCTCACGCGGAACGAAGCCTTCCCCACCCCCACAGTGGCTTCCAGGAGAGACGCCTCCGGCAGTGAGCGGAGGACACTGTGCTTCCACTGCCTGTCAGCTGTGAGGGGCTCCCCAGAGGTTCTGCCTGTGCTGAGCCCCTGAATGTGGGCAGACACAGGGCCCTGCCTCCAGAGGTCTGGGCACTGGCCCAGGGAGGGGCCTGAGTCGTATAGAGTCCCCTTGGGGGGACAGGAAAGCACCCCAGGAGGAAAGCAGGAAAGGCAGCGGCTGGACTCGGCCTGCTCAGGAATTGCAGGCTGCAGGCTCCGGGGAGCAGCACTATTCTTACCTCTCACCGTGTAAACGTATCCACTCACCTTGTGAGGGTGGCCTCCTAGATTCCCACCCCTTGGCCTGTGTGGGGCACAGCTGCTAATTGGGGCCATGCCTGTCCCCCAGCAGGGAGCTGCAGCAGGGCTGCACTGGCCACAGCCATGGATGGGCCTCAGGTGGGAGCAGTGATGGCACCTGGGGGCTGGGGACAGGTCCAGCTTGGTCTTCTGGTCAACCCAAAGCCAGAGGGGCCAGACACAGGTGGCCTTGTCCAGCCTCCCCGCCATCATCCAGAGTGTCCTGGAGTCGCGGTGGGGCTGTCAAGGCAGGGCAGTCAAGTGCAGGGGTGATCGGCTCCTTTCCTCACTTGGGACCCAGGGAGGAGCCCCCGGTCTTCTGAGGTGCTCCAGCCCACCGATGACACAGCTGTCGGAAGCTAGTGAAACGCGAGCTTGCTGGGGAGGCTGCGCCCAGGCTGCCCCCGAGTCACTCGCTCACAGCCTCCTCCACCTTGCTGTTCCCATTCACACCATGACTGGTAAATAAAAGAAGGAAAAAAGGAATGTTAATAATGTCAGTCAGCTTAGCCAGCAGGCACACCTGTTCTGAGACTTCATCAAACTTCTGACAGGCTGTCTTGTCTGTTTGTTTGTTTACATACTCATTCAAGATGGAGTAACAGGGACCCTGGACCAACGGGAAAACTGGACAACAGAATTTTGTCTTTAGTCAGTGGAAGAAAACAATGCAGGACAATGATCCCGAGAGAAGGGAAACAGGACAGGCAGTGAGTCTTGTGACTGCAGCAGTTCCCGGCGGGAGGTGGGTTCCAGGCTGCAGTGCAGGGAGGAGAGATGCAGACAGAACCCACAGTCTCCCCGAGGTGAGAAGACACAGTCGAGAGTTCGGGGAGGCTGGGGGGCTGGGATCTGCAGGGCAGAGCATTGGAGAGGCAGAGCTCCGATGTGATTCCAGGTGAAGACCCATCTGTGCCTGTGTAAGAGAAACCACACAAGGAGGCCAGGGAAAGAGTCCCTGAAGAGAAGCAGAGGAAACAATCCCCAGAGCTCACCCAGGGATGAGAGTATCCTGTGTTCCCACAAGCCACTGTGGAAAGATCTAATTCACAGGGTGTTGGGTAGAAGCCTCAGAATGGTGTGACCCTTAGGAATGGAGCTAAATCAACTGCAGACTAAAAGTAGCTCTGGACCCACTGGAGCAAAGCTTAGAGGCAAGCCTCTAAAGGGTCAACTGATTCTAAGGGACTTAACTTCATGCCACACCAAAATCCAATACTACCTAAAGGAATAAAATGAAACTCAGCAGCCAGCGATTTAAAATTCACAATATTCAGCATCCAGTGAAAACATCAGCAGGTCTATCAGTCAGGATCCCATCCGGAGACAGAAACCACATGGTATTTTTTTTTTTTCTTTCTTAGTTTCTCCTGTTTCCTTAAGGCCAGAGACATGGTATTTTTAATAAGGGAAGTTTGGTATAAAGAATTATTAACTACTTACAGGGAAATAACTAAGAGGGAGCAAAAGAGAAATCTACAAACACCCTTGGGTGAAGGGAGGTACCTAAGGGAAGGACTCAGACCTAGGAGAGGGTGTGGTTGCAGCCACCCATTGGATGGTGAGGTTTACTGGGCTGTCTCAGGCCAAGGCTGGGAGCCAAGAACCACCTGTGAGGGTGCTAACAAAATTAGCTGCAAGGCTGAGGACTGCTGTTGAACTCACCAGAAAGTTGCCAGGAGGCCAGCCGGGTTGCCATGGAACTTCCCCGAAAGCTGCCTGAGTGTCCCATGTGTCCCACATGCCAGGTTTGGTCACAGAACAGGCATAAGCGAAGCACACAGAACCAAGAAAAGCCCTTTTGCCTCCAGCACCCTCCAGTGCCAAAAATTAGCACCAGGCAAAGAAGAATGTTTCAGTATCACAAGCAGGCAATGAAAGGTAGACTGTGGGCTGGACATGGTGGCTCACACCTGTAATCCTAGTTCTTTTTTTTTTTTTTTTTTTGAGACAGAGTCTCGCTCTGTTGCCCGGGCTAGGGTGAGTGCCGTGGCATCAGCCTAGCTCACAGCAACCTCACACTCCTGGGCTTAAGC